>JADBJO010000703.1:42500-57500 GCA_016801955.1 Conus betulinus | reverse complement strand
TTGATTGCAGATTTTACATTTAACATGAGCTCTGCGAAGTTGCCGTTACGAATCGATAATTATAGACAGATCCTAGATTTTGAGGGAAAATCACATCTTCCTAAACGTCCGTTGTTTAAGTGACTACGTCATTTAAAATATATGTTCATGCAAGTCATTCATACCGACGTTTCTTATAGTTGATTCTGTTCTTCTCTATGTATTCTTCTATTCATATAGGTCACTCATACAAACGGTACTTGTAGTTATTCTGTTCTTCTGTATGTTTTCTTCCTTTTATTTAGGTTACTCATACGGACGTTACTTGTATTTATTGAATTCATCTGTATATTCTGTGACACTACTCTAAGATCAGAAAACAGTCTCAGTTAGAAAATAAATGTTGTGTTTGTGTTTGAACATTTCCTCTGTCGTTGCTGTGTAAAGATGTCAGCATGGCGTATATGGACAAGCTTGGAAATTTTCTTCTTCTTTTTTTTTTTTTCCTTTTCTTTTCAATTTAAAGTTTGGATATGACATTTGTTCACACTTCCTAAGCATCGGACAGAGACCCTTACTGGGGGGAGGGGGTGGGGGTGGGGGTGGGCTTTTCCCCCCTTGTTTCTTCCATCCATCCTTCTCTTTCTCCCCTGTTCATTTGTTCGTCTAGACCAACGAAAACGAAGAGGCTTAAAGGCTACACGTCGTTGTGACTACAAGTCTTTGTGACCACGTGTCGTTGTGACCACGTGCCGTTGTGACCACGTGTTGTTGTGATCAAGTGTCGTTGTGACCACGTGTCGTTATGACCAAGTGTCGTTGTGACCACGCGTCGTTTATGACCAAGTGTCGTGACCACGTGTCGTTGTTACCAAATGTAGTGTTCTTGTCCTTTCGATCTGGTCACAGCGACTCGTGGTCACAACGACACGTGGTCACACCGACACGTGGTTATATGTGAGTGGTCACATCGACGCTCGGTCACAACGACACGTGGTCACGACACGTGGTTACAACATGTGAGTGGTCACACCGACACTTGGTCACAACGACACATGGTCACAATGACACTTGGCCACATCGACGTGACCCCGGCCCAAATTATGCGCTGCTTCTTTTGTTTCTTCTATTCCTCAGACAGTCAAGAAATTTAACTTTATTGTTTTTACAAGCAAGGGTGTATAAGATCAGGATAAGCACCTCGCCTCGCTTTCTCACCATTCCCCTTTGTTGGAGTCCTGTTGACATATATGCGAGTCACCTACTTCTTCCGGGCACCCCATTCACCTCATGCCTCTAGAGAATTGTTCAACTGGGCCAGTTTGCCCTCTCAGGTAAACCACGTATACCAGATTGGTGACGTTCGCTGCGCAGTGAGGTCGGCACTCTGCCTGCATGTAGTGTGTGTGTGTGTGCGTGTGTGTGTGTGAGAGAGAGAGAGAGAGAGAGAGAGAGAGAGAGAGAGAGAGAGAGAGAGAGAGCGTATGCATGCGTGTGTGTGTGTGTGTGTGTTAAACTTGACAATTTCCCAGTTCAGCGGCAAAGTGTAGCAAACATCCAGCCAATCCGTGAGCGAGCAGGAGGTAGACAGACAACCAATCAGACAGACAGAAACGGTGTACGCCTTCAACATGCGCACTGGAACCAACTACTTACCCTTCATGCTGATCGCTGTTTTAAGGAGAAGTTTTATTGTGCTGTATTTCTCGTGTCTGAATTGTATCAAGTGAAATTTCAAGAGCAGCAATCTGTAGATGGTTAGAGTTACGAGAATTCAATCGTTCCTTCATGAAAGCGGCACGTACCTTCCTTCTTCGTTATTTCCGACTCACTTTTTTTTAATATTTTTTTTTTTTTTTTTTTTAATAGGAAACGAAGAAACAATCACGGAGACAAACAAGAATGCTAACTACACCCAGGCCCTGCGATAACCAACACGTTCCCATTGCCCTGCGTTGTAAAACCAACCCTTTGAAAAAGAAATAAAGTTTCGCTGTTTTCATTAGAACAACATTCAGAAGGAAAAACATTCGAGACAACAACTGACATCATCGGGGACTTGTATTAAATGAAATCAGTGTTGGCTTCCCTTTTTGCATTGTTTTGGGTCAATACCCTGACCCCCCCCCCCCCCCCCCTCCCTCTCTGTCCTCACCCTCTCACCACCATCACCAGCTCTTCGCCTACTCTTCCTGTCTTCCCCCAGCCTCTCGATCTTCCTTCCCCCTCCCACCCTTCCTTCCTTCCCCCCCCCCCCCCCCCACCACACACGCACACACAGTCAGAGCTCACATCACCCGGAACTAGCGATAACAATCCCCTCCCCCCCCCCCCCCCCCCGCCCCCACAATGTTTTCAAACCCATCCCCTACTCCTACACTTCTCCCATTCCCCCACCCTCCTCAATGCTTTTTGCTCTGCAACGAACTTCAACTTCCCTGCTGGGGTATCCATCGCCCCAGCCATCTCCCTCTCGCCTGGAGCCTTCCACCCTCCACCAACCTCCCTCCTCCGTCCCCACCCCTTCCCCCTCTCCTCCTGACACACCCGGAATGAGCGATAAAGATGTCAACGCCGCCGCCAACAGCTAATAACCGTTGCACAGAGCACGTGCATTTCGAGGTAGGGGTAGAGGGACTGCCATGTGTTATTCGCGCGCGCTTGATGAAGAGGTGTTAATTAGCCTCCCGGCCGCCCCGATCTCGCTCGAGCGTCGCCCCGGGGCGCGCCGAGGCCCGGAAATTAGTTTCTGGCTCAAAAGGTGGAGAGCCCGCCATATTTCACCCGTCAGCTCAAGCTCACTTTCAACCAGGCCCGTCGTCTGTTTCTCGCCCGGGGAGGTGGGGAGGGGGGGGGGGGGGGGGGGGGAGAGAGAAAAGGGTAGGGTAGGAAAGCTGGGTGGGACAAGCTAGGATGGGTGGTGTCTGGGTGATTTATGGACAAGGTGGAGAGATAGGGCGGCCGTGATTTTTTATCGCGGAAAAGAAGGATGAATCCGGTGTGTCATAAATGTTACGGTGGATTAGAGGGGGCGTAATGCTTTATGCCGCTACTAAAACAAAAATCCGGCGAAGTCGACATTTTACGGGTTGTTTTCCCCCCTCTCACTACCTCCCACACTTATTCACGTGCGTCCCATTCAGATCAAAAGTCGTAGTCACGGATGCATGAAAGGGTAACCCTCATCACTTTTTCAAGGCCCTTTCCGGAAAAACGTCTTCTAAAATCGCCCTAGAATCGCACCCTGGAATGCATTTTCTTCATGTTACAAATTCTACCGATTTATAAAAAAATCTCTCTCTCTCTCTCTCTCTCTCTCTCTCTCTCTCTCTCTCTCTCTCTCTCTCTCTCCTCTCTCTCTCTCTCTCTCTCTCTCCTCAAAATGCCCGATCAGCATATGAATGGGAAATGATTTCGAATGAGTATTTTTTTTAGCATTTCTCTCTCTCTCTCTCTCTCTCTCTCTCTCTCTCTGTCTGTCTCTCTCTCTCTCTGTCTGTCTGTGTGTCTCTGTCCCTCCCTCCCTCCCTCTCTCTCTCTCTCTCTCTCTCTCTCTCTCTCTCTCTCTCTCTCTCTCTCTCACCTCCAATGCTGGTCAGCATATGAATGGAAAATCCTTACGAATGAGTATTGTTGGGAGCATTCTTCAATGTCTGCGATAGGTGACGTCTAAAGAAGCTTCAACAGTCGAAAACTGGCTTCTTTCGTTCGTATTGCTCGTCAAACAAGCGCCGCATTGCTGCTGTCTATGTCATGTGTTGTGTAGCCCTACTTTAGCTTGTTTTCAACCGTGCTGCAGTTTGTTTTAGTCGCCATGTTTGCAAACGTTTTTGAAGTTGAGTTTAGACGTTGAACCGAAACATAAGGATTTCTTGTTTGTTTCTTTGTTCTGTTAGCTTTATTTCGTCGTGTATTGAAGACCAGCGGCCCATGTAAAAGTTGACCTTTCACTATAATATTCTGCTATCACTCCCACACATCAATAAGTCAGTGAAAAGGAAAAGGTGAAAAAGAGAAAGACAGACCAAATTAAAAGCAACGACAGTAAGATGGGACATTACTTGCACCGAATTTCCGATAGGTCTGCACACAACTGTTTACCCCCACTTCACCGATCAGTGAATGAACCACCCAAAACAAATAAAGAAACAAACAAACAAAAACAAACAAACAAAAAGAAACCGTAAGAATGACGCTAGCCACTACATAAAAAACGAAAAAAAAAAACAACAAACAAAAAACGGTAGGGGGGGGGGGGGGGGGGTAGGAGAAGCGACATAAAAGTAGAATTACGAGAAGAGAAATGTGCAAGTCTCACAGGTACCAGCAACAAAAGCATATTTGCAGATTACGTCTGAAGCCCACCCCCTCACACCTCACCTGCCATCCCCACCTCCCACCGATGCACCCACCCCCCCCCCACCCCCCTTTCCCCCGCTACCTTCCCTGCCTGACTAGAGCCCTACTGCCACCCCCGCCAACAGAGGAGAAACAAAGAATGTTAATAATGAAGGGTTGGACCAGGCAGGCGACCTATCTGTGTAGGACCTTTTAAAGCCTGGCCGAGGCCAGCAAAGAACCGATAGTGGTGGCAGGTCAGCATATCTGCGCTGTCAGGATGCCATTCCGACACGGCCGGGCACATGCTCAACAAGTTTTAAGCGTGAACGCACATGGGCGCGTGTGCGCGCGCACACACATGAGTCAAGACACACAGACACAGACACAGACACACACCTCCACACACATACCACACACACACACACACACACATGTACACACACACACACACACACACACACACACACACACACACACACACACACACACGTGCGCGCACGCGTGCACATACATACACAACATGCACGCACGCACTCGCAAACGTGAGCACACGTGTGAGTGCGACCGCAAAGGCACACACACATGCATCTGCAAATGCATGAGCACATTATTTAGGCATACACACACACACACACACACACACACACACACACACACACACACACATGGCGCGCGCGCGCACGCACGCACACACTCACATACACACACACACGCGCGCACGCGCTCACACACGCACATGTACACACGCGTGCAGGCACGCTGGTACATAAATGCCCACGCACCCACGCTGGCAGGTACACAAATGCGCGCGCGCGCGCGCGCGCGCGCGCGCACACACACACACACACACACACACACACACACACACACACACACACACACACACACACACACAATTAGCATTTCTGTTCACGTGAATCTGCCTTTCTCACCGTAACCTACTGCGTAATAGTGCTGTCACCTGAGATGTACACGTTGTCTGAAGTTAGTAGTAGCAGCAGTAGTAGTAGTAATAAAGTAGGGACTAGGTTAGGCTCTCACGAGCCTTTATATGTCCCATCTTTATCAGTGTAACAAATGTATAGGTCTGTTTTATGCATGCAAATTTTCCAATACTAATCCACATCAAATTTCCTAACTAAGCAATTTGGGTCTCGATCTAGTAGATTCTTGAATTGATTAATTTCTGGTGCATTTTTTAGTAGTTACTGAAAGTACATTCCATTGTTGAACAACTCTACTGCTAAATGTATATTTTCGAAGGTTAGTACGGCTGTAATTAAAAAATGAATTTAAATCAGAGTGCCTTGTTAATCGTGCAGTATTAATACTGAAGAATTTATTAAAATCTAAATCATCTAAATTATTTGTTATTTTATACACCTGAATAAGATCTTCTCTGAAACGTCTGTATTTCAGAGATGGTAAATTTAAATATGACAGTCGTTCTGTATATTCCCAATCCTTTATTTTATGTATCGATATATTTGCCCTTTTTTGTACTCTCTCTATAGCTATGGATTGCCTCTTTAAGTATGGACCCCAAACAGTATTTCCATATTCTAAAATGGGTCGCACCATTGATTTGTATAAACACAGAAAAGTATCTTTTTTCAAGGACATTAAAGATCTTTTATTTCTTCCAAGAGTTTTATTGGCTTTGTTTATAGCACTTGAGATATGTGAATCAAATTTTTAATTTTCTATAAAAAAAATCACACCTAAATCTTTCTCCTCCTCACACTCTGCGATCGTGTGCATACCATTTTTACCTGTCATAGTATATGTCTCATTTGGCTTATTATTACCTATATGAAGTACTTTGCATTTGGTTTCATTAAAATATAAGTTCCATTTATCTGACCATTCATTTAGTTTGTCAATATCATTTTGTAAGATTTTACTATTTTTAGTACTATTTTTTTTTTCTCTGGCCGCTGTCTTCAGAGAGTGGCTCGCTTGTTCGCACGCTGTTAACGCATTCGTTTTGATTGACAGCACATAACAAACGACAGTTTAGTAGATGATGCCTTCCGAGAAAGTCTTCTTCATCATCATCATCTGCCTCAGCTCCGTAGTCTTTCACCTTCCTTAGAAGCCGGCGCTGTGTAGCCTGCCTTTGGGTGCAGGCACGTGCAGGACATTCCGTTAAAGACGCCAAGGGACATCATTGCTCCATGGCAGATGCCAATGTGTAATGGCGGTTGGATCCGACCCAACAGAACCTCAACGGAAATGTCCCCATGGGTATGTGCCAGCCCGTGCTTCATGTGTGCTGAGCGCACCTGCCGATGACGCCACCACCGAGCGAACTGCTGCGCGCCCCCCGCAGCCCCCACTACTGGCTGTTTCCCCAGCTGTCTCTTGTGTGCCGGTTTCGCCCGACAGGTGTTCGTATCCATAGATCTCCGCTTCGATAGGTCTTCGATAGATATCCGTGTCGGTGTGGGTAGATTTTTTTTTTAGAAAAACCCAATCTAGGTATGGTAATGTTGCTTATAGCCCAGCCGATCGCAAAGGGCCATATCAGGGCTGTCACCACGTTAAAATCTCCCTATCGGTAGGTCGGTGCATTCACTAAAACAGCAATATAAGCGTACAAGTTAAAAGCCTTTTTTTTTATTCTTGTTGTGCTCGTTAAATTTTGAATGTTCAGAAGACATTCGAGATATGTACTAGAAATGTTTCATGGACTCTCTCTCTCTCTCTCTCTCTCTCTCTCTCTCTCTCTCTCTCTCTCTCTCTCTCTCTCTCTCTCTCTCTGTATGTATGTATGTACGTGTACACCACCTATGGTGTACCAGGGATTCTTGTGTGCTTCCACTGACGAGTACCACAGTTGACGTTTTTAATTAACCAAGGCATGTTGTCTGATGACCCGGATAAGCTGGGGAGCGATGGAGGGGGGGAAGAATCTCTTTGGGGGGCACTGGCCGGCGACGGACCGGGAATTTCAGGGAGGGAGTGCTCTCGGATGGATCGGGGAAAGTTTGTGGAGGTGCCACAGATGTGCCAGCCCCAATTCCCAAGGGAGACGGGTGTTTGTGGGAGCGGCTTACTATTTAGGGTGTTGCTCAACCGGGGAGATTTTAGGGAAATGGTTCTAATTACTATTTTTTTTTGTTTCAGGCTTATGTGACCTGGGATCACGCGGTGTTTGAGAGGATGTTGTATGCCTGGGTTGGAGGGACATGTGGGTGATGTGAGGTTTGTGGTTGGTAGCTACTGTTGAAACATGTGGGACCTTGTGGATATTCATGGGGCGTGGGGGTCTGATGGGCGGCGTTCCTGGGTGACGTCGGGGGAGGCGTTGGTGCTTGGGAATATGCTGAGTTGTTCAGTCAGGCCCCAGAATTCAAACAGGGAGGACTACACCTTATTCTGTGAAGTGCGGTGGTGGTGTTCTGATGGCACCAGAAATGCCACGTTTTGCTAGAGCCCTTTGTCCTTCTCTTGTCGCTTTACTTTTAGTTTTTACCCTTCTTTTTTGTTTTGTTTTGCCATCTGTTTCCTTTTGTTGGGCATTGTCAGCAGCCCCTTTTGTGAACAAAAAGCTATAGACCAAATTAAAAGAAAAAAAAATCTTCACTGGACCTGACTCATTTGTCTTTTTTTTGATGAACCTAGTCCAACTTTCTCCCTAACCCGATCTCCCCTTGTGCTGTGTCTTTACAGTAGGAACAAAGGGAGGTTTACATACGTATCTATCTATCTATCTATCTATCTATCTATCTATCTATCTATCTATCTATCTATCTACTACTATGATACATACATGCATGCACATACTAGTTCCAGGGGCGTACAGCTACGCTCTGTCGAGAGAACCGAACCATTACAGTAAGGGCATTACTTATTATCCCGTCACCTTTCAACACCTCGCCACTAAATCATACATCGCTTAAAACAAACAAAAACAAAAACCAAACCTCCCCCCCCCTCTCCTTTTACCCTCCTGATCGATCAACACATAACAAAGCAGCAAAGATAAAGAAAACTGTCATGGACAGTCAGCGGAAAGGGTCCAACTTCCCTTCCAGCACATGGACAGCAGTCCAGTCATCATCACCCCTTTCTTTCATCCTTCGTTCTCTCTCTGCACCCAGACCCCAGACACCAGAACATCATCATCATCATCATCATCATCATCATCATCTCTCTCTAACCCGAGGAAGACAAAAAAAGCTTTATTACCAGCGCTAGTGAGCTGCTGGCAGAATGAAAAACACGAGCACGATTTCCTTTTGAACCAGTCTAAAGCCAAAACCAAGGAAGGATGTTAAAAAAAAAAAAAAAAAAAGACCTTCCAGGCCCGTCGACCTCATCAAAACACGGCTACCGGAAGTGAACTATGGTCTGCAAAATGGCGACCGTTTAAGACGTTATTGGGGTCGCGGCTTTGTGCCAGACAGGCCCCCCGGGGAGAGCGGAGAGTTCCGAGAGAGGCGCGCAGTCGCTCGTTTCCAGGCGGGGAAGCTCACGGCTACCATTAATAGTGTGTCCTTCCCCCCCGCACCCCCACACCACCCATACCCTCACCCCCTGCGCCCCTGCCCGCCTCCCCCCCCCCCCCCCTCTCTCTTCCGCCATCTCCACCCCCACCTCGTCGAGATGGGGCGGAAGAGGAGGCAGAGGGGTGCCCCAATCCATGCTCAGACACGCTCGTGTGTCTGTCCGTCTCTGTTTCAGTCGTTTGGGCGGAAGAGATCGTGGCGATTGGGGAGTCTGAGAGAAAGACGGGGGTGGGTGGGTGGGGGGTGGGGGTGTGTGGTGGATAGGGGGGGCTGGGGAGTGGGGGAAGGGGGGGAAGGAAAGGAGATACCCAGACGGAACCCCATATGGTGACAATCTCTCTCTCTCTCTCTCTCTCTCTCTCTCTCTCTCTCTCTCTCTCTCTCTCTCTCTCTCTCTCTCTCTCTCAGAGACAACCATCCCCAGCCCTACTCCTTCTCCCATCGTCTCTCGCCCTCTGTTCCTCCTCCCCATCAGTCGAGGTGGGGGTTTGTAGTGGTTGTTAGGATCTGGCCCCGATTGGGGAGTGATGATCTTGGGTGGATCCACCACCGTTCTTGATCTTGGGTGAGATTAGCGAGGGACAACTCACTGATGACTAGGGAGGGAAGAGAGTGGATGATTGAGGGTTGGGGACAGAAGGAAGGTAAAGGGAGGGGGGAGGGTATGGGGGTTGGGGGGGTGGGGGTGGCAGGGCTGAGGTACTGGCGGGGTCGCCGTTAGAGGTTTAGCAGATTAGCCAGAACAAACCAGGAATCAATTTGAACATGTCTTTGATGTAGAGGTGACGAGCCTCACCGTTGCAGCGTGCATAAGTGTGTGTGTCTCTTTATTTGATTAAATGTGTGTGTGTGTGTGTGTGTGTGTGTGTGTGTGTGTGTGTGTGTGTGTGTGTGTATCTGTGTGTGTGCATAGATATAGATTTGTGTACGTTGTGGTATATATATATATATATATATATATATATATATATATATATATATATATATATATATATATATATATATGTGTGTGTGTGTGTGTGTGTGTGTGTGTGTGTGTGTATGCCTGTGTCTGTTGAAAATAGAAGAGTACTGTCAGCAGTGCACGCTTAAAACAGGACTCATTAACATCGTTTATGTCTTTTGTTAGTCTAAACCAAATTTGAGAGAGAGAGAGAGAGAGAGAGAGAGAGAGAGAGAGAGAGAGAGAGAGAGAGAGAGAGATGGATAGAGATGGAAACATTTTGAATAATGTTTTCCTTGTCCCGCATCATGTCGCATCATTTACAGCCCAGCTAGCCTCAGATGCCATAAGAGGATTTGAAGCCAGCATAAATCCAGATTTTCATAATAATCCCCAAGACTAAAATCCAAACCCATGCTCTGTCGATTTTCATTGATGTCAAACGTTTTGTCTTAGACTGGTATCGGTTCGTTATTTTCCATGTATTTAAAATAAAAAGTTATGGACAAAATGGAATGTCAACGTTTCGATCATATGAAGTTCTTATCATTCCATGAACATTAATTATGTCATAGATAATTGTCTTTTCGTAAACAGTAACTTCACAGTGTCCATGATCAATGGAAAACGTGCATTAATTTTGCTGTACAGATCTTGGGTCCGCTTTTTCATCCTGATCCGTACCATTCACATTAAAAGTTAGCAGCTTTGCCCTTTCCATTTTAATATTTTAGATGTCTTATGTCGTTATTTTGGGGATGACTGCCCTTCCTGATTAAAAGAGCGATTCCTTTCATCTGTCGCCGAAAACTGAAGCATAAGAAAACAGTGCTAAGCATTCCAAATATTGGCCACACCTTAAGTTACGTAAGACCAAAGTTGTAGACAGGCCGAGAGTTAGTATCTCGCCTGATTCACCTTCCATTCACCGTTGTCAGAATCCCCGTCCGTTCGCACAAGAAATTCATCACTTTCTGGCGCGAGAATGTTCAGTTGACTGGTATGTCCTGTCGGGTAACCACGTATGCCAGTTGCTACTTGCCCGCTGTTCAGCTAGGACAGCCCATCGCCTGAACGTAGCCTGTGCCTATACGTGAACCACCACGTGTGTACTTCACGCTTGCTGATTTGACCTCATCAGTTGGTGGACAGATATACTTTCGTTAGCAACAGACGAACACACAACCAGTCAGTCAGACCAACAGGAAGAGATGAATGCCTTCAACTTGCGTGTACAGGCCACATGCCACAGTTAGTACTTTGCTCCAAATCACTACAAAATCCCTGCAAGCGTTTTGCGGCCTGGCATATGTTTGAGCCAGCATTTGATATTAAACTGAAAATTGATCACTACTATTGTTGCCATTATTGTTGTTGTTAATATTACGATGCATAAGACTGACGTGCCACTAAATGAACCCCTCAATGTAAATCATGTTCTTACTTAGGTGCTGGACTTCATACGATGACTACCTTTCACTACGGTTTATTTCAGACGAAAGCGCAGAGATGAGTTTGAATTTGTGCACACTTTGGCTTTTGATATTCTTTTAAGTCCTTAAATACCCCGCCCCCCTCCACCCCCCCCCCCCCCCCCCCTTTCTCCCGTGTTTGGCTACACTTTTATCTCTATGTATCTGTCACTCTGTTATTAGGTAGTGGGATATCGTTAATTTATGAATATAGATTGATGTTCTCTGCGGAATGCCAGCCAAAGAGAACGAACCATTTTAAGGCGGATGATCATCTAAATGACTCTCTCTCTCTCTCTCTCTCTCTCTCTCTCTCTCTCTCTCTCTCTCTCTCTCTCTCTCTCTCTCTCTATTTCTCTCTCTCTCTCTCTCTGCGCGCGCGCGCGCGCGCGCGCGTTTGTGTGTGTGTGTGTGTGTGTGTGTGTGTGTGTGTGTGTGTGTGTGTGTGTGGTGTGTGTGTGTGTGTGTGTGTGTGTGTGGTGTGTGTGTGTGTGTGTGTGTGTGTGTGTGTGTGTTTGTGTGTGTGTGTGTGTGTGTGTTGTGTGTGTGTGTGTGTGTGTGTGTGTGTGTGTGTGTGTGTGTGTGTAAAATTTCAGCGTTGTACACTCATTCATAATCTTCATGTCTTAAAAGAATATATAAACTTCATGTCTTAACAGAACACAGATCATTGAATTAATCCTCTAAGAAGATCATTAAAAGACACATTAGTATACCAAGGTTGTGGCAATAATTTCTAAGCATCAAGCACACACACACACACAAACACACACACACACACACACACACACACACACACACACACACACAGAGACAGAGAGAGAGAGAGAGAGAGAGAGAGGACAGACAGACAGACAGAGAGACGGAGGGGGGGGGGGGGGTTAATTCATTTTCACATAATTTCTCTGCTCCACTTTGGGCATAAAACATAAAACTGATATATAGTAGGAAACAATTTGAAAAAGGAAAGTAACTTTCACTCCTATAATGAAACATCCACACGTGCGTAAACCAGTTTGGGACCTTTCATTATGTTACGTCTACTGGTTACTATCTTCACGAGAACGTTCGTTTCAAAGCAAAGGGACGAAAAATTCAGGGACGACAGAACAAGGCAATCTTACTATCTCTATATACCTCACAAAACGGTGAGAGAGACGGTCCGCAACTGTCCAGGATAGATGGGGGATACTAAAAGCGTACGTACCTAGATGCCAGAGAGAGAGAGAGATAGAAGAAGAAGAAGAAGAAGAAGAAGAAGAAGAAGAAGAAGAAGAAGAAGAAGAAGAAGAAGAGGAAGAAAAGAAAGAGAAGGTAAGGGAGAGGCGGGGAAAGAGAATGAGAGTGGAAGTGTATGGGGCCGAAAAACTGATCTGATACGTCTGACATAACAAAAGTCTTTGGAAGCTTTCGGAGGAAGAGAGAGGAAAAAGAAGGGGAAGGTGGAAAGAGAGGGGGTGGTCGCCCTCTACCCCCCCCCCCCCCCCCCCCCCCCCCCCCCCCACACACCTTTCCCTTCCTTCCACTCCCTTCCTTCTCCTCCTCCCCCTCCCCCGCCCTCGTCCCAGACCGTTCAATACACGACGCAGACACCGCTATCGGCCTCCGCCGAGCGAAACAAGAACCTCATTATCTGGCAGCATCCTTCTCAGTTCGGTGCCAGAAAACCGAAGCGAAATCGAAATGGAACCGAGCTATGGACACCTAGGGATGCCACACTCGGTTGGTGTTCTTCTCCGTTCTTCTTTTTTTTTTTTCCCTTCCTATCTTTTTCTGAATTTTTTTTTTTTTACCTCTTCGTCTTTTTTCTGTCTGTTTACACACACACAAAAATCCTCCTGTGCGCGGAAAGAGTGGGGAAGAGAGAGCGAGAGAGAGAGAGAGAGAGAGAGAGAGAGAGAGAGGAAAAAGTTTCACTCATTCCCAACACAATACGGGGCAACAGACAGCAGCAGAGAGCCTGATTCACCTAAGCAGCTCCTTTACTTCCCCAGCTTTCAGAGTTCTCTGGGGGCTGTCTGTATACTCGAAGCTCATCGAAGGGGAGAACGTGCAATTGAAATCCGGGGCCTCAGAGATTTCCTTTCTCACCCCCTCCCTCCCTCCCCCTTCTTTTTCCTCTCCACGAATTGTTCATCTCGCCCATTTGGGCTCGATAGATTTCCAGGCTTACGAAATTGAAATTGCCCGTTGAAGGAGAGCCTCGAGAAGGCTGTGCGCGTGCTACTGGCTCCTTCCCCTCCCTTCCCTTCCTTTCCCTTCGCTCTGCCCGAAAAAAAGCGTGTGGCGCGGCGACGGGCGGGTGGGCACGTCTGTTGGCTGGTGGGCCCCTTCTTATGATGGTAATGAAGGTTCGGGGTTCGCCGTCTGCTGTCGCCCCTTGCCGTTTGAAGAGGCTAGCGAAGCCCTACCCCCCGCCCCCCCCTCCTACCATCCCCGCCCCTCCCCTTCCATCCCCCACCCCACCCCCCACCCATAAACTCCTCTCCAGCCCCAACCGCACCAGCAACAATTTGTTCCCCCTGACTCCCCCCCCCCCCCCTTCCCTCCTTCGTACTACCACTTCCTTTCTTCCCAACCCCTCCAACCCCCCTCCCCCCGCTGCCCCCCCACCCACCCACCCACCGCTCCGCACCCCGTTCCCCCAAAAACCCTTCTGTCCAGTTTCGCAGCTCCTGACAGCAAATTAATGAGTGATATGCAAGTGATCACTCACGCTTCGTTAGGCCAGGAAAGAGGGGGGGGGGGGGGGGGGGGGGGGGGGGGGGGAAGTTTTTGAGGGTAGACAGTGGACGGGTTAGGTGGTGGAGCCGGGGGAAGGGGTGGTGAGGAGAGGGGGGGGGGGGAGAGGGGCGGAAAGAACGATTACGGAACGGGTTTTTATGGCCGGGTTGACGTTGCCTTTGGAAACAAGATGGCGGGTTCTGGCAGACCAGTCTCATTAAACCAGTTCATGATTTCCTACTCCGCGAAGCTGTGATGCTATGACCGTTCGGGGAGGTGAGCAGAACGCTTAGAGGAGGATTTAGAGGTCCCCCCTTCCCGCTATTTCCCCTTTGTGGGTTCCTTATGGCGGCCTGTGCCTGTGCTGGAGGTGGTGGTGATGGTGGTAGTGGTGGTTTGAAGCGTCACCACAAAGGGCGTTGTCTGGGCGGGTTAAAGAGCTTGGGGGACAGCACGGTTCTTTGACTGGTGTTGGGGGTGGGGATGGGTTGGGGGTGGTGGTGGTGGGGGGATTGTTTGGTTTCTCTTTGGGGGTTCGTATTCGGACTCTGTGCCTCACCCAGGGCTGTGTCTGTCGTGTCCTGGGAAGAGGGGTTAGGGTGGAGGAGGTGGGGAAGAGGGAGGCGCGGATGGGAGGGGGGGAGGGGGGTTAGCTTGGGGAGGGATATAACTGGTGTTTGTTGTTATTATTCTGTGCCCACCTGTTCTCGTTGGGTACTCAGAGAGGCTGGAGATCGCGCACCTCTACGGAGTATCTGAATAGAGAATGTCAAGTCACGCACACCACACACACACACACACACACACACACACACACACACACACCACACACACACACACACACATAGGCACGTACGACGCACGCACACACACACACACACACAAGCGCACGTGTGATTGGGCGTTTTTTTTTTTTTTTTTTTTTTTTTTTTTTGACATTCTCCAGATTAAAAAAAAAAAAAGAATGGATAATGCATGGATCACGACCGAAGGAGAAAAAGAAAAGAAAGAAAAAGGAAAAACCAGG
>JADBJO010000703.1:17500-30000 GCA_016801955.1 Conus betulinus | reverse complement strand
CTGTTTTTCTGCCTTGACCTGCTGCTACTCAGAACGGAGTTTTCTTTTGCCACCATTGGGAAGACTGGTACCACAGGTGAATTTCATCCACTGAATGAATACATCTCTTACAGTGTTGCTTAAATTTCCAGACCATCTCTGCTAGTGTCTGTATCTCTCGGGCCTGGTTGACGCCGGAATGTATTATGTTAGTACACGGAGTGAAACAGCCTTGTCGTGGAGTCTTAGCCCGAACTGGAACTCGTTGGCATCAGGTTCATTTTCATCATCCTCATAGAAAGTCTCAAATTCTGTGGTCCTTCGTACCTTGCTGTCATGGTGACCTCTCTGTTTTGATTTCCTCTCAGCGTCTGTATCTTCAGTGAGTTCGTGTCGAGGTCGCCGATATGGGCAAGTTCATGGGGACTGTTGGCGAAAGGATTCAACGGCTTCCTCCGGAGGGGTACTGTCTCTCTTGCTGGCTCCGCGTGTAAGTAATTATTGTCGCCAGTAGGTTGTTTAGTGGGTGGTGTCCTGCGTATGTTGGATCAGCAAAAGACACCATTGAACATCACTGAAGTGACTTTCCTGATCCAACTGAAGGACCCGCCTTGGCTTAAGGCTGTGTCAGGCCAATTGACATAGGCTAGAACACCAAGGCTACATCAAAATGTTGTTATGCTCCGCATAGTTATGCAGAGATTGTCTTCAGTTGTGACAAGGCCCTAGCATAACATTATCAGTCTCCAAAATCCCCCAAAGTCGGAGTGTGGCTGCCCACGTGACAGGGTAATCAAAAACGGTCACACACGTAATGTTCTCATCCCTAGCTGATGGATTTGTACCATAGTATTCAAGTACTTCAGATGCTTCGATGATCCCTGGAGTCTTTTAGCCACGGTACGACGACGACAACGGCAACAACAACAACAACAACAACAACAACAACAACAACAACAACAACAACAACTGAAGTGACTCGGCCGGAGTGCAGTGTCTCCTACAGTGGGTTGCCAGGTGTCGACGTGACAATGATTGCTCCCAGTAGACTGCCAATGCCATGCTTGCGGCTGGACGAACCGGGGTGTGGGTGTAGATGGGACAGCCGGAATGAACGACGCTTAGTTAAGAAAGGATGTATAAACATGTCACTCTATTTTATTTATTTTTCCTCATTTATTTTCATTTACTAATACACACACACACACACACACACACACACACACACACACACACACATATATATATATATATATATATATATATATGTGTGTGTGTGTGTGTGTGTGTGTGTGTGTGTGTGTGTGTGTGTGTGTGTGTGTGTGTGTGCGTGTGTGTGTGTGTGGAGAGACAGACAGATAGGGAGAGGGAGAGAGAGAGAGAGAGAGAGAGAGAGAGAGAGAGAGAGAGAGAGAGAGAGAGAGAGAGAGAGAGGAGAGAGAGAGAAGATCGACTGATCGATCGATAGATAGATACATAGACAGATACACAGAAACATAGAAAGACACATAGATACATACATAGATATATAGAGGCACCAAACCGAGAGACAAAGCGTGAGGGGGTGAAGGGTGAAACAGGGAGGTAGGTACTAGGAGACAGAGACGGGCAAGAGAGATGAGCAAGATGAAGGTGTTGGGGCACGGGGCAGCTGGGGGGGGGGGGGGGGGGGGGGGGGGGGGGGGGGGGGCGTAGGGAGGTGTTCCGCTGAGGCAGATCCAAGAGGCTACATTCAATATATCCCATACCAATCCTACTAATACATCAGTCACGTCACGTACACACACGCACACACACACACACACACACACACACACACACACACACACACACACACACACACACACACACACAGAGAGAGAAAGAGAGAGATAGAGACACAAAGAGAGACAGAGAGAGAGACAGACAGACAGTGACAGACAGTGACACAGAGCACAGAGAGAGACAGTGAAAAAAAACAGAGACAGAGAGAGAGAGAGGGAGACAGACAGACAGTCAGGCAGAGAGAGAGAGAGAGAGGAGAGAGAGAGAGAGAGAGAGGAGAGAGAGAGAGAGAGAGAGAGAGAGAGAGAAACAGAGAGAGAGACAGAGAGAGAGAGGCAGACAGAGACAGAGAGACTGGGACAGGGTCACACACACACACACACACACACACACACACACACACACACACACACACACACACACACACACACACACACACACACACACTGACAGACTGCGTTCCCGTGATAACCCAGCATGACGGACAGACGAGGGCCTGGGGGCGGGAGGCGACATGCCCCCCCCCCCCTCCCCCCCCCCCCCCCCCCCCCCCCCCCCCCCCCCCCCCCCCCCCCCCCCCCCACCCCCCACCATCATCTGAGGACAGGGCCCGAGGGGACGGACCAGCACTCTACTACTACCACCACCACCACTCTCAACACTGCCCCCACAGTCACCTCCATCCCCCCCCCCCCTCACCACATCATTAACGGCACCAATGCCATCGCTTTCCACCCACTCTCCTTCATTTTTCCTCCCCCTTTCCTACGCGTTCCACCCCCTCTCCCCTCTTCTCCCCCCCCCACCCCCCTTCTTTTGCTATTCTATATTCCCGATTCCCTCACCTGTCGCCACAATATTGTACAGGTTTGAGGCCACAGACTCCCTGAACTCTTTATTCTCTATTACACTCAAAGCTACATGGGAAAAATTCTCAGAACGCCAGCCCTCACTGAAACAAAGTCTAAGCCTTTTAAAAACAAGCTGTGCCTGACTTTGAGACAGATCCAACATTTTTTGTTTGTCTGTCTGTTTGTTTGTTTGTTTGTTTGTTTATGTGCGAGAACCATCAGCATGATTCTATTTGTTCCGTTTTCTGCCACGTTTTTCACTCCCACAAATCCCTGTGCCCCAAGAAGAACACAGAAAGTTCATATGTCATGCAGCTTTTCCCTATTCTTGCTGATGTTTATCTTTGAATCCAAATTCAAGGACAGAGTCTTCCTTTTCACATTAAAGAAATTCTTTTTACAGAAGCAGGGCCGTTCCCACCTATTCAAACTGTGTTGTTACTACTTGACCTTCGCCGTGACCCCGAACTCTGACCTCGGGGCGTGAAGGTCACTCCAGTCATCCTCAAGTTTATAGTGTTCATATCTGTTGGTCTCAGTGGTTAAGCACCGAACAGTCATCCGTTGCAAGTTCGAATCGCATTGTCACCCAACATAAAAAAATGGCCATTTTCACTGCCTGTGTTTACATAATATAGTTGTTCTGGTGGTATCACTGTGTGAGGTCAGGTTGTATCGCGTTGTATTGTTTTGTACTGTGATGTGTTGGACGGTATTGTTTTGGAGTGTATGCATTGCAACGTATGACATCACAGTATGTTTTATTGCACTATGTTGGAGTGTATTATGTTACGTAGTGTTGTACCGTGTAGTATATTGTATTGTATTGTAATGTATTGTATTGTATTGTATTCTATGGTGTAACTTTAACGTCACAAACAGACGTCTCTGTATTGTTGAAATAAGAATACTGTATGTGGCACAGTATGTTTTTGTATTACAAGCATTGCAACGCATCGCATCGAATTATATTCTGTTGCCCTTTGTAACATTCTGTTGCATTGAATTGCATCATCTTGTATTGTGTTTTATTAACTTGTATTGTGTTGTGTTGTGTATTGTATTGTATTGTATTGTATTGTATTGTATTGTATTGTATTGTATTGTATTGTATTGCACTGCATTGCATTGTGTAATTCAAACGTCACATCAAGACCGTTTTGTTGTTGAAATCGGAATACTGTTCACACAGGGAAACGCCTAATTACAGGGCAAAACCTTTCGTCCCTTTTATTATTATATTATTTTTTTTACACTCCTTTTTTTTCCACTTTGTGTGTCATATTCCTCTCCTACTTGACGCAAAACTGGCGTCACGGATCTTTCCACATCACGTCTATCTGCGACACACCATCTGTAATACGCTGCAAAGATAAATCGATGAAATGATATCTCTCAACATCCATATGATGGTGGTTTATTCTTCCTCCCTCCCCCCCCTCCCGGCCCCCATTCTCCTCCTCTCTCCTCCCTCCCTCCCCCCCCCACACACTCACATGCACACACACACGCGCACGCATGCGTGCGCGCACGCACGAACGCACGCACGCGCATACACACACACACACACACACACACACACACACACACACACACACACACACACACACACACACACACAAAAAACTCTGTCTGTCTGTTTCCCCTTGCCCGAATCACCCCCCCCACCTCCCTCTCCTTCTTTCCCGCACTCCCTACCTCCCCCGCCCTCCCTCTCTTTCTCTCTGAGCTTCTGTTCCTTGTCTGTCTATGGAGCGGTGGTGTATGCGAATTGAAATGTCATCACATGGTTTTGTTTGCTGTTGATATTTTGGTTTAGCAGTGTCTTCTTTCTCCCCTTCCAGTCGAGGTGTCACTTTCACGCCATCTTGATAATGTTATGGCGCAGTGATAACAATAACCTACTTGTGATGCAGAAGGAGTTTGTCTTTAAGGATATTTGTAGCAGTATTCGGTGGGGCTGAACATGTAAAATTCTGCATATTAAAGCTAAAAAAAAAAAAAAAGAGAGAGACTGGCGGTTGTGACGTTAGTCTTTCTCTATCTATGCTTTTCCTCTGTCTGTCTACCGTCTTGTTACCGTCTGTATCCGTCTCTTTGTCTTTTTGTTTCCCTGATGACCTTTAGCATTTTGTTCCCCTCTGAACCTTTTTCTGTTGCCTCTTTTTTTTCTGTTTCCCTCTCTGAACCTTTTTCTGTTTCCCTCTCAACCTTTTTCTGTTTCCCTCTTAACCTTTTGTGATTCCCTCATAACTTTGCTCTCTTTGTCTCTTTTTTATTACGTCTAAATGGGTGCTCTTTTCCCTCTCTAACTTTTTCTATCAATCTTACCGAACTGTTGACCAATGTGTGTAACGATTTCATATTCTAAAAAAAGTCTTTTGGGCCATCAAAGTGTGTGTGTGTGTGTGTGTGTGTGTGTGTGTGTGTGTGTGTGTGTGTGTGTGTGTGTGTGTGTGTGTGTGTGTGTGTGTGTGTGTGTGTGTTCGCCTTCATACAGCACCATGAACGTGCTGAATCAGAAATACGAAATCTAAACCTTGTCACTGAGAACTGAACCTGCTCAAAAAATTCATGTGAAGGTATGACTCCACATTGGTCGATGATTACAAATTCCTGTATTGCATGAACTGTTGTATACATACTGATCCCAGTTTTGCTATCTACAGACAATCATGCTTTGTTTTGCACTCAAGGAGTCACGAATCGTTAAAGCCCAACTGATTGCATTGAATGAACTGTTGTTTAGACACTGATCCCAAGTTTGCTATCTACAACAAATCATCCATTGTTTGCACTCAAGGAGTCACGAATCGTTGGAGCTCAAAACTGATTTTTCCCTTCTTTTTTTTGACAAGATTTAACAACATTTTGTTAGCCTTGCAAAGTAATCAAGAGATTTTCATCTGCGTCAGTTTTAGACAACATCTAACACAACAAACACTGTGATTAACAGTCTGTGGACATCAGCATATCTTACCATCTTTTAAGTCATCGGTTGTGTTATTATTTCAAGATGTTTCTTCCAAATAAGCAGACTTTTTCTGTTAATGAAGATGCGCCTTCTCATCACCATGTAAAACTATTGGACGCACTAAAGAGTTAAAAAAAAAATTCAAGAACAAGTTCAATGTATCATTGTTATCATACTTAAAAATCCACTACAAATACTTATCGCAGCTTTGCTTGTTACCTTACAAATGGCATTATGGAGACTGAGTTTTGTGCAAAACAATATACCTACATATCGATATGGATTAACAACACTCCTTTTATAAACCATCTCTCCATGTTTGCAAGATAGATACTATTTCTAAGACAACAACACTACTCTAATGCATGTTGACCTTTAGCTGCATTGGGCTGCAGCTCTTCAAAGCCTGTTCATCTGGGCCCACGACCTAATCTCTGTTTCTGATATGAAATAATGTTGTTAGTGAATGATACAATGAATCAATCACATACGTTCGTATTCAGAGTCACACCGTGTCAGTCATTATTAATAGTTTTGAGCGCAATTTCGTCTATGAACAAGAAAAACAAAATGGATTCACAAACATTACCCTATTTCACACGATTTGCACAACTGCACACACACACACACACACACACACACACACACACACACACACACACACACACACACAGAGTTTACAACAACCACAACAACAGTCACAACAACAGCAACAACAACAACAACAGCAACAGCAACAGCACAACAACAAGAGACAAGAACAAAAAATACCAATACAGAAGAAAATGAGGAAGACAGAGAAAGAGCCCCGACATCAAAGAGCAGGCGGTCCTGGTCATCCCAGACTAAGACAAGACAGTGGCACCTACGCTTAGTGGCACCTGTTCAAATCAGCGTGCCAGAAGCATAGTCAGTAGTCAGTCAGTCAGTCAGTCCCCTGATCGGTGGGGTCGTTCGGGGAGACGTGTTGAGGCAGCCCGCCGTTTCTCTCCAGGCTCTTCTGTTTACAGCTGTCGTGAGGAGATCTGGCATGGTCATTTTGGTCCAGTCCTTTATATTTTCGGACCAGCTCTTTCTCTGCGCCCTTCTTCAACGGTACCTTGAAGGATGGTTTTGGACAGGGTGTTGTGACGAATGACGTGACCAAACCATGCCATCTTCTGTCGTTTGACGGTTGCCAGAAGTGGTTCGTGGGACCCAGCTAGGTTGGTGACCAGGTTCCGCACATAATGTTTGGTCTTGTGTTCTTTATAAGTGATGCGGAGTAGTTTCCTCAGGCACCTGGTCTCAAACGCCTGGATTCTTCTTTCTGTTTCGGCCATCAGTGTCCATGTCTCGCAGCCATATAACAGATGGAGACCACTAGTGAATTGTAGAGCCGGAATTTTTGTGTGGAATTCGATGTTGCTCTTCCACACTATGTTAAGTCTGGCCATCGCTGCTGATGCGGAGTTGATTCTGATTTTGATTTCTGCTCTGTGGGTGCCATCTTTCGACAGGGTTGCTCCTAAGTACCTGAAGCTGGTCACTTCTTCCAGGGGCTCACCGTTCATAGTTATGTGGATGACCAGAAGCCCCCTCTGTCCCATCCCCATGCTATCCTCCCCCCCCCCCTTCACCTCCACCTCTCACCCCACCCACCCACTTCCGCTGTGTACTTTCGGGTCGAAGAATAGAACCGAACAGGTCTACTTTCACAGCTGAATAGTCCATTAACGCATTACCGTCATGAAAAAAAAAGAACAAGTGCTATAACAACAAAGCACAAAACCAGACAGTCGATGTGACATATAAACGGGATAGAACATTGACTCGATAGCACAAGATTTGAGTTTGGAAACTGACGGCTTATCCGGAAGAAAGGTTTCAATTAAACCGAACATTCGCTGTGGTCAAATGGCAGTATTTGGTACTTAGTTGTTCCAGGCTTATTGTGAAGAGCAATATCAAAGAGGGACAGAAAATGCTCCAGTTTTCGGATTTATATTCTTATAGAACGAGTTCAGGAACTGGACTGAACACTAAGAAACTAAGAAATAAATCGTCGTGGAAGTTACATACCAAGTGTGTCACTGGAAATCTTCGTTTCCGATCTTATAATACTCCCCCCCCCCCCCCCCACACCCACCACACACACACACACACACTCCTAAACCCTTGTTACAAAGCTTGCCTGTTAGCAGCGCGTTGTTTTGTTTTCTTTGAGTTTCTTTTCCTGACTATAGACGTAGTTCAAAGGAGCCGCCAGTGTTAAAGAACTGGTCCTCATTGTGTGAGGGTGTAAGGCACTGCAGTTGTGCAAGTTGCCCCAGGCGTTTGGTTCTGAGCTCGATGCGAACAAGAATGCATCCTCAGTCCCTCAATAAACGAGAAGCAGTTAATTAGAACTCCACCTCCCCCCTCCCTCCCCGCCTCTTCCTTTCTTTCCCCGCAACACCACCTCCCACCGCCGATCTCTTCCTATCCCACCTTGCGTGACAATAATTAAAATGTGTGTGTGTGTGTGTGTGTGTGTGTGTGTGTGTGTGTGTGTGTGTGTGTGTGTGTGTTTCCGTCTCACATTGTGTGGATCTCTTTGTCCGTGGTGTTTGTGTGCGTTTGCATGTAGATGCACACGAGCGTGCGCACGCTCACACACACACACACACACACACACACACACACACGCACGCACACGCACACTCGCGCGCGCGCGCTTCTAATATCACTTTTAGTAAACAGATTTTAAACAGATTAACAACAACAGTAACAACAACAACAACACATAGACACACACACTTTCTCCTCCATCCTCATCTCTCTCTCTCTCTCTCTCTCTCTCTCTCTCTCTCGCACGCACGCACGCACGCACGCACGCACGCACACACACACACACACACACAACACACACACCACACACACATGCACACACTGCGGGTCTCTCTGCCTTGTCTTTGTCTGCCCCATCTGTCTCTCCATCTCACTGCAACTGTCTCTCTGTCTCGATGCCGTTGCGTCTGTCTCTGTCTGTCTGTCTGTCTGTCCCTTTTGCACACACACACACACACACACACACACACACACACACACACACACACACACACGCACGCACGCACGCACGCACACACACACACACCACACACACACACACACACACACACACACACACACACACACACACACACACACACTTCTCCTCATTTTTTTTTTTTTTCTTCCTGTTCTTCTTTTTCTTCCCTTAACTGGAGTGGGGGGGGTCACTGGGGCACCATACTGAACAGCTCTGTGAGTTCCTCCAGTCCGGTCCACTGTGTGCCAAGCCTGGGTCTCTGCAAATGTTTGCCCTGTCCACTCTGTGATGTTGCCAGTCCATCGCGGTTTTCTCTCTCTCTCTCTCTCTCTCTCTCTTTTTTTTTTGTTCTTCCCATCCGTCTCTCCTTCTCTCCGGAGATTTCTTTGAGGAAGGCCACTGGATTGGTTACAGGGCCATACCAACGTAGTTTTCTATTCATGAGCAATGTCAGTCATCATCTTTGTAAGGTCCTATGTGCTGCCTGATCATCTGACGCACTCGGTGACTGGTGATGTGATCAGTGTGTCTGATGTACCCAGCGATAACATCTCATTTCCACACAGCTTAGATTCTTCTGTCTAGAGATCCTCTGTGAGGGTCCATATACAGCCTGCGCACTGGAAGATGGAATAATTATGCCAGTGCGCACAGGATCCTGATCTTAGCGTGTCATGGTGTATTTGTCCTTCCATACAGGTTTTTTTTTTACCTGGATAATGCTATGGTTGTCTTCGCTGCCCTTGAGAGGATTCCTGGTTTGGATTCGTCACTGCAATATTCAATTCACCTTTCGTTGATATCTTCTTCCTGGTAGTTGGCCATCTTTGTCCTGAATGGTGCTGACTTGACTTTGCTTTTGGTCTGGTAGGTCCTTTACAACGTTAAAAGTTGTGTTTTGTGTTGTTGCTATCTATTATTTTTTTCCCTAGTGTTTTTACACTGTTGATCGATCCAGGCTTCGTTGTTGTCGCGCCTTTCTTCATTGATTCTCTTGTTTGTCACACTTTGTCCACCCCCCACCTCCTTCCCCCAACCCTGTCCTCCAACTCTTCAGTCTTCTTGAGAGGGATTAGAGCCTCACTAGTGTCACACTTCTCCAAGGACGTTGGTAGAGATCCACCGCTGTTTTCATTTCCGTCTGCCTTATTCCTAGCACCTCTGTCGCTGTTTCAGTCATCGCATTGTTGAAAGTGTTTTTGAGGACTTTGAGATCTTAGAAATGCAGCGGGGCGAATTTTCCTCCTATGCCTGTTCTCGAACTTGTTCAGGGAGGTCAGGATTTTGAGCCTTTTTTTTCCCCTCTTCTCTTGTTCTTCAAACCTACTTAAAGTTCATCACAACAAAATCGTGGTCACTACCAACATCGATTCCCGTACATGTCCTCGTTTTAGCCCTATTGATGCCAGATCTGTACCGGTTCTTCACAAGAATATAGTTTACCTGGCGGTGGTGCCCACTGTATTGGGAGTGTCCTGTCCTCGTCAGGATACTTTATGATTACCAGGAATATCGACCCAAATCAAGTGACCTTCACTGACAAATTCTGACAGGCGTAGTTCTCCATCATTGGTGGTCTCATGATCATAATAGGGGGCCAAGAAATTTCTTCCAGTCTTCTTGGGTGTCTGCTCCAGCCTCCGCATTCCAGTCATCCTGGACGACAAGGCTGTCTTTCTTTTGAACCTCATCGATGACTGTTTGGAGCTGGCAGTAGAATTCTTCAGTATGGTCAGCATCAATGTCTGATGTGGAAGCATGTATTTGTGCTATGGCAATGTTGAATGATTTTGCTCGAAGGCTGATGGTTTTACACACACACACACACACACACACACACACACACACACACACACACACACGCACGCACGCACGCACACACACGCAAACCTGAGACAGAGAGGGGGGGGGGGGGGGGGGAGAGAGGAGAGAGGGGGGAGGGGGGGGGGGGGGGGAGTGGAGTTGGGGAAGAGAGAGAGAGAGGGGGAGAAAGGTGGGTGGGTTAAGTGAGAGAGATGGAGTGGAGTAAAAGAGAGAGAGAGAGAGAGAGAGAGAGAGAGAGAGAGAGAGTGGGGTGGGGTAAGTGTGAGAGAGGTGAGGTAGGGTAGGGTAAGAGAGAGAGAGAGAGAGAGAGAGAGAGAGAGAGAGAGAGAGAGCGGGGGTGGGGTGGGTGGGGTGGGGTGGAGAGAGAGAGAGAGGGGGACAGAGAGAGAGAGAGAGAGAGAGAGAGAGAGAGAGAGAGAGAGAGAGAGAGATGGGGTGGCGTGATTGGGTAGGTGAGCGGTGGTGGGGGTGGAGGTGAGTGCATGTGTGTGAGAGGAATGTATGCATCAGGTCAGCCGAAGACAGACACTCGTGTAGGAATGACACGAAAACAGGCAGAGGCGTTGAAAATACCTCCAGCCAACACAGTTGGACACAGTAGAAAATGTTCCCAGCTCAAAAATATCCCCGGGAATTTTTTTTAATTGTTGTCACCAGGGACGGATCAGTTGGTATCGGGGGGGGGTGGACACTGCCGTGCAACCCTCTGGTACCACTATCAACATGTCTTTAGACCCACGAAGGGCATTGTCGATTGATTTGTGTTTTTCTGTCTTTAAGTTCTGCCCCACCCCCCACCCCACCCCCTTACTTCCCCACTCCTCCTGGCTTCTCTGTGGAATCAATTCCAGCACGCTTAGTCCCGCTCCCTCAGTACACAGTTTGTCCTGTCACAGCCATAGCACCGCAGTCCTCAAGGAGCAATCAATGTCAAGCCGTCATAATAGAACCCACCACAGGAGACGCTGCGCTGCAGTACTTCGATCATGTTCCGAGGCGCCTGTTTTGAACCCACCACAGGAGACGCTGCGCTGCAGTACTTCGATCATGTTCCGAGGCGCCTGTTTTAATGAATCACACACAGAAGCCACTTACTGAGCCGCATGCCCCACTTCTCCCCCCCCCCCCCCCCCCCCCCCCCCCCCCCCCCCCCCCCCCCCCCCCCCCCCCCCCTGACAATGACAATAATTTGGCTGGTGAGCCAGCTGACTGAGCGTCGCCCTCCGCAGAATGCTGTCTTGTCCATTCATCGATATTCTCCATGTATTTGTGGATACCGATGGCTCAAACTCGCACTCATCACGGGCTTGCAGGTGAAGAGGAAGTGGACACGAAGGACACCGTAAGAACAAAGCACGAAAGGCCATAGAGTCTAAAATTTTGTTTTGACGACCAGTGAGGATGAGGAAGCTGAAGACGATGCTATGGAATTTCGTTCTGATCTGAAACAGAGCGTGTTCTCAGTGGTTCATTTCATGCCAGATCCCGGCGTCAGCCAGGCCCCGAGAGATACAGACACCTGCGGTGTGTGGCAATTTGAGTCATGCTGTCTGTAAGGCATCCATGAAGCAGCTGACCCTCACTGGAGCCCAAAGCACACTCTGAGTAGGAACTGGCCAGTAGCAAAGAATTCCCACGTATAAATGCCTCCGATAGGATTCGAATCCATGACTTCCTGGCCCTCAAGCTTGCGGCAGTAACCACTACACCACGGCGTCTTGTTGTCCTTCGACATGTTCATGTTGCGTCGTGGATCTGTAGGGAAGGGTGCTGATTTTGAATCCTGTCTGCGTTTGTCTCTGTGTCTGCCTGCTTGCCCACTGTAAAAAAATGGGAGACGGTTGGGGAGATCTGCATGAGTTGTAGGGGAAGCCTCTGTTTTAGACGTCTGTCAGGTTTGAGAGCTGTAGGCTTGAAACGTATGATGAAATGCGGAAGGGAAAACCGTTTGCTGTCTTCCGAAGATACCGTTTCTGTTCGTTTGCTATTTCGTCTTCAGTGCCCTGTGAGTGGACACTATGACTCCCACGTCGCTCACCCAGACTCCTTTGACACACCT
>JADBJO010000703.1:0-7500 GCA_016801955.1 Conus betulinus | reverse complement strand
TTCGTCAAAACGGAGGCTGTGAGAGATGTGAGAGTGTGTATGGGTGGGGTGGGTGGGTGTGGGGAGTACGGTGGGGTGGGGGTGGGGGGCGTAAGGGTTGGGAAGGGAGGTGGGGAAGAGGGGTGGAAGGGGGGGGATGGTGTAGTAATGAGGGGCGTGAAGAAATGTCACAGAGGTAGTGACGAGAAAAAGGGGTATGGAATCGAAAAAAAAAAGTGATATGTATTACATTTTCTGGTGAATTTTGATTGGACATTATAAGTGCAATCGTTTTCTTTCCTTCTTTCTTTCCTTCTTCTTCTTTTGTCTTTTTTTTTTTCTGCCGTTCTTTCTGTCATTCATTTTTTTTTTTTTTAATCTGTCCGTATGTTTGCCCTCTTTTATCTATCTTTTTAGTATTGTCTGTCATAATTCCTTTATTTGGCGCTTTCTTTGTTCCTTGTCTTTTCCTCAACTCAACCACGCGCAGGCGCGCGCGCGCGCGCGCGCGCACACACACACATACACACACACACACACACACACAGACACACACACCAGTACACGACCTCACACAGAGCCACTAGGCATTACAGACTCCACTCCTACCCCCTTACCACCCCACTCTCTCCCCCACCGCCACCCCTCCCCCCGACCGACCCTACCCCTTCCCATCATCCCATATTATATCATAACAGGCCGTGATACAAGAAAACACCAGAGACTATACGAAAGAAAGAAAGTTTAGGAGACAAGCCGACGGCTCTCGCCAGCCTATATCTTTTGGGTGCCATTCACTGCTCATTGCCGGCCCGAACAGTCGTAAACTTTACAGGCCGACTCGTAAAGCCCAGGAGATCAAAGAGACAAGATGGAGTGTAGAGTGCCAATATCACGTGTGTATAAATTTCGTCACGTCCTCGTATCTCCTGTATTACGAGCTGTATACGTCCAGTTACTGATTGGTGGGTGGGTGTTTTACAAGGAGTTGAAGTAGACTTGGACTAAAGGGTGTGATGGGTGGAGTGAGGTGGGAAAAGGGAGGAAGGAGAGGGTGGAGGAGGAGGGGTTGGAGGAGGGAGGGGAGAGAGGGTGTAATGTCTGAGTGTGTGTGTGTGTGTGTGTGTGTGTGTGTGTGTGTGTGTGTGTGTGTGTGTGTGTGTGTGTGCGTGCATGTGGATGTGCGTGTGTGTGTGTGTGTGTGTGTAAGAGGTTGTGGTAGCGGTGGTGGCGGCGGTGGCGGTGGTGGTGGTGGTGTGTGGTGTGTACGTGCATGCGCGCGCGTCTCTCTCTCTCTCTCTCTCTCTCTCTCTCTCCGCCAATCTCTCCTCTCTCTCTCTCTCTCTCTCTCTCTCCTTGTTCTGTCTCTCCCACAGTACCATCCTTCTTTCTTTTTTTCCCCATAAGTTTTCAATTGTTATTATGCCATCCCGTTCAAACAAAATAAGAAACAAAGAAAAGGAAGACGAAAGGAGAGAGAGAGAGAGAGAGAGAGAGAGAGAGAGAGAGAGAGAGAGAGAGAGAGAAAGAGAGAGAGAGATCAATGTCGGAACTGATTCAACGTTTGTTTTGTTTCTTTTTCAGAAGTCTCCCGCCCACAGTTATCCTCTACGGCCAGAGAACAACACACAACTTGCAGAAGAAGCGGACAAGACAGAACAAGGCAAGACAAGGCAAGATATGTATCTAATTCAGTATTATGTTGTTTTTGCTGGATATTCATCACAAGTAGAATCACCCACACACCCACTACGCGCTGTCAATACCACGGGACATTTTACTACACCCATTTGTTCAGCAGAATTGTTGACTATAGTTTTGAGTTCAACATTGGAATTCAAAGTAGCACCACCTCCATCCCCCATCCTTCCTCATCCCCCCCCCCCCAAAAAAAAAAAAAAAAAGAAGAAGAAAAAAAAGACCCCCACCCCCTTAAGTTCTTGAAGGCATGGGTATGCATTTAAACACCGTTTGTTTAAACGAGCATTTCCACCTCACACGATTATGTTTTTTTTTTTAAAAATTTTGTTTTATTCGTGGTTAGTTTAAAAACATTCTTTCCAGTGTTTTCGGGACACAAGTCGTACAGATCCTCCCCTCACCCCCCCCCCCCCCCCACCCTCCTTCCCCCTCACGCACTTGCTCCTACCCCATTCACTCCCTTTGCTCAACCCCAACACCACCACACTACCCTCTCACTCGACAATTTTTTTTTTTAACCCAAGAGCTGCTTTGTAATTATGCACTGAACAGATATCTGCTCAATTTTCCTTTTCCTTGTCTGTTTAGTCATTTGTTTCACCATAAAATGTTATTGTCTGCAAAACAGAAAAAAAAACTGTTTGGGGTCTTCAAGTTTTGGGGGAATCTCTCTTGCTTGTCTGCGTCTATCTTTGTTTTTGTCTCTTTCCATCTCTGTCTGTCAGTCATCCTCTGTCTGTCTGTGTGTCTGTCTGTCTGTTTCTCTGACTTTCCGAGAATTAATGCAGTCTACATGGATTTTTTTTTGTCAAACAGGTGCACCATCCAAACACACACACACACACCACACACACACACACACACACACACACACACACACACACACACATACATATAATCGCGCGCTCACGCGCGCCCGCATACACAGACACACAGACACACAGACACACACACACACACACACACACACACACACACACACAACACACACACACACACACACACACACATTGAATGTAAGAGAGAGAGAGAGTCTCAAGTCTCAAGTTAATTTACTCACGATTAGGCTATTGCCCCTCATGAAGCGATGCTAGCAAATACAATCACAAAAGCACCATAAGAGAGAGAGAGAGAGAGAGAGAGAGAGAGAGAGAGAGAGAGAGAGAGAGAGAGAGAGAGAGAGAGAGAGACAGACAGACAGACAGACAGACAGACAGACAGACAGAGAGACAGACGGACAGACGGACACAGACGGACAGACAGACAGAGACAGAGAGACAGACAGACAGACAGACAGACAGACAGACATACAGACAGACGGATAGACAGAAACACAACACAGAAAAGAGACAGTCAGACACATACACAAACGCGCGCGAGCAAACACGCACATGCACGCACGCACACATACACGCACGCGCGCACGCACACACACACTCGCACGCACGCACGCACATATGCACACACAGAGACGTATACACTAATGTACATTTATTTAACATACAAATCCTCTAAAGCATGCGTGTACACACACACACACACACACACACACACACACACACACACACCACACCACACACACGCACACACACACACACACACACACTCACACACACACACACACACACACACACACACACACACACACACACACACACACACACACACACACACACGGACACAAATACACACTCACGCACTCACTCCCCCCCTCCCCACTCCACCCCCTCTACCCTTTTCCTACTCACCACCCATTCCCAGCAAAAGAACTCCACACCTTCTCAAAGATAAGACGTTTTGCCATTCTCTCAGGTCGCTCACTTACGGAAAACGCCGGCAGGAATCTTTTGATGGGGTGGCAACTCCAAGGACAGGCCCTCATAAGTCATCCAAAAGAACACAAAAACTCGCCTAAATGAATTGTGTTTTCATCTCAGGATTAATAAGACTAATAGCACCCATCATTGGCAGGCAGGGGGAGATAATATTCTAGGAAAAACAAAAACAAAAGGATGGGGAGGGGACCTATCTCACAACTACACAGGACCCACCAGAACGATAGCAGGACGTTAAGGTGGGCAGCGTGTTGTGTGTGTGTGTGTGTGTGTGTGTGTGTGTGTGTGTGTGTGTGTGTGTGTGTGTGTGTGTGTGTGTGTGATTAGAGATTAGAGCAACATAAGTGAACATCTAAAGATGCTCGATGCTTACATTTGTCGATGACTGTTAGTGATTTCTGTGATAAAACAAAAAACAAACAAAAACAAACAAAAAAAAACCACCACATTTAGTCTGGTCCTACTATCCATTGTAGGGAACAACAACAACAACATCTCACAACAACATGATCATGATCATGATCATGATCATCATCAGCAGCAGCAGCAGCAGCGCAGCAGCAGCAGCAGCAGCAGCAGCAGCAACAACAACAATAACCACCACAATAATAATGATAATTACGATGGCGCCACTAACAATCATCTGACGCATGGTGCCTTTACAGATTGCTGAGAAGAACAAATAAAGAGTGTCAACATGCATACACACACGTGAATGTCCGTGTTCACAAATGACATGAATGAGATGTAAAATGATATGCATGTGTGCGAACCACAAAGGATTGCAGGTAACAATCATCTCATTTGTACACAGAATTGTCCACTCATGTTGTTCACAGTCCAGCCGACCGCAGGGGTTGGAGAGAGGGTGTCACACTAGGGGCTGTCACATCGTCAAAACAGATTCTGTTCTGACACATACTTACACTCCTTAATTTTGAACATTGAACAGTTATTCGTGGCGTGAAAATCTTAGCATATTAGTATGTAGGAAGAAAATTGGTAGACAATGGATAGGAATCAAAGATGAGTATCGAAACGATCGGAAAGTAGCCTGCAATTCATGAATATTACTCAATAGATCTTGCAAAAACTTTACGTCGTTCATTGAACGAGTGAATCAACTGGTAACGAATTAAAGCAGCAGCAGCAGCAGCAGCGCAGCAGCAGCAGTAGCAGCAGCAGCAGCAGCAGCGCAGCAGCAGCAACAACAACAACAACAACAGCATTCTTAGCCTCTGTAGATAGAAAAGCCTCATCAAATCACAGTTTAAAAAAAAATGATATGTGCTAAAATTTAGCATACACATGCACGGAAAAATGTTAGGTAATATTGGTCAGTAATGGATGGCATGAAAATCCGAAAGCCAGACTTACGAAATACAACAGATCTGCAAGGAGAAAAGAGTGAACAGACTCCATGGTGCCTGCCCGCTAAGAAACCATCCAGCCTGCATCATATAAACCACCTGTTTGGCATCACTAAACCACTCTGTTTGCATGCAATAAACCACTCTGCATCAATAAAACCCCACTCGTTTGCATCAATAAACAAATCAACAATGAAACACGTCACACAGACGGATGACATTTAGCAATTTTACACACACACACCACACACAACACACACACACAACACACACAATCGAGCGCGCGCTCGCGCGCATACACGCACACGGACATAATAACACACGCACACACACCAAGTACACACACGCACGCATGCACGCACACACGCACACAGGCGCTCGCTCTCACAACATATACAAAGGGAGGAGGGAGGGAGGGAATATAGGAATTTCATATTGAGGTAAGCGAGAAGAAGAAGAAGAAGAAGGAGAAGAAGAAGAAGAAGAAGAAGTACAAGGATTAACAAGGAGGATGTGGAGGGGTTTCGACCAGGCGGAGGGAAGGGTAGGAGGGCGAAGATGGGACGGCGTGGGAGAGAGGTGGTAGGGGTGGCGAAGAGACATGTGTGTGTGTGTGTGTGTGTGTGTGTGTTTGTGTGTGGTGTGTGAATATTTAACTAGACGGTGTGGGTCGCCATATTATCATACTACTCCTTCCTATCTCCACCCTTCCCACTCCCGCAACACATTCTACCCGTCCCACCCACCTACTCCACCTTGTCCTCTGCGTCTCCTCTCTCTCTCTGTATGTCATACTGCTCAATTAGACCATTTTCTCCTGCTGTTCTGGCGTGGCGGCGGCGTCACTTCTAGCAATACCAAGGCTACGCCTCGTAGCTCGCCGTGGTGAGACGGGAGACGCAGGAGAACTGACGAGGGGGAGGGCCACGAAGGGGTCGTGGCCACGCACGCGCTGGTGTCGATTTCACGTGTCAGTTAACCGTGCGCGCCTCCAAGCGGTAGCCCACTGGCTGGTTTTGGAGTGGCCCTCCCCCTTTCAGCGGTCTTGACGGGGACCGCCTCCCCACCCCCCCCCCCAACCAGCCGCTAATCGAGCCAGACGTATTCGACTGGCACTGCCGTCGTTTGCGGTTGTGGGGGGATGGTGATGGGCGGTGGGGCGAGGGGGGGGTGACGATGACGACGAGAGCAACGACGGACGACGATGATAATGTGAACTAATGTTTGGGATTTCTTATAATGAATTTTAAAAAAAATCGCTTAGCTACAAATATCAAATCAGATAAAATCACAGACATTAATGTAATATGATATGATATGATAGTGATATGATATAATATGATACAGTAGAGCCATATAGCATAATGAAATATGGAATAAACAATGTAGCATGATATAATATGGTATATATAACACCATGCAGGCTAACAAAACACGATATGATATAATATAAAATGATATAAATTAAAATGTAATGTAAATGACATGACCAAACATAATATAAACAAATCCTGATTTAACATTACATGATATGAAAAAAATGCAATAATCGATAACATCATGTAATGAAATACAGTAAATTGAGAGCAGAGCGCTAACGTATCCATATCCATTTCAAAATAAAAGATAATGTTAAAAAAAAGTTATTGTGCTCTCCAATCAACAATTGTCAAAATACTGCAGGCGCGCGCGCGCGCGCGCGCGCGCGCGCACACACACACACACACACACACCCACACACACACACTTGGAGACAGACGATTTCCAACAAAGATCCAAATACACATGCGGACACAACAGCTGCTCCATGACCAAATCGTCCGCTGTGGAGAGGAAACTGTATATTATAGGGGCCTCAACTGCTCTCAGGGACCAGCCGAACAAGATCGCAGCCCATATCCTCTCCCTTTCTGATTTACCTTCCTATAGTCCCTTGAAAGAAGATAGTCATTTCTACAGATGAGCTGACAGATACGGTTATGTTCACGAGGGGGCATGAATGTGATGGTTTCCACCCTCAGATTCGGATTTTGGGGACGATAATGCTCGAAACTTCTGCCTCAACGATATACATCTCCTGGTGTATGAAAACTTTCAAAATCTACGAAGAAGAAGGATGGGGGCGCAGAAGGAGAAGAAAAAGAAGAAGCGTACGAAGGGGAAGAATAAGAATGAAGAGAAGGAAAGATGAGAAGGAGAAGGAGAAAATGATGATGTAGGAGAAGGAAAAGCAGGAGAAGAAAACGATGATGATGACGATGAAGTCGAAGAAGAAAAAGAAGATACTAAATCCCCGAACAAAAAAACACCTCAATTCTATTATATTAAGTTCCTAATTATGACAAAGAAGGGGGAAAAAGAAAGCGGAAGAGGAAATACCACCAAAAATACTTCGAACCTCAATTTTATCTTGAATCTGCCCAAATATACGAAGAAAAAAAAATCCGCGAGAGAAGAGAAGAAGAAGAAGAAGAGAGTGGTTTCTTCGGAGAAGGAAGAAAGTGGTGAAGTGAGGTGGGTAAGAAGAAGGTTTCAGTTTCATGTCATCAAGAGGCGTTACTGGAAAGACAGACCAGTCCATACACGCTACAACAAAACACCACACATCCGCTAAG
>JADBJO010000702.1:585000-588926 GCA_016801955.1 Conus betulinus | reverse complement strand
ATGGCTGTTTTTGGTGTTTGTTATGATAATCTATAATATCGTACCACTGAAAAAATCTTTTGGGTAGACAGGGGTGCGGGTGATGGTGTGGGGCTGGAGGATATGTCATCAATTTTAATGGTGGATTGATCGCATGCCGCCCGAGATCGATTGGAAAAAAAGTTGCGAGAGTAAAGAATCCGTGCAAGTAAATGGAGCACAAAGGAGGGAAGAAGAGAGAGAGAGAGAGAAGAGAGAGAAGAGGGAGAGGAGAGAGAGAGGCTACTGGGATTGGGGGGTGTGGGGGGGGGGGGGGGGGGGGGGGGTGTGGGGGGGGGGGGGGGGGTGGCGGAGGGAGATCGGACGGATGTGTGGAAATCATTAAAGTCAGTCAGTCCTGCAATGTAAGCCCTGCTGGCCTCGTCTGAGTAAACATCCTTCCACTCCTCCCACCCCCCCCCCCCACCACCGTAATCGTCCCCCCTCCCCTCCTCCACCCCTTCCAGCTCCCTCCTTCCAGCCGCCCACCCCCCACCCCACTGCCAGCCTTCTGTCCCTTTTCCACCCTACCCTACCACCTTCCTCTCCTCCTCCTCCTAATCGTCATCAAACATCTGTCAGCCCATCTCGGTAGTGGTAAGTACGTTAGCTTGGGTCGGATAAATCCTGTGCATGTGGGGGAATCATTGTCCTCCTCTCTCTCATCTCCTCTCTCTCCTCTCTCTCGTCCATCTCCTCTCCGTCCACTACCTCCGCTTCTTCTCTCTCGTGCGCTATGTTTGTGGTTGTGTGTGTGTGTGTGTGTGTGGGGTGTGGGTGGTTGTGTGTGTTCGTGTTCGTGTGTTCTTTTTGTGTGTGTTGGTGTGCTGTGTGTGGTGTGTGTGTGTGTGGTGTGGTGGGGCTCGTTTGGTCTGGTCTGTCGGTCGGTTCTGTTTGTTCTCTGTCTGTCTCCCTCTCCTCTCTTCTCTCTCTCCCTGTCTCATTCTCTCTCTCTCTTTCAGTGTGTGTGTGTGTGTGTGTGTGCGCGGTGCGCGCGCGCGCGTGCGTGTTCGTGCGCGCGCACACGCACGCACGTGTGACGGAGGGAGGGAGGGATGCAGGCTGCGCGCGCGCGCGCGCGCGTGTGTGTGTGTGTGTGTATGTGTGTGTGAACAGGGGCTGAGAGGCCGAGGAATGTGAGCAGGGAAAGTAGTGCGGTCCCTGACAAGAGCGAGAGGTGAGGTGCATCAGGGCGGCGCGTCACGCTAATTGCCAGCTCTGTGGATCATTAGCTGCCTTCAGTTTTCACCTTGCTTGCACCTGCACTACACCACCGTGTCATGAAGGCTCTGTCTCAGCAAGACGGAGCCCCCCCCCCCCCCCCCCCCCCGCCCCCCCTCCCCCTCCAAGAAAAAAGCCCCCAAACTCGCGTGGCACTCGTGAACATCAGCAGAGAGTGCGAGGGGATGGGGGGGGGGGGGGGGGGGGGGGGGGGATAAGAGGCTGAGAGAGAGAGAGAGAGACAGTTGAGAGAAAAAGAGAGAGGAGGGTGGGGGAGGAGAAGGGGAAGGACAGATGGTGGGGGAAGGTCAGACGGAGTCACAGAGAGAGAGACGAGATGAGAGAGAGAGAGAGGGACAGTTGTTAACCTTTTTAGAAAATGTAATTTAAAACAAAAGAAAACAAACAAACAATAATTTAACTCAAGGGTGAGCATAGGCCATCGACAACACTCCCGCCATCGCACTCGGTTCTGGGCTGCTCGCTGAATGCCTGTCCAGTTGGTCCCCTGCCTCTTTATCTCTGCCTCAGTGTCTCGCCTCCAGCTGCTGCGAGGTCGGCCTCTCTTCCTTTTCCCCTGCGGGTTCCATGTCAGGGCTTGGCGTGTGGTGCTGGATGCTGGCTTCCTGAGAGTGTGTCCAATCCAGCCCCACTTCCTCCGCAGAATCTGCTTGGCCACGATGGTTCCTGTCCTGCTTGCTTCTTGATCAGTGATGTCCCACCTGGTATGATTTTTGAATTTAAAGAAAATGAGATCAAAATTTTTTTTTTCATCTGATCTAAGTTTTTACAGAGCAAAGATTTTTTTTTCTTTCAACGAAATTTCTGGTGTGTGTTTAGGTGTGTTGAATTGAGTCGTGCGGATGATTTTTCTCTTTTTGTGTGTGTGTGTTTTATTATCACTCGAGAGTTGAATCCAGCGTGGTGACCATGGCCCTGTATAGCCCTTTGCGGTCGGCTGGGCTATAAGCAACATTGTCCCTCTCTGTTTCTGTCTGTCTACCCCTTTAGTGAAAGGGGCATCCACACACATACACACACACACACACACACACACACACACACACACACACACACACACACTCTCTCACCCCCCCCCCCCCCCCCCCCACACACACACTCACACACACACACACACACACACACACACACACACACACACACACAACACACACACACACTCACACACACACACCCACACACACACACGCACTCTGTCCTCTCTCTCTGTCTCTCTCTCTCTCTGTCTCTCTGTCTCTATGTTTGCTTACTTACCAGATGTCCGTTGTGAAGTCAACAAGCACGGCGCGAAGTGTAAGTAAGCAATGCAGCAGCTGATGCCAGCTGTGTGCGGTGGCTGGCCCCTTCAAGATGGCGGAAAGAGAGAGAACCAGGCCGGAAGGGCACTATACGTCAAGTCTAGTGTATATGTGGCTACAAACTGAAAATTAATGTGCCAAGACCTTGCTTAAGGAGTCGAGTATTTATAGACCGGCAAAAAATGGGATTGTTTTGAGAATTAAAAAAAAAATTGTCTGAAAGTGACTCTCCTCGTTTCCTTTCCTGTGGCCGTCAAGGTTAAAGCCAGGTGGTGCCAAGCAGACAGATTCAGATCAAAGGAATGGAGACACTTTTAATAGCCTTTTGAAGCTGGCGCAAAGAGGTCGGGTGACGGGTGTGAGTGCAAAGGCCTGAACTGTGTGTCGGCTAAAGAAGGGGAGGAAAGTCGGTATGTATTTTGAAGATTGTGGATGGTTTCATCGGTGAAGATCCCCAAACAAGGGAAATAATTGGTGAGGAGTTGTTCTTTTTGATCAGTCATCAGTTTAACATTAAATGCTGGCTCTAATTGATGGCAGGCCTCAAAACGCTTTACATGATATATAGTGTTTTAGGGCAAAATCCTAATTGTGGCGTGTGGCCCGTCTGTGAAAAGGGGTCTGCTTCTACAGACGGGCTCTGCGCGCCGAGTCTTGGGGGCCGAATCCTCCTCCTCATCCTCTCCCTCACCCCCCCCCCCCCCCCACCTTCCCCCCCAGAATCCTACCTCCTCTTCCACAGCAGCAGAATTTCCAGCAGCTTTTGGCTTCCCAAGTTAGGCCTGGAGAAGAGCAAGAAGCCAAGAAAGATAGATGAAAGGGATCTTTGGCGGTTGGCAGCCCTTTCCTTCCTACATGCATGCATGCAGTGGCCCTGGGAAGCAGAGAGAGAGAGAGAGGAGGAGAGGGGGGGGGGGGGGGGGGGGGGGGAGGGGGGGGGGGGGGGGGGGGGGGGGGGGGGGGTGGTGGGTGGGTGGGAGTTGTGTTTGTTGTTTTAGCTGATGCGTCTTGTTGACAAGAGGAACGCTTTGTGAATGAGACTACACTGTTGGGGGCTCGTTCTTGGGAACAATGTTTTCGTTAGCGTTTGTTAGTCCTGCTTTCAACGTCAGTGACATAATCGTTTGTAGCCATCTACCTACTCACCACCTAGCTACCCACCCACTATCTGTCTGTCTGTCTCTCTTTGTGTCTGTCGTCCGTCCCGTCCGTCCATCTATCTGTCTGTGTCTGTCTGCCTATCTATCTATCTGTCTGTATGTCTCTGTCTATCAGTCTGTGTATCTGTCTTCTATCAGTCTGTCTGTCTGTCTCTGAATCTACACACACACACACACACACACACACACACACACACACACACACACC
>JADBJO010000702.1:560000-580000 GCA_016801955.1 Conus betulinus | reverse complement strand
GCATGAGGTGCGCCGCGAGTGGCAAAGGTCCCCCACCCCCCCCCCCCCACACCCCACACACACACACTTTTTTTTTTTTTTAAATTAAAGTTCTTTGAGCTGTTGCTATGTTATTTACAGTTACGGAATCCCAGATGGACGATGTACAGTGTCCGAACAGCATCGCTGGCTCTAATGTTACCGCAGAAGAGGTTGCTGCACTTGTTCACCGTTTTTTTGTTTGTTCGTTTGTTTTTACTGTTTAATCTTGGTTGATGAACGGTTTCCCTTGTTCAGTGTGGTTTGTTGTTGTGTGTTGTAGTCGATCTCTCCTGTTGATTGTCATTATTCTGCCTCTTCCCTCCCCTCTCCCTCCTTCCTCCATCTCCCTCGGTCTCCCCAGTGTAGGAGAGTTGTCTTTCGTGATTTGGAAGAGCCACCTTTTGTTGTTGTTGTTGTTGTGTGTTGTCATTTTGGAGATGGGTCTTTTTTGTAATTTAGGGGGCAGAGCTTGGGGAGGACGGTGAGGGGTTGTGTTTATATCATTGGGAAGGCTGCCTGGATGTCTTATGTCGTGTCTTTGGGGAGTAGTAGTTTAGATCATTTTGGACAGTTTTTTTTTATGTCATGTGGCAGAAAGAACTGTCACCTCTCTCTCTCTCTCTCTCTCTCTCTCTCTCTCTCTCTCTGTCTCTATCTCTATCTCTAACTATATGTCTGTCTGTCTCTGTCTCTCTGTCTCTCTCGCTCTCTCTCTCTCCTCTCTCTCTCTCTCCGTCTTTTTGTATGTATGTCTACATGTATGTGTATGGTGGGTAACCATTTTCGATGATCCGACCAGTTCATGATGGTCTAACCCCCCCCCCCCCCCCCCCCCCCCTTCCCCCACCTTCCCCGCGTTTGTGTTCGACAGCCCTGAGAAAGAAGGCCAAGTGGGGTCAGTGGGCTATAATAATAAAATCCAGTCTTCCACTCCCCATATACACAACCACCCTCAGGTGAGTACTGAGTAACCTGGTCTTTTACAGTCTCTCTCCTGTTTCCCAATAGTGAGTAGAATGGAAAATCAAACACAACTGATCAAGAGTCTCATGTTTTAATCTCTGTATGTGTTAACTGTCTTTGTCTGTCTGTCCGTCTGTCAGTCTGTCTGTCTGACTGTCTGTCTGACTTTCTCTCTCTTTCTCTCTGTCCCCCCTCCCCTCTCCCTCCCCTTCTCTCTCATCAGTCTCCTCTCTCTCTCTCCTCTCTCTCTCTCTCTCTCTCTCTCTCTCTCTCTCTCTTCTGCCCCACTTCCTTATTTAGACGGTTGCCTTACTTTTGACTATTCTTCACCTTCCCCCACCCCGTTCAGTCTACTCTCGAAAACTCCTTTCTTTCTGTAAGGATGAGGGTTCTCGGTTCCTTTTGTGAGGCTTGGCTGTAAAAAAGCCAGCGACAACAGTCTCAGCTTGACACTGATGCTATCCTTTCGCCACACACCGACATGAAGATAAGGACGCAGCCAACGTTACATGACGCCCTGCGTACGGAGGAAGTCTGCAATTGGGTCAGAACAAGAAAACTGGAGTGCCATTGTCTGGTGGTTTTCTTTTCCACCAGTTTCTGTTATTAAACTTTCTTTTTTTTTCTTCCTTTTTTTTTTTTTTTAATGCTGACACCGTGTCTGTCGTTCTTCTTTCGTTCTTTGCGGTTTTTTTTTTTTTTCTCTTCCTCTCTTCGTTCCTTTCCTTCTCTCTTAATTTTCTTTCTCTATATCTCTCTTTCTTTCTTCTGTCTTTTCGTTTTTCTTTCTTTCCTCCTCCTCCTTTCGTTTTTTTCTCCTTCTTTCCCCTTTCTTCCTTTCTTTCTTTCGTGTGCTGATTCTACATCACAGGCTCCGCAAAGGAAGAATCGTAAGAAAGATCGATGGAGGAGCGTGGATTTAAAAAAAAAAAAAAAAGTACACGACGTAAGACACCCCTCTCCCTCCCTCTCTCTCTCTCTCTCTCTCTCTCTCTCTCTCTCTCTCTCTCTCTCTCTCTCTCTCTCTCTCTCTCTCTCTCTCTCTCGTCTCTCACGTCATCTCGTCCCCCTAAGAAGGAAACGAGGGTCGACCGAGAAGAAGCGAACGTCAGGGGCCCGCCCACAGAACCCATCGACCCTTTGTTTTAGTTCCAGAGCGGAGTGCCATCGGACAGACTGTCAGGGTACATGACGTCACCGTCGTCGTTTGTCTGTGTCACCGTCCGCCAGCCGTTCTTTTTTGTCGGGTTCTGTCCGACCTAGTTCTGGACCACGTGCCGTGCTGACCGCGGCCCACTACGGAGGCTTGGGTATATCAAATCTCTGAGGTAGTTGGAACTGCCCGGTTCATTCGGAATAAGGATGGAGAGAGAGAGGGAAGGGCTGGGGAGGGGAGGGGGAAGAGAGAGAGAGGGAGGGGTGGGGGTAGGGGGAGGGAGGGGGAGGGAGAGAGGGAGGGAGGGGGGTAGGGGAGGGAGAGAGAGGGAGGAAAGGAGGGAGGAGGGTGGGGGCAGGGGGGAGGGGGGAGGAGAAAGGGGGAGGGGTGGGGATAGGGAGAGAGAGAGAGAGGTGTGGGTGAGGGAGAGAGGGGAGGGGGAGAGGAGAGAGGAGAGCGGGGTGGGGTGGGGGAGGGAGAGAGAGAGAGATGGGGTGGGGTGGGGGGAGGGAGAGAGAGAGAGAGAGAGAGGAGGTGGGGACCGAAATAGATGGAAAGGAAACCGATGGGGATGGAAGGAAAAGAGGGGATTGGAGGGGGCGGGGAGGCGGGAGGGGGGATAGGGATGCAAAGGAGGAAGAGAGAAAGGTGGGGAGGGAAAGAGGAGACACGGGGGGGGGGGGAGGGGGCGGTAGATAGATAGAGAGAGAGAAGTTGGGAAAGGAAGACGGGGTGTGTGGGGGGGGGGGGGGGGGGGGGGGGGGGGGGGGGGGGGGGTACCGGGCGGGGGGGAGAGTTGTCTCCGTTTTTTTTTTTTCAATCGTTGAGAGTATGTCGGGTCACATAGTCACAGACCTCAGCCTTTAATTTATGAATTCACCTAACAGTGTGCCTTGGGCACGATGATAAAGTAGCCATTTTTGGACCGAAATTCTGCTTATGTCTATACTTGTCCATGAATCGGATTAATTCACACGAGGACAAATCTAAGGGATTGTTTAATACATTTTTTTCAGCCGTTTCTATGTGCTCCTTCATTGGCAAAGCCGTCTGTTGTTTCCGTCTTTGTGTCTTTGTCACGTTGACTCTCCCTTTTGAGTTAGTTCCCCTGCCCAAGTTTTCGGCACAACAACGGGGGGCTGGTCTTTGTCTGTGTTTATGATGGTTTGATTGAATTAGATTGACTGGGCCGATGTATGTATCCCTCTCTCTCTCTCTCTCTCTCTCTCTCTCTCTCTCTGTGTGTGTGTGTGTGTTTGTGTGTGTCTGTTTGTGTGTGTGTGGTGTGTGTGTGGTGCTTGCTTACATGGAAATTCTTGTTGTTCTGGAATTTTGGGGTACGCAGTTTGTGGTTGTTACCTTTCTACAAGCAGGGCGGAGGGAGAGTGTAGGGGAGAAGGGGAGTAGTGTAGTGAGAGAGGAGAGAGAGGGAAGAGAGAGAGAGAGAGAGGAGAGGAGGGAGAGAAAGGAGAGAAAGGAGCAGAGAGAGGAGAAGAAGAGGGGACCCCCCCGAAAGGAGGGGGAGGGATGGGGGAGAGGAAGGGTAGGAAGGGAGATAAGAGAGAGTCGGAGTGTCATTGAACATTCTAACAGGGGGGGGGGGGGGGGGGGGGGGGGGGGTGGAAGGGATGTAAGAGGGGGAGAACGAACGACCCGAGTTTTATTTCATGAAGGTTGGGAGGATCAGCAGGAATTTGTCAAACATGGAACAAAGGAAGAAAGAAAGAAAAAAACAACCCCAAAGAAAAATAAAAACGTGCAGAATCTGATCAATGAGAGACACCTTCCACCCCTTGATGAGCACGGTGGAGGGGGGTGAAGATGGGGTTAAAAGGAAAGGAGAAAAGGGCACGGGAGACAAGATTAAGACTAGAACGTGTCTTATTGAAGGTGAACATGCTACTCTGCATTCAGCTCTCGTGCCCCATCCCCACCCCACGACCCACCCCGTCCCAACCTACTCTACCCCCCACCCCCACCCCCCACCTCACTGTGCATGCATACCACTTCCTCTTCTACCTCCCCCTACTCCACTTCCACTTCCTCTTTCGACACCAACAGACACGTGAGAGAGAGAGAGGAGAGAGAGGAGGAGAGAGAGGAGAGAGAGAGAGAGAGAGAGAGGTTGTGAGTGTGTGTGTGTTGTGTTGGAGGTGGGGGGGGGGGGGGGGGGGGGGGGGGTACTTGATGTCAATATGTCCGTCGCGTCGGAAAGACAAAACTACATCCATTTGTTTGTGGGTCTGGTGGGAGGTCTCTCTGATGCTCTCTCTCTCTACTCTCTCTCTCTCTCTTCTCTCTCTCTCTCTCTCTCTCTCTTCTCTCTCTCTCTCTCTCTCTCTCTCTCTCTCTCTCACCAAACGGATGATGGAAGGTTGTGAGTGGAGGAATTGGGGGGGGGGGGGGGGGGTTGTTGGGGGTATTTTTTATCCTCTCTCTTTTTTCACATTGGTATGCTCGGGACAATGGAAGTCTCCTTGAACGAAGTGTTGGGGCTTTAATTAAAAAGGCCGTAAAGTTTGACGACGGTCAGTAAGAGAATATGCTTTAATTAAATTAACAGCTTACAAGGAAACATATCTGACCAGAAGCAGAGAGGCAGCGTTCGAAAAGCTTCTGATGTCTGTCGGCACCCTCCCCACCCCTCCCCTCCTACCTCCCCACCCCCCCCCCCCGCGCTTCTTTTCCCTCTCCTCACCTCCGCACACCTGAGGGTTTACCTCTGCCAGATTCTTGGAATTTTGTGTGTGTGTGTGTGTGTGTGTGGTGTGTGTGTGTGTGTGTGTGTGTTGTGCGTGCGCATGCCTGCGTGCGTGCGTGATAACATATCGTAAAAACCGAACCTAATCTGCGAACGAAAGAAAACCTGTATCTTTTCCTAAGTTTACTGCGTGCTGGGAAACTCGTAGGTGCAGGAAATAAACGCATGCAATGGACACCGCTTGATGATCTGGAGATAGAAGCTTGAGAGAAACATGCATTTCTGGGGTGCACTAGGGTGACCCCCACCCTCCACCTCATCCCCTCTCTCTGCTTCCCCTGCCCTCGTCTCCAGCTCCATTTCCCCTGCCTCCTCCTCCCCCCCCCCCCCCCAGATCGTAACGCACGCGCATCTTCTCTGTCCCCCCCTCTGTCTTCCTCTTTGTGTCGATGATGTCTTTTCCTGGTCTAGTTCCCTATGTCTGGTGGAGCGGTGTGGGTATAGTCTCAAATACACGTATGAGGATTGGATCTCAAGTTGGGGACGGCTGAATAGGAAGGATGGAAAGCAAACAGATCAGTGAGTGAGTGGTGAGAGAGAGAGAGAGAGAGAGAGGAGAGAGAGAGAGGAAGGAGGAGATAGAGGTTGAGAGAGAGAGATTGGGTGGGAATGTGGGAGGGAGAGAGGAGAGAGAGAGAGAGAGGGGGGGAGGGGGGAGTATGTGTGAGAGAGAGCTTTGGTGGTTCCAGACGCAAATACATGTACCACGAGCGCGCGCACACGCACGCACGCACGCACGCACGCACACACACACACAACACACACACACACACACACACACACACACACAAAAATAACGCACGCGCGCGCACGCACGCACGCACGCGCGCGCGCGCGCGCGCGGCACACACACACACAAACACACACACACACCACACAGAGTAGAGAGAGAGAGACAGACAGACAGACAGGCAGACAGACGGAGAGAAGAGAATCAGGCAGAAAGATTGATTACCATTCTGACGTGGGCTGCTGTACTGATCGTAGCAAAAGTCTGAGCCTTGTTTCAGCCCAGGAAAACTCAACACTACATAATAATACTGTCTTTGCTGCCAACGGATTGTCTGTAACGAACGTCTGCATCGATCCCCCACCCCTCCCCACCCACCCCCTCCCCTCCCGTACTAAAAGCGAGTCTGGCGTGCATGACTTGAAAAAGGGTGACGGTTGGTGTCTAGGGTCAGTATGTCGGGGCGCGCGGGCACTAGCACATTGTGCGTGTAGCAAGGCCCCAGGGTTACAACGCGATTTGTTCGAAGAATGAGATTTGTCCAAATGGACCATAATTATGGTCACTCTGGGTCTTAAAGTGAGATGTTTTATTTATGCTCAGACTTTTAGTTTAGACCATACTGGGACATAGTGTATATCTGATTACTCCAGACAGCCTGATTTTACAAGCTGGTATATCGATGAATCCTTTTTGTTTTTTGTTGTGTCCTCCAAAACTTCGAAACTAAAATTGGACTCGCTGTCCGTCTCCCACACTCTGTTTCAGTTTGACACTGTATTTTCCTTTCATTCGTTATGTGTCTTTCTCTTTTTTTTTTTTTTTTTTTTTTTTTTTTTTACTCACTATATCTCTAATACCAATGTGTCGGCCTCTACCGTCCCTCCCGTTCACATCTTCTTCTCTGCACCAGTTGTTTCTGTCTGTGCAAGGTCTGTCTGTCTGTCTGTCTGTGTCTCTCGGCCGTCCCTGTTTGTCTCTGCTTCTCTTTTTCTCTCTGCGTCTCTCTCTCTCTCGCTCTCTTCTCTCTCTCTCTAGATCGGACTCTGATCTCTGTCTGTATGTCTGTCTGTATGTCTGTGTCTCTCGGCCGAGAGTCGTCCCTGTTTGTCTATGCTTCTCTTTCTATCTGCGTCTCTCTCTCTCTCTCTCTCTCTCTCTCTCTCTCTCTCTCTCTCTCTCTCTCTCTCTCTCTCTCTCTGTATGTCTGTCTGTCTGTGTCTCTCGGCCGTCCCTGTTTGTCTCTGATTCTCTTTTTCTCTGCGTTTCTCTCTCTCTCTCTCGCTCTCTCTCTCTCTCTCTCTCTTCTGTCTGTCTGTCTGTCTGTCTGTCTGTATGTCTGTGTCTCTCGGCCTCGGCAAGTCCACTGTTTGTCTCTGCTTCTCTTTTTCTCTCTTGCTTGTTTCTCTCTCTTGTCTGTTTGTGTCTGTCTGTGTGTATCTGGCACCGTCTCTCGGCTCGTACCTGTTTGGTCTGCTTCTCTTTTTCCTACTGCGTTTCTCTGTCTGTCTGTCTGCCTGTCTGTCTGTCTGTCTGTCTGTCTGGGTCTCTCGGCCAGTACCTGTTTGTCTCTGCTTATCTTTTTTCTCGTCTGCGTTGTTCTCTCTAGCTCTCCTCTCCTCTATCTCCTCCTCTCTCTCTCGATCTCTCTCTCTCTCCCTCTCTCTCTCTGCTCTCCGAGTGTCTTAGTCTGTCTGTCTCTCTGTGTTCTCTCGGTCGTCCCCTGTTTGGTCTCAGCTTCTCTTTTTCTCTCTGTGTGTTTCTCTCTCTCTCTTTATGTCTGTCGTCTGTCTGTCTGTGTCTCTCGGCCGTCCCTGTTTGTCTCAGCTTCTCTTTTTCTACTCTCTGCCGTTCTCTATCTCTCTCTCTATCCTCTCTCTCTCCTCCTCTCTCTTCTCTCTCTCTCTCTCTCCTCCCTCTCTCTCTCTCTCTCTCTCTCATCATTGGGGATTAGGAAGATCATGAAGACCGTTTACTCCCCTCCAACACACACACACATGCACGCACGCACGCATACACGCACGCACGCACGGCGCTTGTAGAAATTGGGTGCATTTGAAAATGTTGTTCGTGCTTGTGATCGTATGCTGTATTTCTTTCCTTTTTTTATGAGGGCAGGACCGTACGTAAAAAAGGTTGAAAGCTTATTCTTCAGCCCTCATTAAGGTAATTTTGAACACACAAAACATTGCATGGTGAGCATGCGTTAGTCTTTATTTGTGAAAAAAGGGATGAAAAAAAAAAAGACGGTGGGAAAAATAGGATAGAGGCTCTACCCATTGAGGAAAAAAAATCAAATTTAAAAAAAGAAAAGACTGAGAGAGAGAAAAAAAAAATAAATAAAGATTGGTGGTTGTAGGGGAAAAAAGACACGCACGGGCTTCTCAGTGTTATGTGAAAAAAAAAAATCATCAAAAACGTGATGTCACGCACTGTGGTCACAATTTCCCTCCCGTTTGCTTTGTCGTTGTTTGGTTGTTTAAAGTCACCGTCGTTGGATGTACACATGTTCTGAAGCCTTAACCTTTTGCTGTACCCCCTGCGTATTTGTGTGTGTAGTATATATGTGTACACGTGTGCCTCTCTGCGGGGCAGAAAGAGGAAGGGAGGGAGGGAGGGGGCAATGGGATGGGAGGTGGGGGATGTGGGTACAGGGAGGGAGAAGATGGAAGGGGAAGGTAGGGGAGAGGGAAGGAAAAAAGCACGAGACGAAAAGAGAGAGGGGCGCGTGGGGGAGGTGTGGTAGCGAGGGTGAGGATGGGGGGGAGGGGGGGGGGGGGGGGGGGGGGGAGAGAGGGGAGAAGAAACAGAGACAGAGTGGGAGAGAGAGAACAGAGTAAGAATCAGAAGGTGCAGTCAGAGGGTGGTGGAGAGACAAATTTAGAGAGAGAGGGGTGGGTGGGTGGGAAGGGGCGGATGGAAGGGGGGGATATAAAGGGAGTGTTAAGGGGACAGAGAGACAGACAGCAGGGAGCTGGTTAATGGAGATCGGGATATATTCTGAATATATATATATATAGAAGGTGAGACAGAGTGTGGGAGAAAGGACGGAGGGGGGGGGGTGGGGGGGGGGAAAAGAGATGAAAGGGGAAGGAGAGGGGGGAAGGGGTGGGGAGAGACAAGGAGAGGCGAACTGAGAGGAAGAGACATACAGTGTCAGAAGGGGATGAGTGGAAGGAGGAAGTTGGCGGTAATGGGGGTGGGGTGGGGGGGGGGGGGGGGGGGGGGGCGGGGGGGGGGGTCAGAAATATGACAAAAGGAAGACGGAAACGATGGGAGAGATTCAAAGTATGGAGATAAGGGGGGTGGGATCGCGGAGAGAATGAGAGAGAGAGAGAGAGAGGTGGGGGTGGGTGGAGGGGTATCAAAACTTCATTTATTAAATCAAATTCACCTTAGTGTGTGTGTGTGTGTGTGTGTGTGTGTGTGTGTGTGTGTGTGTGTGTGTGTGTGTTTACACTCTTGTAGTAGCAGATTTTAAACGAATTTGATTGACACACCACGCACGAGTGTGTTTAAGTTTATATAAACCATGCCAGCCTGAGTTGTGGAAAGGTCGGACGCGATTTGGGCCGTGTGGAACGTTTGGAGCTGTAACACCTGTCCCTTAAGGTTGGGAGGCCAGCTGCCTTTGTTGACTGTGTTCGCCAGTTCCACCTAGATTTCAGCAGCGTGGGAGAGCTGTAGACAGCAGGATCAAGTGGAAAGGAAAGAGAAGAGGAGAGTGCTGGTGGTGGTGGTGGAGGTGGTGGTGGGTGGTGGTGGGGGGGGGGGGGGGGGGGGGGGGGGGGGGTAAGGGGGGGTAGGTGAAGGGGGAGGGGGAAGTGGACGGAAGAGCTGAGGAAGGAGAGGAAGGAGGGGAGGGGGACAGGGGGGGGGGAGAGGGGGGGGGGGGGTGGGGGGGGGGGGGGGGGGGGGGGGGGGGGGTTTACACTTACAGGCTGAATGAACATGGGAACACAAAGGAAAACCAGACAAAGCCGCATTATCATAAATTATGAATGATAATGATAATTTCTTTAAATTGATACAGTGTCATTTTGAACGCTTTACATTGATAAATAAGACCGCCCAAAAGATGCGTTTTTCTTGCGCAGATCAACGTGGACAGGATGAAGTGAGAGAAACAGGGAAACAGGGACGTGTTTGATATTCTGTGGAAGAAGCAGATTGGTCTCTGGAGATGGTCTTTCGGGAGCAGCAGGGTCTGAGGAGCGTAGTTCGTCTTGTGTTGACGAAAAGGACGCACCAGACTACATTCAAGGTTAAAAGAAAAAAAAAAAAAATCTCTCTCTCTCTCTCTCTCTCTAATATTGCATCTCTCTGTCTCTCTCTCTGTCCTGTCTCTCTCTCTCTCTCTCTCTCTAATATTGCATAAGATTTTTCCAAGTTCGACGAAAAAGGACGCACCAGACTGCATTCAAAATTAAAAAAAAAACAAAAAGAAAATTCTCTCTCGTCTCTCTCTGTCTCTCTCTGCCTCTCTTCTCTGTCTCTCTCTCTCTCTCTCTCTCTCTCTCTCTCTCTCTCTCTCTCTCTCTCTCTTTCGATAAAACTGCAAAAGATTATTCCAAGTTTCGTCACCAAACCCCCTACCGTCTCCCCGTCTCCCCCCTCCCCCTCCCCCCTCCCTCTCTCTCCCTCTCTCTCTCTCTCTCTCTGTGTCAATAATTCTGCAAAAGATTATTCCAAGTTTCGTCACCAAACCCCTCCCCCTTCACCCCCCACCCCCCTCTCTCTCTCTTTCTCTCTCTCCCCTCTGTCTCTCTCAATGATATTGCTAAAGATTATTCCAAGTTTCGTCACCCCCCAAAAAAACCTCTTGCGCTTTTCGATGTGCATTGACGTGTGGGTTTGGAGACGAAAAAAAAAAATTGATGATTGAATACTTTCTTCGTAGAAAACTAGATAAGACAAAGAGAGACCAAGACAACAGCAAGATGCAGTAGACGACAAGATAAATCTGTATGAACGAGGTGTATAACGTCAGCCTATGGTGACGTGTTTTATACTGCTCTCGCCCACAAGGGAAAGACAACTCGAGGGAGAAAAGTGCAGAGTTTGCAAAAAAAAAAAAAAAAAAAAAAGAGAGAGAGAGAGAGAGAGAGAAGAGCAGTAAGCGTATATTATATGTATTTTGGAATCTAGGAGACCTATCCACGCATCTGAAGATGGGCTGTTAACAAAGGAATGACACGAAAAATATACAGAGACGAAGAGTGTGTGTGTGTGTGTGTGGGGGGGGGGGGGGGGGGGGGGGGGGGGGGGGGCGAATGGGTAGAAGATAGATATAATGGATGGGGGGGGGGGGGAGAGGTGGTGGTATGTGAACCTGCTGCCTTTATAGTCTGACTCGTCTTGCCAGATTTTAGCCGGCTAACGGGGGGGGGGGGGGGGGGGGGGGGGGGGGGGGGAGGGAATGACACACGGACTCACACATATATATTTACACACACACACACACCATACACCACACACACATTATACACACACACACACACACACACACACAGAGAGAGAGATATATATATTTTTTTTTTTTTTTATGTATGTATGTGTGGGTGGGGGTGGAGTAGATGGGTCGGTTTGTGAGAGAGGGAGGAGGAGGGAAAAGCCCAGTTACAGCTGGATATTTTTTTGTCGATCTTGGACAATGCACAGTCCCACGAGAGGGAAGAGAAGAGGGAGGGAGGGAAGGGAAGAGAAGAGAAAAGAAGAGAAGAGGGAGGGAGGGGAGGGGAGAGGAGAGGAGAGAGAGAGAGAGCGGGGAGAGCGAGAGCATGTTAACGTCGATAAATGACAAAACTTTTTTTTTTTTTCGTTGGTATAGAATTACATCCCTTCAGACGACGGTTTCAGTGCAAGCGATTATTTGCTTCTCGTATACATTTATTACTTGCACATCATTTTGAACGCACTCGTATACACTCTCGCACGCATGCCCACGCATACGGTCAGTTACCCCGTTCCCTCCCTCTTCTCCTCACCTTGTTCTTTACCACTCTACCCCTCCATTCCTCCGTCTGTGCACTCGATACACTCGGGTTCGGGTTCATTTGATACAACATGTTCTACTTGAAAAGTTAGCTCTTAGTTGAGATTATTCAGTTTTCTTTTTCCATATTTGCATTTGCCAGAGTGATATATATACAAAACAGTAATAAGCTTGTCTTAAGGTCAGGCTGCGGCCATAATTGTTTGAGGGGGCGAACTGTGTGAAATGAATTTTAAATGTCATTAATAGCGAACCGCCAAGAAAAACGTAGCCAAACGAATCACGAGACAAAGCACGACGCGTTTCGACCTTTTAGGTCTTCTTCATCATTATTACCATTATTATTATCATCATTATTCCTATCAGTTATATAGTTATCATCATTACTACCTCGACTCGCACACTGTCTCCTTCTTGACAGCCTCGTTTTCATTCAACGCCCATCTTGCGCTGAAGTGAATGAAGGTAAGTGATTGCTCGTTCATTTCGTTGTCCTGAGTGTTTTGTATCTTGCCCCGAAGAAGACCTAAGAGGTCAAAACGCGTCGTGTTTTGTCTTGTTATTCGTTTGTCTTACGTTTTCTTGGCGGTTGGCTGTTAATTACAGTTCAGATTTGTTTAGATTTCCGCCTGCAGTCGCCTCACTTTGCAACTAGATCCGTGAAATGATAAACGGACATCGGCATGTCCGCTCTGAACCAGTATGAAACGATACAGACTTCCTCACACTCCGCAGGGTATCGGACAGTTGATCTCTTGTGAACGGAATCGGTTGGACATTTGAGTATTATTATGGGTCTTCGTCCTATGACCTGGCTCAAAGCGACATCCCTGCAGATGTAAATGCATCCGTGGGTGCTTTAACGAAAACAGCTCTTGCTGCTGAGAACCGAGCCAGAGCCAAAGTTTTCGTGAGTTTGGTAACGACGTATTGGGCTGGTACACCCATCGTGTGTATATTTTTGGCCTTTACTGTTGCCTGCTCTTTTTCTTTTTCTCCTGTACGTTTTGGCCTGTTCCGCTGTCTGTATTCTGGAAAGACATTTACACTATGGTTTTCTGTTGGCAATGTATAACATGCTAGCTGCTTTGTCTTTCGTAATCTAGCGATAGGGTAGTGAGTGAGACTGTTCTCTCGCCACTTGCTGTTTGTTTTGCGTTGTCTGTTTGTCGCTACTGTAATTTATGCATTTTTTCGGTGCGTCTGGATTTTGATTTTATTTTAATTATTTTTTTTATATTTTAAGAATAAAGTGGTGGCGGAAAATCTAGCGGAACTCCTGATGCCCACAACACGGCCTTTTCTTCTTGATTCAGAGAGATCCGCCTTGAAGAAGCCAGTCGTTGAACCGCCATGCTATTCTTGGTGGATACGTGATTTTAAGCAGTACTGTCGTTTTTTTTGTTTTGTGTGTGTGTGTGTGTGTGTGTGTGTGTGTGTGTGTGTGTGTGTGTTTCAGGATAGGGTTTTCAGGATAGGGCTTTCAGCCCCATAAACGGAGACAGCCCCTGAAAAGCCCCCCCCTCCCCCCCCCCCCCCCCCCCCCCCACCCCCCCCCCCCACACACACACACACACATACACACATATACACATACGTCCACCCCGCGTAGCCACCAGAATGGCTTGTAACATTAACACAAACTAAAGTCGAATATACTGCACCCACACCGCTTAAAAGCTTCTAGAGGGGCTAGGGAGGTTTTGTTGCGTGCTGATTGCCCGACGTTGGTCTGTGCCGCCGAGCCAACGTGTTGGTCATAACTTTGCGTGCGCCGGTTTGGCGTTGTGAGCATGATTGGGAGGCAAACAGAGCGTTTGGAGACAGACACGTGTGTTGTGGTATGTGAGGAAACGAGGAGGGAAGCTTGTGGTGCCAGAGTGAAAAGCGTTAAAGGCACACAGAGGGCTGAAGGGAAGTTGCCTGCGGTGTACCCTTTCACCCAGCACGTGCGAGTCTCTGGAATGACAGACTGTATCAGGTTGGCATCGTCGGTCCGAGTTGGACAGCGGTTTGGAGAGTTGGAAAAGGAATACACGGAATAGTTTTAGCTATGGAAGAAAAAACGCCGCCACCACACCATCATGAACGTCGTCGTTGTTGTCGTCGGCGTCATCATCATCATCATCATCATCATCATCATCATCATCACCATCACCCACGATCGCCATAACCACCACCATCATCATCAGCATCAGCATCGTTATAATTGTCAGTACCAGCAACAAAAACAACCACACACACACACACACACACACACACACACACACACACACACACACACACACACACACACACACACACACGCACGCACCGAAATTGGAGCCTCCCATTTCTCTGACACACTCACACACACAGAGAGTCTGTTCTATTTCTGCTGCGAAGGTCCATCGACGTTTGAAGAGAGGATCGGGCACTGGCCTTTAGTTTGGCTTCGACTTGGTATTTACGTAGATTGTGTGTGTGTGTGGTGTGTGTGTGTGTGTGTGTGTGTGTGTGTGTGTGTGTGTGTGTGTTTCTTTCTCTCTGTCTTCCTGCCTCTGTCTGTCTGCCTGCCTGCCTGCCTGCCTGTCTGTCTGCCTTCCTGCCTGCCTGAGTGTGTGTGTGTGTGTGTGTGTGTGTGTGTGTGTGTGTGTGCGTGCGTGCGTGCGTGCGTGCGTGCGCTGCTGTCTGTGTGTGTGTGTGTTGTGTTTCTTTCTCTCTGTCTTTCCTGCCTCTGTCTGTCTGCCTCCTGCCTGCCTGTCTGTCTGTCTGCCTTCCTGCCTGCCTGACTGTATGTCTGTCAGTCTCTCTGTTTCTCTCTGTCTCTGTTTCTCTCTCGCTGTGTGTGTGTGTTTGTTTCCTTGGTACACTGGTGGCGGTAGACAAACCAGACTTGGGGGCGAGTGATGCATCCATCCCTAGAGAACTCTTTTCCTGTTATTGCCGTTATGGAGACGCTGTTCCTTTAGGCTCATTTGATCTGTAACTTGATACTTGACACACTTCAAAGGATTACAGCAAATCAGCTTTTTCCATTTCAGCTTATGTTTGATTTTTTTTTCTTCTTGACACTCTTCAAAGAATCAGAGTAAATGAACTTACTGCTTTCTTCCTTTTTATTATTTTCTTCTTCCCTTTTCTTTTGTTGTATCTTCTTTCTCATTCCTTCCTTTTTGTTTTTGTTTGTTTTTGCCTTATTTTTATTCGTACATTTCGTCCTTTTTTTTCTCTCCATTTTGCCCACTTTATTTTCGTTTGCAGTGGTATCTTTCCATTCTGTTTCTTTCTTTCCCCATGCCCCTTTCGCTTAGCTCATCACCCCCCTCCCCCACCCCCTAGTGTCAGTCTGTCTGTCTGGTTCTCTGTGTTCTCTGTCTGTCCGTCTCTCTCTGTTTCTGTCACTGTCCTTGTCTCTCTCTCTCTCTCTCTCTCTCTCTCTCTCTCTCTCTCTCTCTCTCTCTCTCTCTCTCTCTCTTCCTTCCTTCGCCCACCCTCCTTCTCTGTCAGTTTTATGTGTGAGCGTGCGCGCGCGAGTGCGATTGAGCACGCATGTGCGTGTGACCTTGTAACTCGTCATCACCAGAGACGAGGAGACTTGACCCAACGATGCATCGCTTACATCCACAGTGCAACAAGAGACGTGCATTCAGCCCTCCTCGCTGTCTGTTTTCTGTCCCCCCCCCCCCCCTCTTTGTCTGTCCACCATCCTCCCCCCAACCCCCACTCTGCGTCCTCGCCCCAGCCCCCCCACCCCCACATCCCTAGCTGCTCATATCTTTTGCCTCAGGGCCCTCCTTCCACCATCACCCCCCCCCCCCCCATGCTCCCCATGCTCCCCCAGTGGCATGCGGAAAGTGGCAGCGGAAAGGGAGGTAGAGAGACGTGCAGGACAGTGAGGCGTGCAGGATCCTTGGGCATGGCTTTTCTCTTGGCTCCTTTATCCCCCCTCCGCCCCCATCCCCCTAAGCCCTCTCTGTGCTGGAATTGTGGGAGTGTGTGTGTGTGTGTGTGTGTGTGTGTGTGTGTGTGTGTGTGTGTGGATACCTGATACCCAATTCTGCCGCAGGGGGTCTGTGAACTATCCGTCACTGCGGTCGTCGTCGTTGTCGTTGTCGTCGTCCTTGTCGTTTTGTACGCTCTGCTGGTGATTCGAAAGTGGAGCGACAGACGACAACAACTAGACCTTGTGCGTTGTCCACTTCGAGTGCTGGTTGCTGCACCTTGTCGAAAGAGTACAGCAGTTGTTCAGCTTGTTGTTTAATTTAAGAGGGTAGGTACAAACACGCACGTGCACATCCACGCACTCAACCACTCCTGCATCACCGTCACACAGGCAACCGGTATTAATCCTCCTGTCCTCTACAGGTACATGTGTGCACACAATGCGCGGAGGGGCGCGCGCTCACTCTCACGCACACACGCACGTACCCACGCACGCACGCACGCACGTACACACACAGTTTCTCTCTCTCTCTCTCTCTCTCTCTCTCTCTCTCTCTCTCTCTCTCTCTCTCTCTCTCCCACCTCCCTCTCTCCACCACCACCACACTCGGACACATGCACGCACACACACGGTAAATAATTTTCTTGACCAAAAATCATTCATGAAAATGGATGACTATAACCAATGAAAACAGATTATTTTGGCCCGCTTGTATGTTCACTGGTATTACCGTTATCATCGTGAGGACTGTGGGCAATGAAAAGAATGCTTTGCGTTCATTGGAAACAAACAAAAACAAAAAAACAGCAACAGCAACAATAGCCCCAACCAAACAAACGAAACAAAACGTACGGTGTTTAAAGGTGGAAGCAATCGCCATAATGAACTGTCTTCACCACTCGCGGTGGACTAAGACCTTCAGGATTGAAGTTTTCTTGGCTCAGTCATTATCTGATGTGGCAGTGGCGTCAGAACCAGCGAAAACGATTGTCGTTCGAAACTTCATGTTTTCATGTCCAGCAAACTCTTGTTAGGTGAGAACTACCTCCTGTTTTCGCGCAGATTATCTCTCGTCTCTGAACGATAACTGCTGTGGAAAATGACCGTCCTGTTTTTAAGCGAATTCTGTGCAGGTTATGAACGATAATGACTGTTGAGGAAACAGTTACTTGTGTCCATTCAGTGGGCTAAAACAAACAAAAGAGCTCTCCACAGCGAGGTAGGTAGTGTTGGGCGAACAGAGAGTTTCTCTGCGGTAGTGGTCTCTGTGGCGTGCACAGGTTCGTTGTGATGGACGCGATGGCGGGGGAGAGGCGGGTAGGGGGTTGAGGAGGTGGGGGGGGTAAGGACGGGTAGGGGATGGGACGGGGGGAGGGGGGGGGGGGGGGGGGCAGGAATGGTTCGGTTGGACGCTTGTGCCTGCAGCGATTTTCCTTAGTCCTGCCATTGATTGGCTTTCCTGGCAGACACGCCAGACAGACAGACAGAGGCAGAAAAGGGGTCAGACCAACCCCCCCCCCCCTCCACCCCCCACCAGCTGCCCCTCCAAGTCAACCCCCCACCTCCCCGCTGCCCTTCCAACTCAACCCCCCCCCCCCCCCCCCTCTCAGCTGCCCTTCCAACTCAACCTCCCCCCCACCCCCCACCCCCACCGAGGGGGAAAAAAAAGGAATGGGTCGGGGGTCAGTCGCCTGTGTGTGTGTGTCTGGCGGTCGAGGCCGTGGTGGTCGGCGGCGATGGAGAAGGCGGCGGTGACTGCTGCCGGAAGTAAGACAGGAGATGGCGATCTTTGTGTCAGCGGGCAGCGAGCGAGGTTCCCTCGACCTCAACCCCCCCCCCCCCCCCCTTTTTTTTTTTCTGTCGGTATGTAGATCAATGAGCAAGGCGTGTTTGGGGTGCAACCAGCCTGCTTTAGCTGGACTAGGAGCTGGGCTTCCTTGTGTCCGAGTGACGGGCCATTTGTGGGTCAGCCTGATGGACTGGGTGTAGAGGGTCAAGAACGGCTTTGGAAGGAGTCACTCCCGCTCCCAGCGGTTCGCAGCGCAACACGACACGACACGACGCGTCGCGTCACGTCACTTACATTATACTGCACTGCACTGCACTGCACTACACTACGCTACACTACGCTACACTACACCGCACACATCACACCACACCACACACACATCACACCACACCACACCACACCACATTACACACCACAACACCACACCATACCACTTCACACCACACCACTCCACACCACAGCATACCACACCATACCACATCACCACACCATACCACATCACACCACACCACATCACACCACACCACACAGACCGCACCGCACCGCACCACACCACACCACACCACAGAAACCAGTTGTGAGAAGTTGCAGGAAAACGTGCACACCCCCCCCCCCCCCCCCCCCCTTTCCAACGGGGAAGCCTTAACAGACCATATCAAAAGATACCTCACCATGCTCTTCACTCCACTGTACCGTACCGTGCGATGCCTATCACTGTCAACTTCACTGAAGGGTGCAGCTCTGTGCGTTACTACACTGCTGATGCGGTCCAGTTCATCGTGACACCAAGCGTTGGATACAGAGGGGGGTGGGGAAGAAGAGGGAGGAGGGCTTCCATTGTCCATCACTGCTGAAAACAAACAAAACAAACAAACAAACCAGACCTTAAAGACTTGTTTCAGTTCCTGCTGTGTGTAGGACAGCTAAGCGCTTGGGGGTCGTATCAGGAGTGTATAATTATGAAATAACAGTAATGGCGTTTTTGTGTGAAGGGACCCAAATGAGTTGTGTATGGTTCACGAAGCCTTGCTCTGCCTGCATAAATATCATGTGATTGTGATGAGCCTCAGTCCCTGCCACCCTTACGCTTCCCCTCCCCCTTCCCCGCCCCATCCCCCCTTCTCTCTCTCTCTCTCTCTCTCTCTCTCTCTCTCTCTCTCTCTCTCTCAAACAACACACACACACACACACACACACACACACACACACACACACACACACACACACACACACACTCACTCACTCATGCATACACACACACACACACACACACACGCACGCACGCACGCACGCACGCACGCACGCACGCACGCACGCACGCACGCACACACACACACACACACACACACACACACACACACACACACATAAAGGCAATGGGAAAAAGTCATACAAGCATGTCATATTCTCGTCCAGGGAGGTCGAAAGTCTAATCCATAGGATACGTTTAAATTCATTTAAAACAAAGTATTGTACTAATATTAAATGTGTATGTGGTGAACCTATTAGTGTCAATCACTTACTGATTCACTGTTCAAAAGCAAGAGAACTTTTTAAAAGTTCAGGCATTCCTTGTTATAATGATGGATCGACACCATTACTCTTACCATGCTTACTAAATGATTATTATGCACTAGATTCTGTATGTAAATGTTTATTGAGTAGTTCAATTGGTGTTTATCTTTAATTTTTTTTTTTTTTTTTTTTTTGTTTCCTCAGTTATATTCTTATAGATAAGTTTTCTAACTGGAATGACTAGAAGGGGATGGGGTAGGGGTGGACTTAATTTATTGCTAGTATAACGTTATATTTCATCATTACACACACTCAATGACATACATACCTAAATTATACCAAAAATACATTCAGTCTCACACACACACACACACACACACACACACACACACACACACACACAGAGACACACACACACCTATCCTGCGCATATTTATATTAAAGGTAAGAGGGGGGGTCCTACAAAGTTACTCGTGTTAGTTTTGTAATTGATCTTCTTTTTCTCTGTCCCCTCTTTCATTTCAAAACTTATTTCACTATTGCTTCAGGAGAGAGCATAACAGAACAATTCCCAGCTCTCAAAGCCAAACAGCAGTTTTTTCGTTTCTCTGCAGAAATAAAAGCCTTTCTTTCTATCATAAACACTGTGTGCGTGTGCGTGCGTGCGTGAGAGAGAGAGAGAGAGAGGGGGGGGGGTGGAGTGGACCTACGATAAGTCACCTAGCGCCTTTCGATCAGTCTGCCGCCCACCTGCCATTTGTCTGTGCATGTCGGGTATGTCGGATAGAGAGAGGGTGGGGAATGAGAGGAAGGAAGGGTTATGGGAAGGATGCCGTCCCCGCCCTCTGTTGTTCATTACTGAAACACACACACACACACACACACACACACACACACACACACACACACACACACACACACACACACACACATACACATACACACACAGACACAAAACACACACACACTATACACATACGCACAGAGGAACACACACACGCACACACACACACACACACACACACACACACACACACACACACACACACACACACACACACACACACACACACACACACACACACCACCCCCCCCACTCCCACCCCCACCCCCACCACCGCCACCGCCGACAACAACAAACAAAA
>JADBJO010000702.1:545000-555000 GCA_016801955.1 Conus betulinus | reverse complement strand
TGCTTCATCATAGTGCTGGCTTCCCAAATTTGAACAGGTAAGTGTGCACCTGTAGGAAGGTGACGTGTATCGTTAGAGATGAGTGTACTGGCGGGGGCAGTTGTAAAGGAATTCTTCTTTTGTTGAAGTTTTACATCTTTTCCTCTATGAATGGGCTGGGGAATTGAAGGGTTCTCGCTGGTTTATAACGTGTAAAGCCATTTCCCCCTGATCATGGCTGTTGTGTTCAATTCAGCGTTGAGTTTTCTTCATTGGGGGGAGTGTGTGTCTGACCATGCAGCTGTCCTTGGGAGAGTTCATCCTGCTGGAAGCAGTCTTTGGAAGGATGGTCACATTGACATGGCCACCGGGGTGTAGATCAACTTTCAGTGATGACATGCTGTTGTGCCCAGTGCCACATCTGTAGAAGGTGATGGTGAACAACCACAGGAAGACAATTTATACAGAAAACCTCCCCCATAAACAGACAAATTATCCTAGGGATGGATTTACCTGCTGTAAAAACTGTTGCCCTGGAAGTGTGCAAAGGTTGTAGAACTGAGCTCTGGCAGGCTAGTGATCAAGAGGAGGGACCACAATGACTGAAGGCAGATACAGGGGGGCGTATGATACCGTAGTATCTGCATCACGCAGTTTTGCTTCGCGATACTTTGTGGTTGTTTTACTGGTATACAACATAGAGAGCCACCCAACTGCAGATTTTTGTTTTTTAATGACGGTAGTACATCTTCATTTTCTAGCGATATCAGTGTGAAGAACAGGACTAGAGACTGCCATAAGATGATGGATTTAAAAAAAAAAAAAATTAATGACGGTAGTACATCTTCATTTTCCAGATGTTCCGGTGTAAGAACAGGAGCAGGAGACTGTCATACGATGATTAGTTTTGCTCAGACTTGGGAAAAGAAAACCGTGATGCCATAATCATTATGATGATGATTATGATGATGAGGATGATGATATAGAGGAGTTTAGAAAAGAAAAAAAACCGCTTTCTGATTTCCTCAACCACAAACAGCCTGTGCGGCATTGAAGGCCTCACTGGCTAACTGAAAGTCAGTTGTTTTTGTTCAGGCAGACCAGTCGCAGAGAGGAGGGGAGAAATAATTGGCTTTTTCTGTTTCTCTCCAGTCTGTTTTGGTCTTTTTTTCTTCCCACACTCTGTTTTGGACCTGTTGTTTTTATTGCGTAATCTGCTTTTGGTCTTTTTGTTCCCGTGTCCGTTTTGTCCCTGATTCTTTCCTCCATCTTCTTTGGTCCTCTGTGTTTCCACTCACAGTTTGGGTCTTTTTGTTTCTGCCCACAGTCTGTTTTGCTTTTCTTACAACAAGCTGTGTTTTGGTCCCTTTGTTCGTTTAATCTGTTTTGGTCTTGCTGTTTTCCCTCCCACAATCTGAATTTGGCCCTGTTGTTTTCTCCCACAATCTGATTTTGGCTCGGTTTTCTCCTACAGTCTGTTTTGGCCCAGTTGTTTACTCCCACAGTCTGTTTTGGCCCTGTTGTTTTCTCACACGATCTGATTTTGGCCCGGTTGTTTTCTCCCACAATCTGTTTTGGCCCTGTTGTTCTCTTCGATAATCTGTTTTGGTCATGTTGTTTTCTCCCACAATCTGTCTTAGTTCTGTTGTTTTCTCCCACAGTCTGTGTTGGTCTTGTTGTTTTCTCCCACAGTCTGTTTTTGGTTCATTGTTTCAGTCTTCAGTTTGTTTGTTTGGTCCTGGTGTTCGTGCTCACATTCTGCGATAGTTCTGTTGTTTCTGCTCTCTGTCTAGTTCTGTTGCTTTTGTTGTCTGTCTAGGTCTGTTGTTTTCTACTCTGTCTGTCTAGCTCTATTGTTTCTACTCTGTAGTTCTGTTGTTTCTACTCTGTCTAGTTTCTATTGTTTCTACTCTGTCTGTCTAGTTCTGTTGTTTCTACTCTGTTTAGTTTTGTTGTTTTCTACTCTGCCTGTCTAGTTCTATTGTTTCTACTCTGTCTGTCTAGTCTATTGTTTCTGCTCTGTCTGTTTAGTCCTGTTGTTTCTACTCTTGTCTGTCTAGTTCTATTGTTTCTACTCTGTCTAGTTCTGTTGTTTCTACTCTGTCTAGTTGTATTGTTTTCTACACTGTCTGTCTAGTTCTGTTGTTTTCTACTCTGTCTGTGTAGTTCTATTGTTTCTACTCTGTCTGTCTAGTTCTGTTGTTTCTCCTCTGCTTGTCTAGTTCTGTTGTTTCTACTCTGCCTGTCTAGTTCTCTTGTTTCTATTCTGTCTGTCTAGTTCTCTTGTTTCTACTATGTCTAGTTCTGTTGTTGTTTCTACTCTCTCTGTCTAGTTCTGTTGTTTCTACTCTGCCTGTCTAGTTCTGTTGTTTCTACTCGTGTCTGTCTAGTTCTATTGTTTTTCTACTCTGTCTGTCTAGTTCTATTGTTTCTACTCTGCCTGTCTAGTACCGTTTTTTTTTGTGTGTGTGTGTGTGGTCTGCTTTAGTTTTCTTCATAGAGCTTGGTTTGGAGGGAGGGAGGGAGAGAAGAAGAAGAAGAAGAAAGAAAAAAAAAAGGGGGGAAAAAAAATAGAGAAGAAGAAGAAGATGATGATAAAGAAAAAAACAAAAACCGCAGGAACAACAAAACAAGACAGTTGGTTCATTGACTTTTTGTTGTTGTTAAACAGTAACGGTACTGTAACAACGGCTGGTCGTTTGGTCAAGGAAAAGAATCTTAAGGGAAAAAAACAAAAACTGCGTGAACAGCATGGCAGGGAGTCAGTTGTGGTAGAAGACAGCTGTGTAGGCCTGCTATACATGTGTTACTATGTGCCGGTGGAAAGGGGGGAACCGTCGGCAAGTGGATTAGACGGACACGGGAAGAAGGTTCCAAAGTGAATCATGTCCATGTGTCATCAGCAGTATACAGTCGAGCGTAGAAGACGACTGCATAGGCCTCTGGCGGCTGGTTTTGTGGGGGAAGACGAGGCTGTCTTTGGGGGACTGGCTGGTGTGTATGTGTGGGTCAGTGATAGGAGATAGAGAGGAGGGAATTCGCCCAGGGTAGTCTGGCAGGGTGAGTGGTTGGTTGGTTGTCTGTCTGGGCTGGGAAGGGAAGGGGAAACGGTGTTCGGAGCTCGGTCCAGAAGCCGCCTGTCACTGACGAGGAGATATGGTTATAAACCTAGTAATCATGGAACTGGCTCTTTGGAGTCGATTGGCTATAACATAGTATTTAACTGGCTTTTTGGAGCCATGTGGCTATAACATAGTATTCATAGAACTGGCTTTTTGAGTCAATTGGCTGTAACATAGTATTCATGGAACTGTTTTTTTTTTATTTATTTATTTTTTTTTTTTTTTATAATAGTTGCATGGTATAAACATTGGCTGATTGTTTGGTCAGGGGAAAGAATTTGAAAAGCGTTCTGCGGAATAGCGTGGCAGGGGGTCAGTTCTGGTAGAAGACAGCTGTATCTGTCTGCTGTACATGCGTTACTGTGTGCCGGTGGAAAGGGGAACCGTCGGCAAGTGGATTAGATGGACACGGGAAGAAGCTTCCAAAGTGAATCATGTCCATGCCTATCTGTGTCATCAACAGTATACGGAAGAGAGAAAACGACTGCATAGGCCTCTGGAGGCTGGTTTTGTGGGGGAAGACGAGGCTCTCTCTCTCTGGGGGGCTGGCTGGTGTGTATGTGTGCGGGTCAGTGATAGGAGATAGAGGGGATGGAATTCGTTTAGGATGTCAGTCTGGCAGGGGTGAGTGGTTGGTTGGTTGTCTGCCTTGAAGGGAAGGGGAAACGGTATATGGGAGGTTGGTCCTGAAGCCGCCCTGTCACTGACGGGGAGATTATGGTTATAAACGTAGTATTCATGGAACTGGCATCTTTGGAGTCTGTTGACTGTAACGTAGAATTTTTGGAGTCGAGATGCTGTGACAAAGTGTGCAAGGAACTGGCTCTTTGGAGTCAAGAAGCTGCATCAAAGTCTTCGTGGAACTGTTTTGGTTTGGTTTGTTGTTGTTGTTGTTGTTGTTGTTAGTCAAGTGGCTGTGTGACATAGTATTCATGGAACTAGCTTTTTTCGTAGCCGTTTGGTTATAACATAGTATTTATGGAATTGGTTTTTAGCAGTCAAAGGGCTATAACATAGTATTTATGGAACTGGCTGTTTGGATTCAATTGGCTATAACATGGTTTTCATAGAACTGGCTATTTGGAGTCCATTGGCTTGCTTTTTGGAGTCAAGTGGTTATAAGATACGGACTTTTTGGAATCAAGTGGTTATATAAGATACGGACTTTTTTTGGAGTCAAGTGGTTATAAGAGACGGGCTTTTTGGAGTCAAGTGGTTATAAGAGACGGGCTTTTTGGAGTCAAGTGGTTGGTTATAAGATACGGACTTTTTGGAGTCAAGTGGTTATAAGAGACGGGCTTTTTGGAGTCAAGTGGTTATAAGATACGGGCTTTTTTGGAGTCAAGTGGTTATAAGAGACGGGCTTTTTGGAGTCAAGTGGTTATAAGAGACGGGCTTTTTGGAGTCAAGTGGTTATAAGAGACGGGCTTTTTGGAGTCAAGTTGGTTATAAGATACGGGCTTTTTGGAGTCAAGTAGCTATATAACAGCATTGAGGGAACTGCCTTTTTTTCCCGGGGGGGGGGGGGGGGGGGGGGAGTCAATTGGCTATAACAGTATTTATAGAATTGGCTTTTTTGGAGCCACTAACTTGGCCTTGAAAACCGCTTTCCCATTCCTCCCGTATATGTATGTATGTGTGTGTGTGTGTGTGTGTGTGTGTGTATGTATGTGTGTGTGTGTGTGTGTGTGTGTGTGTGTGTGTGTGGGGGGGGGGGGGGGGGTTAGAGAAAAGAGGCAGAAGGGGGCGACACACAAGCGAGTGTGCATGTGTTTGTGCATTAAAACCCATTTGCACACTGCATAACGCGAGTGAATGAATGTGTGCGTTGAGTTCTGCTGACTGAAGTGAAACGAAAGAGGCCCTTTAATGAAGGCCCATCCATGTCTGAAGGATGCATTGGGAGGCCGTGGGTGGACTTTATTGTTTGTTGCCTGCCTTATTCCGTGAAGAAATACTTTGAGCAGGCGAGCGATTCTTTGATGCTCGGGGTGGGGAGTGGTAGGGGGGGGGGGGGGGGGGGGGGGGGGGGGGGGGGGGGGGGGGGACACTGGTGCCGTGAGGACGAGTTAGCTGTCCTTGCTGTTTTGTGTTGCGTGTGCACGAACTTTAATGGGGGCGGCTATTTTCAGCTCATTGTGATCATCTCTCTCGGTTTCTGTCTGCCTGTCTGTCTGTCTCTCTCGCTCGCTGCTTTCCTCGCTCTCTCTGTGCCTCTCTCATATTCTCTCTCTTTCTTTCTTTCTCTCTCCTCTCTCCCCCCCCCTCCCCCCCTCTCTCCCCCCTCCCTCCCCACCTCCTCCCCAGTGACCTCAATTCGCTCTCTCTCTCTCTCTCTTTCTCCCTATTGCTTTCCTTTGCTCCTTCCCTCTGCCCCTATCCCTGTGTATCGTTCTGTTGTTGTCCCCCCCCCCCCCCCCCCCTTCTCTTTCTGTCCGTCCTTGTACCGGCATCCCTCTTTTGCCTCTCTCCCTCCGACTTTCCTTTCCTCCCTCTTATTCTAACTGCCCCACTCCCCCCCCCCCCCCCCCCCCCCAAATCCCTTCTCAGTACTTCCCACGCCTCCCTCCTCCCCCTCCCTCTCTCTCACTTCCTGTCCCTCCACACTCCCTTTCTCTTGCCTGTCTTTCTCCCCATCCCACCCTCCTCCCCCCCCCCCCCCAATCTCTGTCTCTGTCTATCTCTCGCTCTCCTCTCCCTCCCTTTCTTTCTCTTTCTCTGTCTGCCTCTCTCTGTGTCTCTGTCCTGTCTGTCTGTCTCAATCTGTCTCTGTCCCTCTCCGTCTCTGTCTCTGTCTCTCTCTCTTTTCTCTCTCTCCCTCTCTTTCAGTTGGGTCACCTTATTCCAGAACGTAACGGGATAAAGAATAAGTGTTATAAATACATGGTTGGCTGTAATGGAGACAAGTGCAGTTAAACTAGGTTACGCTGAGTGCAGGATCGCAAGGGGTCAAGTCTGGAGGCGTGGTGTAGATGAGTTGTTGGAAAAAACAGCAGACCTATAGTGAGAAAGACAATGATGTTATTGAGTGACTGAGAGGGGGGGGGGGGGGAGAAAGGGGTTGGGAAGAGGGAGGGAAGGAGAGAGAGAGAGAGAGAGAGGGGGGGGATATTGAATGACAGAGGGAAGTAGGGGGTGGAGAAAGGGAATTGGGGAGAGGGAGGGAAGGAGGAAGGGAGGCACAGAGAGAGAGAGAGAGAGAGAGAGAGAGGAGAGAGAGAGAGAGAGAGAGAGAGAGAGAGAGAGAGACGGGGGAAGGAGTGTGGGTAGTTATAAAAGCAATTGATACTCGTACTTGAAAGAGAGAGAGAGAGAGGGGTGGGGATGGAGGAGGGAATGGGGGGAGGGTGTACATGTACCATTTAAACTCTGGTACTTTTTCCAAAAAAACCAGTCTCTTTGCTTTTTTCTACTGGTTTGACATTAAACATATAATGCTGGTGTCACATTTTGAAATTTGTGTTCCTCGTATCCTCTCTTATTTAAAAACCAATAGTGTCGTATCTTATTGTGACCATGTGAAAAGTGTGTCAGTTTGATACCATCTGGTTTCCATAGTCTAGATCCTGTCGAACTGGAAAGAAATAGGACCATGGATTTGTTACATACACTGATGTTGAAATTGTCGTTTCAAGCATACGTTACTGTGTATTGGATACCTTTTATTGAAGATGAAACAGGATCATGGATCACAGTCACAAAATGGTCATGTTCAAATGAATGTTGGATACATACACGGGGCAGTGCACTGTACCATGTGAAGCATAAAAAGAAAAAGGGGTCTTGGATCAGTCAGATGAACTGAAACTAAGTGTTAGGTGCGTGCGTGTTACAATGTATTTAAAACTTTCTGCCATAAAGTGAAAGCTCTTAAGGAAAACCTCCCGGACTGAAAAGAAATAGGATAATAGATCGTCATATGTGCTGGCACAGGAAATCTGAAACATTTGACATGCGCATGTTGCAGTACATTGGATCTTTTTCGGTGACGGGCGCGGATGAGGAGGCTCGAACCAGACAGGTGGAGACTCAACTGGAATCTTTGAGGGTGAGTATTGTAATGTTTGTCTCATCATCACCATCACCGTCGTCGTCGTCGTCGTCGTCGTCGTCGTCGTCGTCGTCGTCGTCGTCGTCGTCGTCGTCGTCGTCGTCGTCGTCGTCGTCGTCGTCGTCGTCGTCGTCGTCATCATCATCATCATCATCTCATCATCATCATCACCGTCATCATCATCATGATGGCCAACTCCAAATAGCTGCCAGCTATTACTTGCCCATTTTTTTTACCTTTGCGAAATAGGTTGTGTTATCACCCACTTCCATGTGTGTGTGTGTGTGTGTGTGTGTGTGTGTGTGTGTGTGTGTGTGTGTGGTGTGTGTGGAAGGGGGGGAGGGGGGGGGGGGGGGGGGGCGCTGTCGGCAAGATTACACTAAGCTATTGAGTTGGTCATAACAAACCGGGTAGGAAGATTGTCCCATCACACTGTGGTATAAAGAGGAATGAAATAGACAGTCTTGCACACTGAAAATTTGTTAAACAATTCCTTAGATTTATCCTCTTGTGAATTAATTCAAATAATGAAAAACTGTATACATGAGCAGAATTTTAGTCAAAAAATGTCTGCTTTACCATCGTGCCCAAGGCACATTGTTAGATTAATTCATGAATTAAGGCTGAATTCTTGGAACAGTAAATATTCTCATGGCATTACTTGTGTCTGCAGAGAAAACATTTCTGTACATCATCTTCTGTTTGAATGCTCAGTGTTGACCTCGCTCTGTCAGGAGAAAGATGACTAACTTTGATATTGTCAGCACTGTCTTACATGGTTCTTGTGGTGCTGAAATGCCATGGTTATTTCGCAGTCACGGGTTGCAAAATATTTATAAAGATCAACAATTTGGTGTACCACTAGGGTATTTCACTTACGTAAATAGACATATATCAGATGTGGGTTTGAAGGTACTAACGTGGATGATAAGTTAAGTGTGGAGATGTGTGTGTGTGTGTGTGTGTGTGTGTGTGTGTGTGTGTGTGTGTGTGTGTGTGTGTGTTTAAATAAGTGTCTAATATCATCTGGCGATGGAAAGACATTAAATAAACCACTCTGAACTGAACTGAATTGGTCATAACCAAACCGGGTAGGAAGATTGAATATAGTCGAAAGACAAATCCATTAAAAATCATGGCACAACTACGTGGTGAAGATCTGGATCGAACAGCAGGTCCAGAATCAACTCAGTCAGGTTATTACAAATTGTGCACTTCATGTGAGCACTGTGGGCTTGTGATTTTCTTATTTTATGGATATAGAGATTGACATTGCGAGTTTTCCCATATCCTGTTAAAAAAAATCTTTCAGTATAGTGGAAAATAATTTTTCATGATCCATTTGACCTTGGTGGAGATATGCACACCTCTGAGTGTCCTTGGTTTTGTCATTTTAACCACTTTCAACCAAAAAGAAGAAAAAGAGGCACCTGAAGGTGTTGGTGCGACTCGGAGAAATGCTGTTGTACTCAGCTGCGGAACAAACCAGCTGGGAGCAATCCTGCACCGCCCTTGGAAGCCCGCGCTGTGTTCACAGAGGGTGTAGGCACGCACAGGGCATTCCACAAAGACGTCAAGGAACATGACTGGTCCCTGGCAGATGCCATTGTGTAAATTGCCACTGGATGTAACTCGACCGAACCTCCACAGGAGCATTCCCATAGGTGTACCAGCCCCTAATTCATGACTGGAGAGCCTACAGGCGAAAAACGCCACCTTCAAGCAACTGCCGTGTGCATCCCCCAGCTCACTTGTTGCTGTTACGCTGACAGGTGAGGGCAGTACAACTCCAAACACGGTCAGCTTTCGCCACTCAGTGCCTGTGATCAGTGCATCGTCTTGCGTTTAACAAAATACCACCAACCCCTCCCTGTCCCCCACTTCAAATCTTAGAAGGAACACAAGACCGTGTCTTTTATTAGCATGTATTGCCAGCTGAGAGAGAGAGAGAGAGAGAGAGAGAGAGAGAGAGAGAGAGAGAGAGAGAGAGAGAGAGATCGGCCCACAGAATGACATGGGAAGATGAAGCTAAGCCAGACTGTTAAGGCCAGCCAGTGATGGGCAATGCCTTGGTGATGTTGGGCATGACTGCGGCCAGCACAGCTGCTCTTCATAAAACGGCCAGCACAGCTGCTCTTCATAAAACGGCCAGCACAGCTGCTCTTCATAAAACGGCCAGCACAGCTGTTCCTCATAAATCGGCCAGCACAGCTGTTCCTCATAAAACGGCCAACACACAGCTGTTCTTCATGGAACGGCCAGCACAGCTGTTCTTCACAAAACGGCTAGCACAGCTGTTCTTCACAAAACGGCCAGTACTGCTCTTTCATCATAAAACAGCCAGCACTGCTCTTTCTTCAGAAAACGGCCAGCACAGCTCTTTCTTCAGAAAACGGCCAGCACAGCTGTTCTTCACAAAATGACTAGGACAGCTGTTCCTCATATATCGGCCAACACAGCTGTTCCTCATAAAAATGGCCAACACAGCTGTTCATGAAACGGCCAGCACAGCTGTTCTTCACAAAACGGCCAGCACAGCTGTTCTTCATAAAACGGCTAATACTGCTCTTTCTTCATAAAACAGCCAGCACTGCTCTTTCTTCAGAAAACGGCTAGCACAGCTCTTTCTTCATAAAAAGGCCAGCACAGCTATTTCTTCATAAAACGGCCAACACAGCTGTGTTCTTCAGAAAACGGCCAGCACAACTCTTTCGTAAAAAAACGGCCAGCACAGCTCTTTCCTCCGAAAAACGGCCAGCACAGCTCTTTCTTCAGAAAACGGCCAGTACAGCTCTTTCTTCAGAAAATGCCGCACAGCTCTTTCTTCAGAAAACGGCCAGCACTGCTC
>JADBJO010000702.1:515000-535000 GCA_016801955.1 Conus betulinus | reverse complement strand
ACACACACACACACACACACACACACACACACACACACACACACACACACACACACACACACACACACACACACACACACACACACACACACACATTCTTACATGCATGTGGGCACACGCTCTCATTCACACACGCATGCATGCATGTGCACATGCACACACACACACACACACGCACACGCACATGTACATACATACTCACTCACTATCTCGCTCGCTCGCTCGCATGCACGCATGCTTGCTCGCTCGCTCGCGCGTGTGCACACACACACACACACAGGCACTTTAAAAAAAGTTGATTGGACTTCCATAATGCATTTATGGGCATGTCATTCTTCACACAGACCTGCCCCTGTGTGTGTGTGTGTGTATGTGTGTGTGTGTGTGTGTGTGTGTGTGTGTAAGTGCATGTGTATGATGATCACCTATTTAAAGTTCAAAAATATTTCTGAAAAAAAGAAAGAGGAAAAAAAAAGGGCAGAAAGTCTGGAATAATGCAGCCAAAACAACAGACGCAAACATAATGACGCCTGACTGGCAGTGGGTGAATGTCCATGACTGGACTATTCCTGAATGCCAGACCCATTACAGAGATAGGATGACACAGCGTTACGAGCGGAGAGAGTTTGGAAATGTCAGCAAAGGTTAATTGGAGGTAAACGGTTGCAGGCTGCAGCATGGAGGGGGTGGAAATCTCAGGGACTGATGTGAAGTTGGGTTCCTTGTTTGTGTTGGTATTGTGTAAGAAACATCATCGTGACTGGCTGAAAGAATGATGAAATAACTTGTCGTAATCAGAGGCATAGATGCGTAGGAGAGATGATGAAGTATTCATGACCAGAGTTGTCTTGGTTGATGCATCAGATAGACAGACAGATGGATGGTGGACAGAGGGCAGACAGACAGAGAGATGTAGAATCAGGCAGGCACAGGCATCCACCGTCTCTTTCCATTCATAACACATACACTTGTACAGTTTTACATGCATATATATCTGTGTATGCAAATGCCACACACACACACACACACACACACACACACACACACACACACACACACACACACACACACACATGCGTACACACATGCACACACACACACACACACACACACACCTACATTTTTTCTCACATGCATGTGCATGCACTCATGTACACACACACACACATGCATGCACACACTGCGCGCATATGCGCACACACATGATGGGTTTTTTTGTTTGTTTTTCTTTCTCAGTTTCTTTGACCAGAGACAGTCTTTTGAAGTGTTATCATAATCAAAGAAAAGATTTGAATTTTATGTGCCAAAGCCTCTACAGAAGTCATGATTTGCTGATGATAATGGTTAGGTTACATTGAATCGTGCGTATACCTCCGTAATTTTTGGCTACATGGCATAGTGGTAAAGTGTCTGTTTTCAGTGGAGTATAGAAATACCCAGTCAATTATTACAGCTCCAGTTCACCTGTGGGTCGTTTGCATTGCATAGAACATGTGTACATATGTATTCCATATTTTGACTTGTTGATGGTTTGTTTAAAAAGGACAGTATCTGAATGCAGATGTTCTGTGTTTGAATCTGACAGGACATTGTGTCAAAAAGAATAAGTATGTGATTATATCCTGTGCAGTGGTCAATAGTTTACATGGAATAGAACATGTATATGGATCATGCCGAAATGTGTGAACCGCATGTGTGTGTTACACTGAGTATGCACTTTTTTTTTGTGCTTGGATTTGAAGGTATACATAGATCATGCTGAATTGTGTGAAGTACATATGTGTGTGTTACACTGAGTGTGCACTTTTTGTCACACTTCGAGCTTAATGTGTGTACTTGAATCTCATTGAGAAGTAAGGGATATCACATTTGTGTTTGGGCAGAGTGTGTACATGTTCCACGAGCTGAAGAGGATCTCCTACGCCACCTGCGACCCTGACCATTGCCAGTTTTCCTTCCTGGCCAGGGAGAGGCAGATGAACGTGCTGTACTGCCACACTTTCCTGACACAGTCGCCGGAACAGGTGAGAGAGAAGATTGGGGCCGGACCAGCACGAACGGTTTGTCACGTTGTCTTAACACTTACCACACCAGGTGAGAGAAGAAGATGAAATGTGTCACCACGTCACGTTTTCCGCCTATTGTCCCAGATTTGATAAAATGACCTTTGTTACAGTTTTCCATTAATGATTTTGAAACCTTTTCTGTTGTTTTTTTTTTTTTCTCCTGAAAATATGAGCAGGGTTGGGTGAAAGGGGGGGGGGGAGAGTATTGGGGTGTGGCAGACATTTCAGGACATTGCTCAAAACAAATCCAGGGAAAGAAATCGAAGATCCTGGCCTCAGAAATCCCACACATCAAATATCATTACAGTCAAGGAAGTCTCCTATAACAAATGTTTGTGGTGATCCTGAATGGCGGAAGAATGATGAGATAAAAATCTGTGGAAACAGCAGTCCCGTGATGACCAGAGGGCCATATCAGGAGGGAGAAACGTCGATGGACTGGACACCCATCTTGCTTGAACCAGCCAAATGGTGCCATCAAGTCCTGCAGGCAAAGTTCTGCTGACAGCGGGAAAGATTGTAACACCGGATTCTCTTCACAGGGCACATAAGACCTCATGGCAGAAGCTTGGCCGTATCTGGAGTCGTACTGTCTTCACCTGTCAGTGGAACAGCAATGAGTGAAACTGTAGGATTCACACAGCTTGACAGCTTGATGCTTGACAGTGGTGTTGTTTGCCAGTGGTCTCTGCACTCATGAATATGGGCTGGTACACCCATGGGAACGCTCTCTTGAAGGTTCTGTCGTATCACATTAAGTGGCCAGTACTCTATAGCATCTTCCATCATAATGGAATGCCCTGTGCATGCCTGCACCCTGTGTGAACACAGGGCAGGCTTCCACGGGTGGTGCAGGACTGTTCCCAGCTGGTTTGTTCTGCAGTTGAGGACAGTGTTTCTCTGTGTTCCACACGCACCTTCAGGTGTATCTTTTTCTCTTTTTGTTTGCTTCTGGAGATTCCCTGCATAGAATCTCCAGAAGCTCACAAAATTGATAAAGACTGCGTTCCAGGCAGTTTTGGTGAATAAGCCTGATAGAAGTCTGAAATTAGAGGGGCTTCTTCTGGCCGGTACTGAGTGAATCAGTTCTGTTAATAAATGAGGTTGTTTTCTGCTCTGTATGCAGCTGTAGACTTTCAAATGTTTTTTTTTTTTTGTGTTTCTTTTTGTTCATGTGTATGTGTGGATGAGTGCATGCACGCATGTGTGTGTGTGTGTGTGTGTGTGTGTGTGTGTGTGTGTGTATGTGTGTGTGTGTGTGTGTTTTGCTAATCAACCCTGCTCTCATCAGAGACCTGACATCTGCGCCACTGACTCTGGCCACCTTCCACACTGCCACGCCAGACTTGCTGTATGACAGTGTCAGCCCCACCAGTCAGAGCCTCAGGTATCAGATGGTCATGATGAAGTCTACCAGAAAAGATGCAGCCTTGCTGCAAGGCCACTGAAGGGGGGTGGGTGGTCAGTGGTACCTGTTCTAACCCAGCTGACAGGGAGTATCGCTCACTGACGACAGAACTCGCTTAGTCTCCGATGCAGCATAAGGCGGTGACTCTCTCTCATGAGGGCGCCACCATTCACCATCCCATGAGGCTTGTCTTTCAGCCATACAGATTGATGACCTGAAAGACTAGGGAACAACTGTGAGAGTTTGCTGTCATCATCATCGTCATTGTCCATCACCACGGGTGACTGCGGTGCCATACCGTGCAGATTGATGACTTGAGAGACGAGGAGACAACTGTATGAGTCTGCTGTCATCGTGGTCAGTGTCCACACCGCGGGTGATTGTCGTGTCATGGCAGGGAAGTCAGGAAACCCACTACAGTTGTCTGTCTTCATCATGGTGCAAGTAGAGCTGCGAGAACATACACAGATCTTCACATTCTCCGTCCAGCAGTTCTTCAGTATGCCTCCCAGTTACCTCCCTTATACTGTGTGCTGTGGAATGGTGTTGGAGAATCACTGCCTGATGCATGCCACAATGAGGCTGACTTACAATGAGGAGAGTTTTGTTTGCAGGTGTATGTGTTGCCTTGTACAGCCATTACTCTTGTGATCCTAGTGTGAGGTGTGAAGACTCCAGCAGAAGCATTTGTTCTTCAAATGCAGCAAAGCTGTTGTGTTCTTAAATACTGGGATTTCTTGTTTGAGATTTGCTGTGATTGTCAGCTCTAGCATGTATACAGAAGCATGGATTCCACTGGTGATTGATGAATGTTATTTTCCATGAGAAGTTGACAGAGCTGGTTTTTAGGAGGAATCGAATGTTGTCATTGCACACAGTGTCACTAAGCACAAAAAGTCTTCCGTTCGAGTTGAGAAAGCGTTATAAATTGATATTCTTTTGAACAAGCTATCCTACAGTGCATTAACAAATACTTGCATTAACTATTTAGAGTGTTTGTGCGGTAAACATTTTTACTAACTCAATGTCTTCTACATTTCAAAATTTGCCAACCAAAGTGCCTTTTGTATCTAAACAGAGTGAGTCTGTTGAACAACCTGGTACTGGTGTGTCTTGGTGTATAAGAGTCCATGGTAAACTATAACATTGGTCGTGTGTGTTTTTTCCTGTCAAGAAAGTGTTCTGTTGATGTAAAAGTGGTATCTTTTAAGTAATGTCAGTTTCGATGGTGGAGCACAGTAGTCAAAATAATAAATCTGCGAGCAATGTTTTACTGATCTGAAATTAATCAGATAAGCTGAATTTTCTGGCTGAGTATGAACACTCTGAAATTGAACATGCAACAAACTGCTAAACATCTATCTCCAATGGAGAAAGAATGTTCATGTGAACTGTCATTGATTCTGATGTGAAACGGACATTTAATGGCGTGACGTTCTTTAAGCGTGATGCACATGGGAGGTAAGTCTTTCAGTCCTGTGATGATGATCAGTATGGTGTTATAAAATGAAGAATTTAAGGGAAGAGTGTGAGAGGGGGATAGGGCTCAAGAGGATCAGGGGGGGGGGGGGGGGGGGGGGGGGGTAAAAGATGCCATTTACCACCGCACAAATAAATGAAAAATAAAAGCATGAGGCAAAGCCATTTAGACTTGCTTGTCATGGAGGCATTTCTCTTTAACCTCCTCTCTCCAAACCCACCCTTTCTTTCTCCAACTGATTTGAATGATATCTGACGGGGGGGGGGGGGGGGGGGGGGGGGGGGGAACACTTAAAGAATGTACACAGTTTTGGTTAATTCTGATACTGTGCATGACAAGATGAACTGTTCAATAGATTTCAGAGAGAGATTTCAGAGAGGTATAACATTTCTGATTGTTTGAAAAATGCACTTTTAACTATTCAAAGAGATGAGGATGGATGGATTAGGAGAAACAAAAACTGTACCTGTTCTTTTGTCGCAAATGCTCTTATTTAAACAGGACGTGGTTGAAATGCTGGCCAAAGGGGAAAAGAAACTTTTTGGGGGTGTTAGGTGTGGGGAAATGTTGTTTGGAACATTTTCAGTATTTATGTAATTTCTGCATATGCATGAAAACAGTAATACAGACAAAGTTTCCCAGTTGTTTTTTAGGTTTACTGGTTATGGAATGGATGGCGTAGACAATCTTTCCATCATGACAGACTTTTATCCGTAGCATTCCTGTACCTTTTAGCAGCACTGAGTGTGCAGCCTCCAGCTACTGCAGTGAAGATTTTTAGCGCCAAAGACTTGTGCGAAGTTGGTGAAAGGATCTATCTGCTGCAAAGTCGTAAACTTACACATGATGTATCATAAGAAGCTGAGTGATTAAGGAGATTGCAGCATAAGTCCTCTTACAAGATCTTCATAGGTCACTGTTGGGTGCCTGTCTAAATCTGGGTGTCAGGGACTCTGACCCTGGCATGTCATCATGGCACCTGACCCTGCTGCTTCCCTTCCCCTCTCTCCCACCTCCTCTCTCTCTCTCTCTCTCTCTCTCCCTCACTTAATGTAAAAAACAGTTTATCATCGAAAGGACAGCCTGGGTGATTTTCCACCAAACTTATCGTTCATCCATGAATCAAATCTGGAGAATTTCTTGGTGTCAGTAATCTCTATGTCAGTGAATGGTGATACAGTGACATTGCCACCATCCTAACGCAAGTCCTGGGTGTGTATGTTTGCAGGCAGAGGACCTCAACCTGATCATCGGCAACGCCTTCAAGATGGCCTACGCCCAGCAGCGGGACAAGCAGCCCCACCTTCCACGAGCTGATCGAAGCCAGGTGGGCCGAACAGCAGGCCAAGTTCCGGGAGATTGAGAAACAGGCGCAGGTGAGACGCAGTGGAGTTGTTCCGTAGCCCTCATGTGGTATTTATAGAGAACTTGTGCAGGTGAGGTGCAGTGTTGTTCCCTAGCCCTCATGTGGTATTTATAAAGAACTTGCACAGGTGAGGTACAGTGGTGGTCTGTAGCCCTCATGTGGTATTTCTGTGAGAAACAGGCACAGGTTAGGTGCTGTAGCCCTCGTGTGGTATTTCTGAGAAACAGGCACAGGTTAGGCGCCGTAGCCCCTCGTGTGTGGTATTTCTGAGAAACAGACTCAGGTGAGGTGCCGTGGTGTTCCCTGTAGCCCTCTCGTGTGGTATTTCTGAGAAACAGGCACAGGTGAGGTGCTGTGGTGTTCCCTGTAGCCCTCATGTGATATTTCTGAGAAATGGACGCAGGTGAGGTGCCATGGTGTTCCCTGTAGCCCTCGTGTGGTATTTCTGAGAAACAGGCACAGGTGAGGCGCCATGGTGTTCCCTGTAGCCCTCATATGGTATTTCTGAGAAATGGATGCAGGTGAGGCGCCATGTTTTCCATAGCCATCTTGTGGTATTTCTGAGAAACACTCAGGTGAGGTGTAGTGGTGTTCCCTGTAGCCCTTGTGTGGTATTTCTGAGAAACAGGTGCAGGTGAGGCACAGTGGTGTTCCCCATAGCCTTTGTGTGGTATTTCAGTTCATGTTGCTTTGCAGTTCAGATAGCTGCGGAGGGTCTGTTTTGAGTGCTGTGAGATTCAGTGATGATGAGAGTGATTCCAACATTATTTATGTTATAAAGGTTTCAACTCAGATACGGCTTCTGCAGTCAGCTGGGCTATAGAGGATTTGACTTGTGGGAAATGTTGTTGTTTGACTGATTTTGTTTTTGGTGGAGTTGTTTATACTTTGTAGATTTATTCCATCCAGGATACATGAGTTTTCAGTGTTGTTTATAACCTGCAGGATTTGGAGGATTCTTATAAAATATTTTTCCAGCTGCATTATCACACACACACACACACACACACACACACACACACACACACACACACAGAAAAACAACACACACACACACAGAGAAAACAAGACAAAGAAAAGGATGATGGAATTTGGTTACATGAGTTGAGAAGAGAGACTGGCTGTCCTCCTTGCTCAGTGTATTCTAGTTATATCTGTGTCAATTGGACAGCTTTTCAGTGATCAACCAGTTAGCATCTGCTGTCAGATGTTCATCATTGTCTCATGGGAATTTGGATGTAACATGACGTATAGTGTGTCTGTACAGTAGGTGTTTAAAGAAAAGTGGTGGTGAGGCTGACTGGCCGGATTTCTTTTTTTTTTTTTTTTTATAGCTTGTATCTGCAGAGAAGGATGAGAGGAACAAGTGGAAAAAAAGAGAACAAAGAAGAGGTTGAAGAAGGCGTGGAAAATGACTATGATGAGAACATTGTTGTTGAGATGTTCTTATTGAAGAAAATGAGAAAGATGATTAAGATGAGGAGGACGTGTTATTAAGAGTGTTCTTATTGAAGAAAGTGTGGAAAATTATTAATTAAGATCAGGAGGATATGTTGTTGAGAGAGTTATCAAAGTGTGGAAAATTATTAAGGTGTGGAGCACATGTTGTTGAGAATGTTCTTATTGAGGAAAGTGTGGACAATGATTAATTCTTTGTGTGACGAGCGCGGCAGTGCAACGTCACTTCGCTGCTGCCGTGTGCTCTGTGCATGCGTACAACCATTGCAGATGCATGATTTTCATATTCTTTTATTTTATTTTTACATCCCCTGATATAAATGTAACAACCTGTTGTTATATAACAATGGAAAGGGTAAAATGCAAACTGCACAATAAGCATGCATTTAAGTTTATTTTAGGTAAAATAGCATCGCAACAGTTACGGAAACAACATAACTAAAACATAGGAGAACATAATGTGGTTTATGTTTGTTTGGTTAGTATCTCTTTGTTCACACTATTCTGGTGTCACAAAGGCCATCGCTAATGCATGCAAACTACTCTTGCCAATGGCTAGAACTCTGTTCTTAATATTTAGAGTAGCTGCATCCCTTAGACTGTAGACGAGAGAATAGGGGATTTTTTTTTATTGTTGTGAAGGAACTGTGCTAGGCTCATCCAGGGAGTACAGCAGCGTTGCCGTAACCACAGAACGGCTCGTCATGAACGTGTTGACTTGAGTTGCCGTTACTATCGCACAGTGCATCACAAAAAAGTTAAGATGAGGAGGACATGTTATTGGGAGTGTTCTTCCCCAAGACAGTGGCAGCAGAGTGTGTAATGATGAGGCTGTGAGTCAAGAGAGGGTCAGTCTTTCAGGCTTCAAGGCACATGAAGCTGGTTCTGGGGAATGAAACCAGACCTCGACCGGCTGTGTTGGGAGTTTGCAGGTGGAGAGGGGAGGGAGGGTTGGGGCAGAGATAAGATGGTGTGGGCTTTTAGGCTTGCAAAGTGGCTTTGGCAGTGAAACGAGACCTTGGCCACTGTGTTGGGTGTTTTGGGGGGAGATAAGGTGGTGTAGAATGGATAATTTTTACCATCCCTCCTCCCCCCACCCTCCCATCACTTTAGGTCCATAAAGCATGGCCCATGGAAACCTCCCTTCATCCCTGTTTTGACACTTACCAGGCAACAATGATGGTGCATATGATGTTGTTAGGGTGTGTGTGTGTGTGTGTGTGTGTGCTGTTTTTTTAAAAATATTTAGAGATGTTGATTTTCCTCTTTGTTTTTCTTTCTCTCTCTCTTGGAGTAGTTATCTCTATTGGGCAGTCAGATCAACGTATTTTTCACCAAGGTTTTCTTTATTTTGTCTTTTGATTTGTTGTCTTTAATCGATCATGTTTGCAGAGGTCCTGCCCAGTACACATGTTTCCATGGATGGCTGTTTGGTCCTGATGTCTTGTATCAAGATGGACTTTTCATCTCTCCTGTTGTATTCATTGATCATGCTGTTTGGGTCATGATGGCTTGTATCACAGCAGAGTCCCTCTCTTCCCTTCGTTTCCATGGGCCGTGCTGTTTGAGTCGTGATGGCCTGTATTACTCAGCAGAGTTTCTCTCTCTCTCTCTCCTTTGTTTCCATGGGCCGTTCTGTTTGGGTCATGATGGCCAGTATTACACAGCAGAGTCTCTCTCTTCCCTGTGTTTCCATGGGCCATGCTGTTTGGGTCGTGATGGCCTGTATTACACAGCAGAGTCTCTCTCTTCCCTGTGTTTCCATGGGCCATGCTGTTTGGGTCGTGATGGCCTGTATTACACAGCAGAGTCTCTCTCTTCCCTGTGTTTCCATGGGCCATGCTGTTTGGGTCGTGATGGCCTGTATTACACAGCAGAGTCTCTCTCTTTCCCTTTGTTTCCATGGGCCATGCTGTTTGGGCCATGGTGGCATGTATTACACAGCAGAGTCTCTCTCTTCCCTTTGTTTCCATGGGCCATGCTGTTTGGGTCATGATGGCCTGTATTGCACAGCAGAGTCTCTCTCTTTCCCTTTGTTTCCATGGGCCATGCTGTTTGGGTCGTGATGGCCTGTATTACACAGCAGAGTCTCTCTCTTCCCTTTGTTTCCATGACCATGCTGTTTGGGCCGTGATGGCCTGTATTACACAGCAGAGTCTCTCTCTTCCCTGTGTTTCCATGGACCATGGTGTTTGGGCCGTGATGGCCTGTATTACACAGCAGAGTCTCTCTCTTCCCTTTGTTTCCATGGGCCATGCTGTTTGGGCCGTGGTGGCCTGTATTACACAGCAGAGTCTCTCTCTCCTTTGTTTCCATGGGCCATGATGGCCTGTATTACACAGCAGAGTCTCTCTCTTCCCTGTGTTTCCATGGGCCATGCTGTATGGATCCTATTGGCCTGTGTCATGGCGGGCTGGTGGCTTTCTCTCCGGGTGACAAGGTGGTCAAGGCAGGGGAAGTAATTTGGGACAGGAGGAACTTGTCCTCACAGTATCGGTGTTGCCCAACAGTTTTATTTCCTTTGCGTGTGTTCCTGAGTATTTTTGTCATTATGATTGTTCAGGGCTGTTGTGCATAATCCTTCAGATTTGATATCTTATGTACTTTGTTCTCTTCAGGTGAATGAGAGATATTCTAGGATTAAAAAAAAAAAAAAAAAATTATTGGAATCCACTTGCTCACACCTGCTTACTCTTGCTTATAACTCATATAGAAAGGGGTGTTTTTTCATTTTATTGTAACTTTATTGTATTCAAAATGTATGTTCATGGTTTTCATCTGTAATGTGTTGTGATTTAATGTGTGCATTTTCCGCAAATGTGTGTTCATGGTTTTCATCTGTAATGTGTGTGATTTAATGTGTGCATTTCCCGAAAAAGTATGTTCATGGTTTTCATCCGTAATGTGTTTTAATGTATGCGTCTTCTGCATTTCACATGCAGCACATACACGCACATGTAAACACATACGCACATGCAAGTGCACGTGCGCGCGCGCGCACACACACACACACACACACACACACACACACACACACACACACACACACACACACACACACACACACACACATGCGTGCATGCATGCACATGTGTGCACACACACACATTTGTTGTTCACTGAGATAACGATTTATCTGTCTGAAGGTGGAACTGCAGCGCAAGTTGGCGGCGAGATAGCACGGCCGACGCCTTTCTCCCAGCATGCCATTCAGAGGATGGAGCAAACGACGACAGGCGGTTGAAGATTTTGGCATTGATGGAGACCTGGCCGTGGGCCGCAGTAAAGTCTGGGTAAATCAGCAGTGTGACACAGCATTTTCACCATCTGTCCGGCTGATGGACAGTTTGGATGACTAACATTCCCCCCCCTCACCCCCCACCCCACACACACACACACACACACACACACACACACACACACACACACACACACACACTGTCACCTCCCCAGACAAGCAGTAGTAAAGTCTGAGTAAATTATGACACAGCATTTGCAACATCTGTCGGATTTACTGACAGTTTGGATTACTAACATTCCCCTGCCCAAACAAACATAAGTGACTTCGACTTCACCACATATTGTATAGTTTTCAGTAAAAATGAAAATGGTAATCAGGTAAATGACTCTTCTTCGAGGGAGGGGGTGTGGTGGAGAAGAAAACTCAGAGGCAGAGAATTTTTACACTAATTGGTCATTGAATTCTCAGAGTTCTGGTCACACATTTGGAATGTGAACAGACGACGTTGAAGTCCCAACATCTTGTGTGTTCTTCGCAAGAGCAGCCCTTGCCATTTTAGTCTATCTAACCAGTGGAAAGCCTTGAAGGCAAGCTGATGTGCTCTGATGATATGTTAGCAAGATGTCAGAGTGAAAGAGACTGACAAAAGGCGTAGGAACAAACGGTCCTGATGGTGGGTGGACAGAAATGTTGACGATACTCCACTCGATGCCCAGATTGGTGTCAGATCATACTAGCTTCAAAACAAGTTACAGATATTGTTTTCTGTTCGAGGGAATGTATGTCTGCCCCCTACCACCACCCCTACGTCCCCCCACCCCCCTCCTCCTGCCTTCACTTTAGAATTTCAAGGGATTTTTTGCTTTTCCTCAGTGGGAGCTCTGAAACATGTGTAGATGCATGCATCAACCGAACATACACCAGGTGTCTTCATTTTGTGATTTGGTATAGTTTTCAGCGATATTTTTGTTGTTGTTGTTGTTGGGCCAAGGGGCATAACTGTGTGTAGGCTGATGTCCAGGGTTTTCATTCTGTTGAATTTCTGAAGATTTAAAAAAAAAAAAAAAAAAATCATCAACGTTTCCTTTGTAGAATTTCTGTAAGACTGAAAAGAAAATTCATGAACGTTTGCAGAAGTTTATTATGTGGTAATAATGCAATGGTGTAGCAAGAATTTAGTGTCATATGACTTTTGCAGAAGTTTTTGCATTGTGTAAGATTCCCTTTATAGAGATTTTTGGCTTTGCCTTTCATGTCTTGTGCTATAGTGTGCATTGTGTTTCCTTTGATGATCAGTTTTCATCAATTATTCTGTCAGGAGTGGAGACTGTGTACCTTTACTGACAGCCATCTAAACACTTCATTCACTGTTCTCCAGGAATACAAGCATCGCTCCATTCAATGGACACTTTAGCCTCCATGCATTCATATTCTTTGAAATAATTTGCCCTTGATTTAATTCTCATATTGCTGTTTCGCTCTCAGACTGGTTGTAAATGATACATAAGGTACTGCTGGACAGGTGTGAACCTCTTGGGTAATGGAAATTTAGTGGGTAACTCCATAGGACCTGTTACTATGTAATCTGCACTACATTGTCTCTGCCTGAGTATGAAAAGTCATGTCACTAAACGTCATCAGATGTGTCACAGTAGGATAGTGACAGTGACATTGCGACACACAAAATATGCGCTCAGCTACATTCACGTGCAGTTTGTTACACTCAGCACCATTCACGTGCAGGTTGTTACACTCAGCACCATTCACGTGCAGGTTGTTACACTCAGCACCATTCACATGCAGGTTGTTACACTCAGCGCCATTCACGTGCAGGTTGTTACACTCAGCACCATTCACATGCAGGTTTGTTACACGCAGCACCATTCACGCGCAGGTTGTTACACTCAGCACCATTCACATGCAGGTTTGTTACATGCAGCACCATTCACGTGCAGATTGTTACACTCGGCACCATTCACATGCAGGTTGTTACACTCAGCACTATTCACATGCAGGTTTGTTATTGCACGATGGAGGCTGAGGCCTGCCTGATGTGACCCCCCCCCCCCCATCCTTTACTGGACTCTCCCAGGTCAGCCAGCTGGGTGTCACAGCTGCGCTTAATCCTTTCAGTCCTGATGTAACAACTGGCAGTGTGGTCTTCCTAGGCTGGCATGTTTTGACCTTTCACTTGGAAGTTCAGGGCTGCTTTACTCAAGCCAGTGGATCAACATATGAAAAGAGCTCACGGGCTACAGGAGTGTAATATTTCTGTGATATGTCCGGGTTTCGTTGTGTTTGAATTGGCCAGTGACGATGCATAGTCCCTTGATAAGTGGGCAGAACAGGTCCTTCTACAGTTCATGGCCGGCTTTTGTTCTGACAGGTTGTATGACTGCGTTTGTGATAAAGTGCAGATAAACGGTTTGTGTCATCATCAAATGTTTTTCATGCAGCACTGTAGCTTTATTTGACTTTTGTATTTATGTTTTTTTACTGTTATTTGCTAAGACCATCCACTACGTGGTGATCATCTAAAACTTGCTTCACTGTTACATTATTTCACTGGCTTATGTGTCTGAAGGAAAAGACAGAGAAGAAAAAATCACCAAATAATTTGAAATTTGCTTACTCATAACAGCGCTTTATACAAGAAGGGGAAAAAAAAAGCTTCAAAATACTGTCCATATACTTACTGTTGATGTGTGGAAATACGGGTAAGATGTGCAAGATTTGACTGGTAAAACACATGATCAGTTTGTCAAGTCACAAGTGAACAGTTATCACCTTCACCACTTGACAAGTTGTGCAGAAAGGGTATGCACATGTTCACAGCTTCTGTCTGTTGAGCACACCCATCTGTTTTATCAGCAGTGGTCTGAAAAAAATGAAAGAAACTGAATAATAGAAACACATGCAAAAGAAAGATAAAAAGAAATTGTGGTGTGAGGAAAGGTTTGGCTGAGAGTGTGAGGATGGTTGGCGGCAGAAAGTCGTTCAGGGCTGCTGGCTGAGTGACAGATTGCCACGTGGTTGGCAGCGTGATGCGCAACACATCATAACGGATTTCCTTCTTCTGTTTCTTCTTCTTCTTCTTGATCACTTGATCCATGTCCAACTCATCTTCAGGCTCTCCTCCTTCACATTTTTTTTTCCATTTCTTGTAGTCTCTGATCCAGTTTCTCAAGGGTATAGTCAGCTATTCTGTCGATTTTGGTAGCAGTCAATTTGGACAGCAGACGCTAAAGGAGCCATTGCCAAATGTGGTTAGGTTCATTCGCAAGCTGCTGTGCTCATTTACCTCTTTTTTTTTTTTTTTAAAAGAGCGGAACAGGTAGAGGACTCAAGAAATAGTGCCAAAATCTTTATACAGCAGTTAAGATTTCTTTGTTGATTTCCAAGGTTCTCAGAGTGACAATATGTGTTCAAAGCATGATGGAAAAGTACCAGTCACATGTTCCCAGTTACTGTCGGCATGAAGTTTGGCAGTGCCTGAAGCAGTGCCCAGCTGCTCCCCCATGATGCATGCATTAGGGTTGTGTGTGGTGTCTTAATTATGAAGTGAGTTATTGTCGGCATTTGGGCAGATCCAAACTCTTCTTCCCTGCATCCACAGAGAAAATTAATTGAAAATTGTACTTTTTTTTGTTTGAAGAACAAGAATCCAATGTTTGTAGAAAGAATGTTTGGAACTGTCCCAGGTATTGAGTAATGCCTGCTTTCATAACACCGGCACATTCAGGGTTATGGATGTAACACAGATTGTGGTGACAGTTGTACAGTCCGCTCCTGATGTATGAGGTTTGTGTCTTGTTTGTAACGCAGTTGTGTTTGTATCTTTCTTGTGTCTGGTGTTCTAGGCTGGTTTGTGAACAAGTTTGTGAACAATAGATGTACCTGTTTGCTGGCAGGCCAAACATTCAGTGGACCACGCGCAGCATCGCATATCATTGCACGAAGCCTACTTCTCAGAGGTCCCCCCCACTTCCACTGCCACCACCACCACCGGCCGACTCAGCGACCCCAGTCCTGTGGTGCCTGCCGCCCTTCGACGTCAAGAAGAAGCGGACTCCTCTTTGGGGACCAAGGCCTCCAAAGGGGGACGATCCACAGCCCACAGGAACATCACCAAACACAACTCCGCCCCTCTCTTTCCAGCCCAGGTGACCTCCCCGAGCGACGACCCTCCGACCCAGGGGGAGCAAGTCTCCTGCGTGATCCCCCACCACCCCCTGTCCGCCCAGGCGATCCGCGTGTCCATAGAGACCAAGAAGGACGCCAAGTTCAAAGGGTCGCCAGTGACCGCCCTGAAGAACGAGATCGACAAGCGGTTCTTGTCCAACGGGTCGGAGACGGCCCCGCTAGAGGCAGCCTCTGTGGGGTGGGGTCAGCGGTGGGCATCGGAGGGGTGGAGAGGGAGACTGACCAGAAGGCTGTCAGGCAGGTACTGGTGAGTACTGAGGGGGAACAGGTCCAGTTTCTGGTTGTGGTTATCTTCTGTCTTTCTGTTGTGGAGTGCATGCAGATATGTGACACGATGGTCTCTGCATACACACTCTCATGCAAGGACAACAATGCGCCCCACACGCAAGCAGCCACACATCTAACTCCTTTCCTTCAATAAAACAAATCAGAATACCATTTTAAAGTTCTCCATCGGTTTAAAAGGCAAATGATCTTTCTTTTTAATCTACACCTCACTTCTTTTGGGCGTTCAGGGATTTTAGTATCTTTTTTTTTTCTTTAGCCACTATATGAATTCAACAATCATCCACAAAAATTTGTCTGAAACGCTGTTTTCACCTCGTACATTCACCACACACACTTCATTTTTTTTCTGTTGGGTTATGTAGACATTGAACTTGTCCCATACAAACAAATCGGTCTGGGTTCACAGACCGCAACGTCCATTCACCAGAATACTTTGGGATCTTCCCATGAATTTTGTTTAAAAGAAAATCAAAATCTTCTGACAGCGGACATCGTACCAAGGGCGGAGAAGGGGCTGTCAGGGTTTCTGAACAGGGTGCTTTGCCCCTAGAACTAGCAAGAAACTTAAAAAAAAAAAAAAAAATTTTCTCGTCTTTTCTTATGGTCTGTCTCTTATCCGCTGCCTCTGCCAAAGTGCTAGGCAGTCTCTTGTTTTTTTCCCAAGAGCACAAATCACTAACTGAAAAATAAAAAACCCTGACCAATGAGGAGCAAGCACCTGTAAAGGTGAGTTTTTGCAATGCGAGTTCAAAGTGCACATGAACATTTTGTCTTTTTTCTTTTTTTTTTCACAGGGAGCATGACACACATCCTGTGAAGAGTTTTGCTCTTTGTTTCTCTGTATGCCGGCGTACAGACTTTATTGCCTAAAGCTTTTTGTGGCCTTCATATTCATGCGTCTCACCTGGTAAGGAGCCAGTGTGTGTGGGCTTGACTGTGATGAAACTGAAACTATCAGTGTGTCACTGTTGCAGTTTGTGTATGTGTTTTTTTGGAATCATGGATTGTGTGCTTTGCAACATGCATTTAATTTTTTCAAATGTGTGCAACCATGCATATGTTTGCAAAGTTGTGGAGGTGTGAATGTGGAGATGCATGCATGTGTTGTTACATGTGCACATTGTCGGGTAGAAATGCACACATAAATACATATATATAGAGTCATACACAGATGGACACTTATATACAGTCACATGCAATAACATGCACATGTTTGCATGCACGCGCACACACACACTCTACATGTCATCTATATACTAGTAAGTCTGTCTGTGTGCCTCAACTACAAGCAGTCTGTCATTTACTCCCCCTTGCCTGTCTCTGGCACAGTCCTTCACATAATAGCAAATCTACATTCATATGTACACATACACATGCAACATACACACATGCATACACTCATGTAGGCTCAAGCACAAAAAATGTGTTGATCCATAAATGTGCTTCTGCCCTTCCTCCCTCTTCCCCAGTCCTTGCCCAGCCGTTTCCATGTGTTTATGTCACTCTGTGAGCAGGAAGAGTAGGTTGTCAGAATGAGCGTTTTCTTTGTTTGTTTCGTTTGTTTGTTTTTATCTTTTAGACTTTAGTAATGACTTTTTAAGTTGACTTCAACGCTGTGACAGTCCTGACATTGCCCTTGGTGGTCGGCTGGGCTGTAAAAACATTACCTTACCTTACTTAACGCTCAACAGTTTTTGAGACTTTTGCATGATGGATGTTCTTTTTTTTTTTTCGTAACATTCTGCGTATTATTTCTAAAATAATGATATTTTTGTGATGAATGTGTCTCTTTTTCATTTTTTTTTTTTTAGGCAATACATTGCTTCAGATAACAAAAATGATGTTTTAAATACCATAATTACGGGAAGAAAATTGTTGATCACAAGTGATCGAATTTCAAGGGAAAGAACTGAAGAGAGTCAAGAAGTGAAGAGTTACAGAACCAGGCTGTGTCTGCTCAGCTTTATCATGATCAGTATCATCCTCATGATCATTGATCATTTATCATTATCAGTATCATCCTCATTATCATTGATCATTATCAGTATCATCCTCATTATTATTGATCATCACGGATCAGAAAGGTCTCCTCATTCTTACTTGTCCTTGTCATCGTGAACCAGGAAAGTCTCAGATTCTCCGACCCCTCACTTGATGCGGTCATAGTGACCTCAGTTTGTGATGTTTTCCTTCAGAGGCGTCCCTGTAGGAGTCTTTGGTGCCAGCAAGTTCAGTAGACTGTTGCTGGACAGATGTCTTGGCGCTGGCGAAAGGGGGATGCTCACTCAAGGATGACTCCACAGTGAAGAAACTAGTGTTGTCAGCAGGGTGCTCTGATGAGCGTTGTCTTGCATATGTATGATGGATCTGAGAGAGGGAACACCAGCGATGTTGAGTGAGCATCACCATTGGGGGGGCTGACCCGTGTGAGGGTCTGATGTTGACAGCTCCACGATGACTGCCGACTCTTAAGCTGCAACACGAACGAGCAGAGTTTGAGTGTGTGTGCTGGGGGAGGGGCGCAGCAGTAACACCATTGGACAGCTCTGAGGATGGGATGGAATAGACAACCAGGATATGATCATTGCGCGATTGTTTGATACAGAGTTGGTACCGATGACAGCACTTCTCCTGTCCACCTCCAGACTGGGCTTTCTGTGGGTTCTGCTCTGTGTGCCACACAGTCAACTAGAGCGTTATTACTTCTGCTGCCTCTTAGTTCCCACAGCAATTTTTGGACCTCACCCCATCAGTCAGTTTCAGACCCAAGTTCTCTGGATATTGTGTTCTTTTTGTAGGAAATAGCGAGAAAGGCAGGGGTAGTAAGCTCCCTCTGTTGTTAACCAAAAAAAAAAAAAAAAAAAAAATCAGCTGTTAGTGAAGAACTGTGGTAGTCATTTTTTCTTTTGTGATCAGAGAAACCATGAAACAACTGCATGGATCATACAACAGACAGTGCACGCAGGTGACCGACCCCAAGAAGAAAAGTCAGCCAGCGTCATTTCTGTGCCTGATTCAGCGCCATTGACCAGGAGGGAAATGGTTTTTTCCCCAGTTCCCTGCTTGACTGAACTGATTTGACTGCGAAGAAGAAGACTTAGATCTTCCCTGTCCTTATTCAGACCATTCCTCACAAGGGTCAGCATCATATCGACTGGTTAATTGTTCATGAATCTTCATAAGTGAGATCACATTCAGGAAAAAAAAAAAAGAAAGAAAACAGTGAAATGACCGTTGGTTGGAAGTCTGAGAAGTTTCAAGTGATAAAGAACTGGGTAAGTCAAGACAATGTTTGCATTATTTTTTGTCATCAGTGTGGCACCAAAAAAAGAAAAAGAAGAAAAAAAAAAGTCGCTATAGAACATGGGAAAGTGGGTCACTAAGTCAGAACAGTAGATGTTATTTTCCTGCAGATGTCGAAAATAGTACCATAGTACCATAGTGTAAGGGAAATAATCCATCACAAAGTGGTTGATCAACATGAGGATCGAGTTTTGGACCAGAGAGTTCATTAATGATGGTGGTGCTGTACGATATTCATTTCCCAATATAGACTCCCTCCCTTTACACTGTTTGTTTTTTGTTTTTGTTTTTGTTTCTTTCTTTGTTTTAGACATTGAGCATATTTGGTGAGTCTATTCTAGACTGACATCCCAGAAAACATACTCTCCTGTTGAAACCCCCCCCCCCCCCCTTTTTTTTTTGTTGTTTTTTGTTGATTTTAAGGAACATTACTACTTGGCTGGCCTCTTACAGATGCTCTCGCTTTAAAAACTCGGTTCCCAAGAATTTCCGGGGGTGGTGGGTAGAGAGGTCTCACTGTGTGTATACACATACCATTTGAATTGGAGCATTTTTTTTGTTTTGTTTTGTACAGAAATTGTATTCCCTTTTCCCCTTTGAGTTTGCTCTGAATTCCTGGTTCTGTGTGATGGGAAACTTTGTTATAGTGAAATAGATAATAAGAGCAATTTTTTTACACTGTTGATACTTGCCTTTTTTTCCAGAAATTTCCTTAAAAAGAAATTATTTTCGCAAACTTGGTCGCAGAAAATCTTGATTTTTGTTTCTTTTTTGTCTTATTATTGGGATTTTTTTGCGCGAGGTGGGGTGGGGGAAGTGTAAGATTCTCCTGAATATAACAAACTTTGCATTCAGCAAAAGGCAGACAGATACTGCATCGTGCTTGAAGATACACTTTTTTTTTTATCGATTTCTGTATTGACCAGTATAAGCGGACAGGAGTGAGGAGCAGTTGCATTCATTTCTGTCCCCAAGTCCTATAACTGTGAACAAGGGTCTAGGGAAGACTTGCGGAACAGTGACGCCACCAGCTGCTTCCATCCTGATCAGTTTTCTGAACAGCATGGGAAGCTTGGGATGCACAGACAGTTCCCCAAAACCCCAGGCACTTCCTTCCATCATTTGGCTCCTAAATTGTGGCTACAGAGGGGTGGCAGCTATATGAGTAAGCTGCCCACAGGAGGAGA
>JADBJO010000702.1:502500-505000 GCA_016801955.1 Conus betulinus | reverse complement strand
ACAAGAATATAGAAGGAAAGGAGAAAGAAAGTGCAAGAACACTGGTTTTACCATTTTCACACTTTTGTTGTTTTTGTTTCCTTTCCTCCCTCTTCCCCCACCCCTTCACCCTGTTCTGTGGCCAAAGACAACGGCACAATGTGTGCAGCAAGTGTGCACCTATGTACACACACACAGGCCAGACGACTGTGGGAAGGAGTGAGAGTTGCCTCCACCTGTTGCACACAAAAGAGCCGAGAAAAATCTGCTTCCTATTATCTATCTACAGCATCTGAAATTCAGCCATCAACATTTCTGATGTAGAGATTTCAGCTGACCATTGACTGTGTGTGTGTGCACGTGTGCATGTGCGTCACATTTTTTTTTTCCCTCTTTTTTTTTTTTTTTTTTTTATCTTTATGAAACACTCCCATCAGTTTTGTTCAGAGCTTCAACCCCCGTTAGTTTGAGGACCTGAGTCAAGTTTGTCTGCACCAAAGGAAAGGGGAGGCCAGTCTTGGCATTTTGGTTGGAAATAGTTTGAGAACGGGGGACCTGGAAGAACTTGGTTGGCGGGTTTGTGAAAGGTTTCTGCTGTTGATTTCTTGGTCAACAAGAGGTCCTCTGCAGCCCCAAATGTTGGCAGTGCAATCATTTACTGTTAGCCTGCCACGCCCGGTTGTCAGCTGCAAACTTCTTGTATGGAGGGATCCCCTCTGAGGCTGTATAGGTCCATTGACAGTCAGTGATGTCTTTAGAGCCTGGACAGATGGATGCTGGATCGTATCTAGGAGAGTGTCTACAATCTGGATAGAGAGATGTCGGATAGTCTGTAGGACAGTGTCTGGATAGACACGTTCATGATGGATGATGTTTATGTGACATGGGTAGGTACACTGATGTTGGATCGTTTTTCTGTAGTGTTGATTGGTAGGTTCCTTGAGATGGGATGATTTTGTGTGTGTTGTGTGAACAGGTTCCATCGGCTGTTGATGTGTCTTAGTCAGGACACATCAGTTGATGGCTGCTGGTTGATGGATCTGGGAGACACATTGATGACAGATCGTGTGTCTTTAGTCTGGGTAGGGTCCATTGATGGCCTTATAATGTGTTGCCGAGCAAGGTGGGTCCATTTGCCTTCTGATAATGTGTGGTGTAGTCTGGAGAGGTCCATCAGTGGTTGATGTCTGTGGTTCGGATGGATCCACTGATGGTGGATCTTCAGTCAGGATAGGCCTAGGTTGATGGCTGGAAGTTTGTCGTCAGGACGGAAAAGTACTGTGCAGTCAGAATAGGTAACAGTCAGGATGTTTATGTTAATGTGTGTTCTTCAGTTGATATCAGTCGGAACGCTTGATAAGATCTCCAGGAGAGAGGGGTTGGTAAGCAGGTCATAGCAAGCAAGCTGTGAACCTCAGAGAGAAAAAGAAACACCAAAAAAGCCTGTGATGGCTTGTATTAAAGGAATTACAGATATCGTTAAGGGAAGGTGACTGTTTGTGATGGCTTGTATGAAAGGAATTACAGATATCATTAAGGGAAGGTGACTATTTGTGATGGCTTGTATGAAAGGAATTACAGATATCATTAAGGTAAGGTGACTTTTTGTGATGGCTTGTATTAAAGGAATTACAGATATCATTAAGGTAAGGTGACTGTTTTTGAAAGTTTCCCAGAGTTAGGGCCAACAAGTGGACATGTGGTGGCATTTTCCGCCCCCCAACTTTTATAACTGCTGCTGTGTGTGAGTGTGTGTCTGACTACTGATGGGATGGGAGAGCCAGTTTGCTCACTTCTCATCTGTGGTGAATGGGGGGGCCTGAGATCTTCCTTGACAGCAACTTGTCTCTGTATAACATTCACTAGTGGGAAAGGGGCTGCTGGATGCTCCTGACACGTCTTTCCAGTGTCCGTGTGTGTGTGTGTGTGTGTGTGTGTGTGTGCGCGCGCGCGCGCGGCTACCCTCCCCTCCGACCCCCCCCCCCCCCCCCCCCCCCCCCAGCAGCAGTTGCTTCGAGATGGACTGGGAGAAGTGCATGTTGTGAGGGCGTAGGGACAGTTGGCTTTTCTTCATAGTTTGGACAAGAAAACAGGTTGACTTGCTGGGGCAGAAAGTTTTTTTGGAAGTGCAAAGGAGGGTGCGGGGGGGGGGGGAAGGGTGGGGGGGGCAGATGAAGAGGAGGGGGTGGTTTGCCCAGTGGAAGTTGGTCAGTGGCATGTGTGTTTTTGCCGAGGTCTTGTGAAGTTGCAGGTCTCTGTGTCAGCTCTTTTTCTTTTGTTTGGGCTGACTCCTCCTTTTTTTTCTTTTTAAACTGTTAGAGCTTTTGTGTTGTGGTGGGGGAGGGGTGGGTTGGGGTGGAGGTAGTGGGAGGGGCTGGCATGTGCAGTGCCTCAATTTGATTAGCATCCTATCTGTGTGTGTGTGTGTGTGTGTGTGTGTGTGTGTGTGTGTGTGTGTGTGTGCGTTGCCAGATCCGCCAGCAGATTCACATGGCCAGCCGCCCGCTGCCCTCCGTGCCCC
>JADBJO010000702.1:495000-497500 GCA_016801955.1 Conus betulinus | reverse complement strand
TCTTGTCTGTCTTTCTGTCTGTCTGCCCGATTGTCAGCCTGTCTGCATACCTCTGTCTGCCTGCCCAGCTGTCTGCCTGCCTGCTGATCTGTCTCTATCTGCCCACCTATCCATCCGTCTGTCTGTCTGTCTGTCTGTCTGTGTCTCTGCTGAACTGTGTCTCTGACTGCCTTTATGTCTGTCTGTCCATGTTTTATCTACTGTCTGACTGCCCACCTGTGTATCTCTGCTTTCATGATTGTCTGCCTACATGTCTGTCTGCCTTCCTACCTGTCTGTCTGTCTGTCTACCCACCTGTCTGTCAGTCTGTCTGCCTACCTGCCTGCCTGCCTGCCTGTCCTGTCTCCATGCCTGTCTGTTTACCTGTCTGTCTGCCTGCCTACCTGTCTGTCTGTCTGCCTACCTACCTATCTGTCTGCCTACCTGCCTGCCTACCTATCTGTCTGCCTGCCTTCCTACCTGTCTGTCTGCCTTCCCTACCTGTCTGTCTGCTTATTTACCTGTCTGTTTGCCTACCTGTCTGCCTATCTACCTGTCAGTCTGCCTGCCCACCTGTCTGTCTGTTACCTACACGTCTGTCTGTCTGTCTGTCTGTCTGCTACCTGTCTTGTCTGTCAGTCTGCCTACCTACCTGTCTATCTGTCTCTCTGCCTACCAACCTACCTGTCTGCCTGCCTTCCTGCTGCATGTTTGCCTTCCTACCTGCCTGTCTGCCTATTTGCCTGTCTGTCTGTTTGCCTACCTACCTATTTGTCTCTTTGCCTACCTACATGTCTGTTTGCCTGCCTACCTACCTGTCTGTCTGTCTGCTTACCTATCTGTCTGTCTGTTTGCCTACCTACATGTCTGTTTGCCTACCTGCCTGTCTGTTTGCCTACCTACCTGTCTGTCTGTTTGCTTACCTACCTGTCTGTCTGTTTGCTTACCAACCTGTCTGTCTGTTTGCCCACCCAACCTGTCTGTTTGACTACCTACTTGTCTGTTTGCTCACGTACCTCTCTGTTTGCTCACCTACCTGTCTGTCCGTTTGACTACCAACCTGTCTGTCTGTTTTTTTGTTTACCTACCTGTCTGTCTGTTTGCTTACCTACCTGTCTGTCTGTTTGCCTACATACCTGTCTGTCTGTTTTGCTTACCTACCTGTCTTGTCTGTTTTGCTTACCTACCTGTCTGTCTGTTTTGCTTACCTACCTGTCTGTCTGTCCGCCCACCTACCTCTCTGTCTGTTTGCCCACCTACCTGTCTGTCTGTCTGCCTGCCTACCTACCTGTCTGTCTGTCTGCCTACCTACCTGTCTGTTTGCTCGATTACGTGTCTGTCTGTTTGCCTACCTACCTGTCTGTCTGTCTGCCTATCTACCTGTCTGTTTGTTCACCTCACCTGTCTGTCTGTCTGCTCACCTACCTGTCTGTCTGTCTGCCTGCCTACCTACCTGTCTGTCTGTCTGCCTACCTACTTGTCTGTTTGCTCACCTACCTGTCTGTTTGCTCACCTACCTGTCTGTCTGTCTGTCTGCCCACCTACCTGTCTGTTTGCTCACCTACCTGTCTGTTTTGCTCACCTACCTGTCTGTCTGTTTGCCTGCCTACCTACCTGTCTGTCTGTTTGCCTACATACCTGTCTGTCTGTCTGCCCACCTACCTGTCTGTCTGTTTGCCTACCTACCTGTCTGTCTGTCTGCCTACCTACCTGTTTGTCTGTTTTTGCCTACCTACCTTTCTGTTTGCCCACCTACCTGTGTGTGTGTCTGCCTACCTACCTTTCTGTTTGCCCACCTACCTGGCTGTCTGTTTGCCTACCTACCTACCTGTCTGTCTGTCTGTTTGCCTACCTACCTGTCTGTCTGTTTGCCTACCTACCTGTCTGTTTGCCCACCAACCTGTCTGTCTGTTTGCCTACCTACCTACCTGTCTGTTTGCCCACCTACCTGTCTGTCTGTTTTTAACCCCCATGTCTGTCAGTCTACGTAGCTGTCGGTTTACTTGCCTACCTGTCAGTCTGTCTGCTCACGTGTCTGTCTGTTGCCCTGTTTGTCTGTTTACCTGTCTGTCTGTCTTTCTGTCCACCTATCTGTCGGTGGCTACCTGTCGGTCTGCCCACATGTCTATCCACATGTACATCTGTCTGCCTACCTGTCTGTCTGCCGGACTACTTGTTTGTCTACCTATCTGTCTGTCCGTCTGTTACTTGGATTCCCTGTTTATCTGTCTGTCTACCTATCTGTCTGTCTGTTGAAGTACCTGTTTGTCTGTCTACCTATCTGTCTGCCCACCTTTATGCCTGACTGCCCATATGTACTCCTGCTGTGTGAGTGTGTCTTCTGTCTACCTGTCTGTCTACCTGTTTGTTTGTCACCTGTCAGCCCACCTGTCTGTCTACCTGTCTGTCTACCTGTCTGCCCGCCTGTCTGTCTACCTGTCTGCCTACCTGTCTGCCCACTGTCTGTCTGCCTACCTGTCTGCCTACCTACCTATCTGCCCACCTGTCTTCCTACCTGTCT
>JADBJO010000702.1:480000-487500 GCA_016801955.1 Conus betulinus | reverse complement strand
CCCCCGCCCCACCGGACCCTCCCTGCACCATTCCCACCCAGTCACCAACGATGAGAGCTTTCCGCTTGGACGAACGTTCTCAAAGCCTGACCACAAAGTGCCGGGTAAAAATACCCTCAACCCACCACCACACCCTCCATCCCTCTCCCTCATGCCGGAACCGTTCCTGCAACCTCGCTCACCCCTCCCACCCCCCTCCTCTCTCGAAATCTGTCTCTCCACCCCCCCCCCTATCTCTCCCACCTCCCACTCCAAATTGCTTTCAGTCAGTACCTTGCTGCCATGTTTAGTTTGGGAACGTTGTTTGCCTGCCTGTTGTTTCTGCCATCGCTTCGTTAAGTCGTTTGGGATGTGGAGGATGCCCCTTCGGCTAGTTTCAGGGTGGAAGCGGATCCTTTGCCGTAGGAGGGGGAGGGAGAGAGAGAGGGAGAGAGGGGAAGAGAGAGACAGACAGAGAGGAGGAGAGGGGAGAGAGAGAGAGAGAGACAGGGGGGGGGGGGGGAAAAAGACAGAGAGGGGGGAGAGAGACAGAGAGAGGAGATGGGAGGGAGAGGAAAGAGAGAGAGAAGAAAGGGGAGAAAAAGAGAGAGGGAGAGGGAGAGGGGGAGAGAGATACAAGAGAGAGAGAGAGAGGGGGGGAGGCGGCGCGGGGGGGGTGGGGGGAGAGGCTGCGGAGATTCACAAAGGGGGGGGGGGGGGGGGGGGGGGGGGGGGGGGCTGGCCACACTGAAAAAGCCTTGGAAAGCCGTGGGCCAGATCCGGGAGGGAGGGATGGGTGGTTGGTGGGGGGTGTCCGATAATATTCCGGTTGACAGGGTGTGCAGGCAGATCGGAGGAGAGTTGGCCCGCGAACACCTGCTATGCTGTTGGTAGTGCACCACACGCGCGAGCCTGGGATGGAGTGGTGACTGACGCCCCGTCAGAGAGCATCTGTACCGAGATCTGTGTCGTATGGGCGGGACAAGCAAGAAGAGTGGCCGGCCCGGCGTGGACTGCGATCGTGACACAGCCCTGGGCTGATGTTCAATAGGAGGTAGAAGAAAAAAGAAAGATCAACAGTATCAACATAAACACGTGTGCGTGCGCGCACGCGCGCGCGCGCGCACACGCACGCACACACACGCACGCACGCACGCGCGCGTGCACACACACACACACACACACACACACACACACACACACACACACACACACACACACACACACACGCACACACTGTAACACACACACTGCATGTGCTCATGCATGCACACATTCTTGCCTGCATGCGTGTGTACGCACGCATGGATGCACACATACACACGTGCGTACGCGAGCACACACACACACACACACACACACACACACACACACACACACACACACACACACACACACACACACGCACGCACGCACGCACGCACGCACGCACGAGGGAGGGAGAGAGAGTGAGACCACACACACACGTGCGCACACAGATCACATTACACACACACACACACACCACACACACACACACAACACACACACCACCCCCCCCTACCCCCCCCCCCCCCCCCCCCCCCCCAACACCCACACACACACACCACAGAATGACTGGTATATATATATCCAGTCCCACCCACCCAGCATACAGATAGATAGATACCCAATGACCTTAGGTCTGACTGTCTCTGTCTCTCTCTGTACATTCTCACAACGTGTTTCCCTGACGAGTCTTCAAAGAACAGAGGACGGACACCAGACACACCACGAGCTCGACCGGCTAGGAATGTGGCGGCCTCGTGGAATCTGCATCATTGGGGATCCCCCCTCCCCTCTCCTACCCCCGCCCTCCCCACCTCCCCTCCTCCCCTCCACCCGCTCCCCCTCCTACCCACCCACCTTGCCGGCCCCGCCCCTGTGTCCCCACCAACGTCTCTCCTCCCACCCCCGCCCTCCCTTCCCCTCTCACCCGCACTCCCCCCTGCCGCACTTTTGACCGCTGACGTGGAAAGCTAAAGGCTGCTTGCTGCCCAATTCTTGTCTGTTTTGTCTGACTGTTCTCTCTGTCTGTTTGTCTGTCTGTCTCTGTTTACTCTGACCTGTCCCTCCCTGTCCCTCCCAACTCTCTCTCTCTCTCTCTCTCTCTCTCTCTCTCTCTCTTCTTCCTTCTTCTTCTCTCTCCCTCTCTCTCTCTCTGTCTGTTTGCCTGCCTGCCTGCCTGTTTGTCTCTCTCTCTTACTCTCTCTCTCTCTCTCTCTCCCTCCCCCCCCCCCCCCCCCCCCCCCCCCCCCCCCCCTCCCTGTGTCCCTCCCCGTTTCTTTCTCTCTCTCATCTGTTTACTGCACCTTTGGGTGTATCTTTTTTTTCTTCTTCAATGCCCAGCCACGTCCAAGATATCCCTCCAGCTCCCCCCCCCCCCCCCCCCCCCCCCAAACACGTCTCAGCACAGTCAGCCCCTGAAAATTCTGCCGCCCTCTCTAAGACTCTGCGGGAAAAAAAAAGATTTTTAAGGACATTTCTATTTTGTTTGTTTTTTGTTTGTTTTTTTTGTAGAAAGTGTATTCAAGTGTGTTGTGTGAAGGAGGTTGGTTGGTTGGTTGGTTTATAATTGACTTGAGAGTTGACGTCAACGTTGACAGCCCTGATATTGCCCTTTGCGGTCGGCTGGGCTGTAAGCAACATTCTCTCTCTCTCTCTCTCTGCCTTTTCTCTAATTTTTGTTTCTTTACGGTTGTTGCTATCATTTATGTATTATCTATTAATTTGTTTATTTATTTATTTATTCATTGCCTTTGCAGCCAGTTTACCCCTGTCTTTGTTCTTGAAAGCTGTATAGATTTTTTTCTTCGATACATTACAGATAAACTGTGTTTTACCCGATTCTGGTGGTCGTCTTTGTATGTAATGTGGCGACTGGCTTACTAAGACTGTGTACGTAATTATGTCAGAGACTGGTCACAATTGGCCTGTTCTGTGGTGTCTGTTCTTTTCCACTACAGCTGTGTCATGGTTGTGGTTGTTGCTGCTGTTGTTGTTTCAGCTCATTTTTTGTATCAGTTTCAGTTTTTTTTTCTAGGAGATGTCAGTACGTTGCGGACAAGTTCATGTACACGTACACCAACATAAGTATTTTGAAACCACTCTGCGCATGATTTATTCCAGCTGATGGAGAAAGGAATCATGACTAAAGATGAGAGATTTTAATAAGAAGAGGGTCTCTCTGCAGATGTCTGACCTATACAGCATTAGCCCACGCGCTGGTCAGACCTTGGGTACCTTACCTAACATGTGTGCCATGATTATCATTGTATACTGCTCAAAACAATTGAAAGGCCAGTTGGAAATTCTCTCGTTATTTCACAAAAGAACGGAAACGACCCAAAACAATGCTTTCGAACTTTACTTCAGCCATTAATCAAAACACCAGTGACACAGATTAATGACAAAATTTATTTGAACAGCATGTTTTGTCACTTTCAAGTCCACTACCCATCTTTTTCAAAAGTCAGAACGCCAGAGATACACAAAAACAGTCAGTAACGCGTGTGTCCGCCATTTGCGTGGATGCACGCGATGCACCTTTGCCTCATGGATTGACTCAGAGTCCTCAGAGTCATCTGGGGTATTGCCTGCCACTCCTGCTCAAGGAACTGGAACAGCTGGTTGAGGGTCAACTGGCAGAGGGTTGATTTTCTTTGAAGTCGCCGGCCCAGCACGTCCCATAGGTGCTCGATTGGATTAAGGTCCGGTGAGCAGGCTGGCCAGTCCATGTGGATCATGTGTTGCTGCTGAAGAAATTGTTGACGACTCGAGCCCTGTAAGGTCTGGCGTTGTCGTCTTGAAGTACCGCGCCTGGTCCAATAGCTTGCAGCATGCCATCCCTGTAGCCCCACACCGTTGAGGTTGCCTTGCGCCATGTGCAGGGGGGGGGGGGGGGGGGGGGGGGGGGGGGGGTCTGTAGTTTTAGTTCCGTGCCATCCCTCCCCACACGATTATGGATCTACCACCCATAGCGATCACGCTTGCTCACGAGAACCATCGTGATAGCGTTTCTCCTTGCCGCCAGACAACCAGACACGTTCCTGCCGTCACGAAATGATAAGGCAAAGCGGGACTCGTCAGTAAACAATACTCTTGCTCACTGATCTCTGGTCCATGCTAAGTGACGCTGGGCCCAAGCCAAACGAGCAGCACGGTGAGCTGGTGTCAGGACAGGACGGACGGCTGGTCGTCTTGAGCGCAGGTGTGCCTCTCTCAACCGGTTTCCAAATGGTCTGGTCACTGACGGTGACATTGCCGGCTGCTTGCAGCTGCCCCCTGAGTGTGTCGGAAGTGGCCGTTCTCTGCCTCAGAGCTGACAGGACAACAAACCTGTCCTGCTGCCTGGAGGTGGACCTTGGGCGTCCTGGACGTCTTCGCTCAGCAACACTTCCTGTCTGGTTGAAGCAGTCTCTCAAAGTCTGAATGACTGAATGGGCGACTGATAGTCGACGACCAACCTCTCGCACCCCCCACGTCCTCCTGAAGCCACGCAATTGCCCGCCCTTGGTCATCCTGACTCAGTCGTTGTCTCCGAGGCATGGTTGCAAAAGTGCCGTAAACACAGGCATAAATGCCCACCAGTCTCTCTCAAAACTGGCTGACCTGTGTTCAGATAAGACATGGTTTCACGTGCATTGCAGTATTCCTGCAGTTCAGATGTGCTCTGTTGCACAGGCCGCCATTTTGCACCCTTTTTTTTTTTTTTTTTTTTTTTTCGTGCAGTATGTGCACATTTCAGTTCACCGCTGTGATGTGGCATGACACAGACTGAGTTGATTTCTGATCATTCAAGTTGACTGATCAGGTATGCAACCAAATTCAGTAAGTTTGGGTGGGTGCAGTGCCGTGTGATTGGAAAAAATGAAATCAAACAAGGTACCCTAAAAAGTGGTAGTGGGTGGCCTTTCAATTGTTTTTTAGAGCAGTATATGTCATTTTTGTTGTTAATCTGGGAACAATTAAACCAAGCGGGAATGGCAGGTGTCCCCCCCCCCCCCCCCCCCCCCCCCCCCACCTGCCCCATTGCATTATCTACTTTTTCTTTTTCTTTTTCACCATAAAGATATCAGTATGTAAGTGAGCGTTTTGTTTTACCAAATATGAATGTAAATATGTAAAATAGTCTTGTCTTTTCGTGTTTCTTTTTCTCAAGGTCGGTTCACCCTGCACCCCCCCCCCACCCCCCCCCACCCCCCCCACCCCCCTTTTTCTGCACTGGATGTAAATATGTATAAAAAAGAAAAAAAAGTCTGTCTTTTGTTTTTGTTTTTTTCAAGGTCGGTCCCCACCCCCCCCCACCCCCACCCCCCTCATCTACTGGATGTAACTATATAAAATAACGTCTGTCTTTTGTTTCTTATAAAATAACCCTGTCTTTTGTTTCCTTTTTCTTAAGGGTCGCCCCCCCCCCCCCCCCCCCCCCCCCCCCCCCCCCCCCCCCCCCCCTACGTCCTCTACTGGATGTAAATATATAAAAGAGTCTGTTTTGTACTTCTTTTTTTTTTTGTCGTTTTTGTTTCTTTTCCTCAAGGTTGTCGTTTTTGTTTCTTTTCCTCAAGGTCGTCACCCTCCCCCTCCCCTCCCCCCCCCCCCCCTTTCTCTCACCCCACCCCCCAATTTGGTGTGGGGCCAGCAAAGGCCATGTATGGTGGTGGGGGGGGGGGGGGGGGGGGGCTGTAACAATAGAACCTGCAAGCTGAGTCACACACACACTGTGTGAACAACCTCTGTGGGAAGGAAGGGTCCCGCCCGCCCCCCCCCCCGCCCCCCCCCCCCCCCCCCCCCCCCCCCCCCCCTATCTCCACCACCACCACCCCTCCCCCCCTATCACTTCACCTCCATGACAGTTGTGTAGAAGCTGAAGACTTTTTTACAGTCTGTATGCATGATCAGGAATCGAAACTAAGGTCACTGGAGGGGGGGGGGGGGGGGGGGGGGGGGTATATGCGCGAGCGTACGAGCGCGCGCGCGCACGCACCAGTTCAGCGCGCACGTGCGCGCTCTTGTGCCCGAGAGAGACAGACAGAGTGAGCGAGCGAGCGAACGAAAGAGAGAGAGAGATTAGAGACCGAGAGCGAGCGAGCAAGAGAGAGACAGACAGAGAGCGAGACAGAGAGTGAGCGAGCAAGAGAGAGACAGATAGACAGACAGACAGAGAGAGGGATAAGGTGAAGGTGTACGGGTGGTAGGGGGCTGAAAAAGAGGAAAAGGGAACGTTGTAGGGGCCAGAGACGACTGGCCCGGGCAGTGACTGATGAACACAGTGGAGCTGATAAAAGAGGTGTAATTGGACGGAACGAACCAACAAGGGAGGGGAGCGGGCTGGCCACTGGAGGGCAGGGCTCCACTGGGTCTGTCACATTACACCATTACACACTGTCCAGCTTGATTAGGGGCCTTCTTCCTAAGGAGGAAGGAGGAAGAAAGCTTTAGAGACCTTGCTAAGGAGGATGTTTGGGATGGGGGGGGGGGGGGGGGGGGGGGGGGGGGGGGAGTGGGGAGTTAATGGAGTTAGAGAGGGTGATAATGATGACGATTCGTGGTGGGGGAGGATTTGTTGACAGGGACAATCGTGGTGGTCGTCGTCGTGGTTTTTTTATTCATTTCTTTTCTGTTCTTCTTCCTCTGAGATGAAACAAAACAAGACAACACATAAACATGCAGGGAGATGAAGATCACCGCAAGCTTTTGTAAAAAACAAACAAACAAAAACGATCAAACAAACAAACAAAAACCTAAACAACAATGAAGATTTGTATATGTATTTCAAAGTTGGGAGCCCAACGTGTTTGTGAAATGGAGGCAACGCGCGCATGCGCGCTCTCACAAACGTACACATGCATGCACGCATGCGCAAACACACAAACAGACAGACAGACACACACATACAGATACAGATGCGCACGCGCACACACAGGCACACACACACACACGCACGCACGCACGCATGCACGCACGCATCTGATACTGACAGAGCATCGTGCGAGGTGTCCACTGCTGGCACAGTAGTTGCAACAAACAGTCACTGGTGTGGCTTGCCTATGAGGTAGTCGGGTGGAATGGTGGCACAAGTGAAAAATTAAAAATGAGAGAGAGAGAGAGAGAGAGAGAGAGAGAGAGAGAGGTAAATTATGAAAGAGTGAAAACAAGCAGCAGCATGCAATGCGCAGCCCCCCCCCCCCTCCCCCTGTGTGTGTGTGTGTGTGTGCATGCGTGCATGCGTACGAGAGAGAGAGAGAGAGAGAGGGTGGGGGGAGCATACAGAGGGAGAGAGAGAGAGGGGGGCACAGAGAGAGAGAGAATGAGAATGTAAGTCAAGGAAGTCATGTCGTAGCAATGTTAATCATCAAGTGCTGGAGACTCCCCCCCCCCCCCCCCCCCCCCCCCCCCCTCCCCTCACCCGTTTTAGGTTCGTCGTTCACGTGCTGTTTTAGTAATTGCCAGGTCAGTCCTGAACGATTTTTGCGGCTCACAGGGCAGTTTACTGACCAGTCC
>JADBJO010000702.1:447500-472500 GCA_016801955.1 Conus betulinus | reverse complement strand
AATGAATGCATTGCAGTGAATAGGACAAACCTAAGCGCGACATACATGATACATACATCTTGCACAAATTCAGCAAAATAAGACGAGTGGCAGTTCATTTTACGTGTTGAACAAAGAATGAGGTGCATTCATCTTCAAGACATCAGACATGCATGAAATGTTTCGGCAAAGAGAAAACGTCACATATGTGACGCTGAAACATGACGTCATGTGTTCCATCTCACCATGTTGATGACGCGTAGTTTTAAGATGTGTCGGCTAGTGATTGACTGAGCTGATAGGAGAGAGACCCCCCTTTCTGCACAACACCCTGAATAACCACGTTGAGCTTTCAGCCAAGGAGAGCAAACGGAGGATGGTAATCATGAGTGGCAGATGGGTGTTATTAGGTTGGGCGGATGAGAAGAGGTTTGAAACGAACAGGTGGGGTGGGGGATGGGGGTGGGGGCAGAGCAAGAGGGGGAGTATGAGTGAGGTATTGGGGATGAGTGGAGGGGATGGGGGGGGGGGGGGGGGGGGGGTGTATAGGTTGATAGAGTGATGGAGGAAAAAAGTGACGAAACGAAATTGATCATGTTCTGTAAGAATGGTTGGATCTTCTTCTTCTTCTTGAAGAGTGGTTGGATTTTCTTCTTCTTCTTCTACTACTACTACTACTACTACTACTACCACTACTACTCCATCGTCGTCCTCTTCATCATCATCTTCATCTTCATCTACATATTCTTCTTTTTCTTTCTTCATCATCGTCATCATCATCATCATCATCATCATTATCATCATCATCATCATCATCATATCATTTCTTTCTTCTTCATCATCATCATCTTCTTCTTCTTCTTCTTTCTTCTCTTTTCATCTTTTTCTTTCTTTCTTCTTACTTTCTTCTTCTTTCCTTTCTTTCTGTGCTGCTGTAGCTGTCCTCAGCAGGGGTAGGAGGAGGTAGGAAAGAGAGGATGGCGAAGATGGGGAGAAGTGTGGTGGAGAGGAGGAGGGTGGGAGTAGGAGAGAGTGTGTGTGTGTGTGTGTGTGGGGGGGGGGGGGGGGGGGGGGGGGGGGGGGGGGGAGGGGGGGGGGAATGCGTGGGTGATTGAGGAGCTTGGTTAATGAGAATAGAAGAGCAGAGAAGGTATCCATCGTGAACATAGGTAGGTCTGCTATGGCAGTGCTGTGTTGACTGCCGCTCATTCTTTGAGCAGGTGGAGTGAGTGTGTGTGTGTGTGTGTTGTGTGTGTGTGTGTGTGTGTGTGTGTGTGTGTGTGTGTGTGCGTGTACGCGCGTGCGTGCGTGCATGCATGCGTGTGTGTGTGTGTACGCGCGTGTGTGCGTGCGTGCGTGCGTGCGCGCGCACTGTATACCGCGACAAGTTTTTCTTTTTTTGTGGGTCCTCCAACCTCCATCCCCCCCCCCACCCCACCCCACGTCTCTCTCTCTCTCTCTCTCTCTCTCTCTCTCTCTCTCTCTCTCTCTCTCTCTCTCTGAGTTGGGCCTTCATCCTCTTATTTTATCCCATTGTTATAAAGACTCTCGCTTACGATGCACACAATCTGCATGTTTCATCACTGATGGACATTCGCCTGCTGATTTTTAATATTCTGACGTATGATACAACTACTGCTTCAGTCGTCAGATAAATACAGCCACAGATGTGACCCATAGTAAGTGAACTTTTGTAAAAGAAGATGTTTGACGATTCTTTAGGTCATCCCAGAGAAAAGGGGTATGTTTCTTCACCAACTTCATCTTTTTCTTGCCGTACAGAAATGATAATGGCAATAATGATACTAATAATAATAAAGAAAAAAGGCAGCTAGTTTTATAAGGGATGGAGTGTGGGGTGAATTGCGGAGGGGAGGGGGTGGGGCGGGGGCGGGGAGTAGATGTAAGTTTGAATAGACATAACTTTGTGATTTTTTTTTTTTTTTTTTAATCATTTAGGCGCTGCAGTGCTAAAAGTGTTACGACGAAGATAACAAGGCTGATCTTGAGGAACAAATGAAACCCGTCCAGTACAGAGAGAAACACTAGGTAGATCAGGCAAACAAGGGTTACATGGCCATTTGTCCTACCCACCCATGTGTCCTTCACCTTGATGGAGTATGCGAGTCAGAAAGGCAGTTGCCTCCCCCATTTTTGTTGTTGTTCTTGTGTGTACTTTCTTCGTCGTCATCATTTGAACGTCCATAAGTGCACCAAACAAATACACTCCAACCGCTTACCCACCATCACCACCACCACCACCACCACCACCCCCACCACCACCACCCCAACCCCGACGGCGATCAGTGATCCCGATCTTTCTTTGTTGGGAGTCCAGAGACTTTTTATGTCTTTTTCATCGCTGTCATCTGTTTAGGATGAGTTCATCTCTCGTATACCGTACTACTGGTGGTTTGGTGGATGGATTGTTTGTTCGTTGGGTTGTGGGTGTGGGTGTGTGTGTGCGCGCGCGCAAGCGCAAGTGCGTGTGCCGGGTTTGTTTTTATTTGTTTGTTTGTTTCTTTCTTTCTTTTTGTCTTTCCCCATTTCTTTCGGGTTTGACTTTTACAAAGAGGGTGTGGTCTTCTCGATATGAACGAGTATCGTTTCTACTTTCACAGTTGTTAGTCAGTGTGCGTGGTTGTTGGGCAAGGATTTCAGTGTGGAGATGCGTCACAGTTGTTAGTCAGTGTGCGTGGTTGTTGGGCAAGGATTTCAGTGTGGAGATGCGTTCACTAGTGCTGACCATTCTTGATAAAGGTGGTGTAGGTGAAGGTGTCGTTTGGGTTTGGGGAAAAAACGGATGAGATTGGTGAAGCAGACAGAGAAAAAAACGGATGTGATCTCTTGATATTGTGCAAAAGTGGGGGGGGGGGGGGGGGGGGGGGGGGGGGGGGAGTGGGGGGTGACAATAATAAACTCTTTGGAATGGACAGAAAAGCGGATACAGAATAATAACTGGCAGACGTGTGGTGTGTCGAGTAACAGTATGATTGAGAGACAATGACCGAACTGGTAAACGTGGGGTGTGTCTAGTGACAATGTGATAGACAGATAGATACAGAAGAACTGTTATACGTGGGGTGTGTCTGGTAACAGTATATGATTGAGGGATACACACAGAGGAACTGGTAAACGTGGAATGTGTTTGGTGACAGTATATGATTGAGAGATAGATACAGAAGAACTGGTAAACGTGGAATGTGTCTATTAACAGTGTGATTGAGAGACAATTGCAGAAAACCTGATAAACGTGGGGTGTGTCTGGTAACAGTATATGATTGAGAGACATACAGAATAACAGGTAGACGTGAGGTGTGTCTAGTTACAGCGTATGATTTGAGAGACAGATGTGTCTAATAACAGTATGATTGAGAGAGAGACACATCAGCAGCCACAAAAACACCATCGATTGGGAACAGCATGGCAAGTCACTGTGTCCCAAACAGCCCTGACAACTGGCAGCGTGCTGTTTGGCTAGACACGTCCAACATGTTCCACTTCTCCAGCCAAGCTGTCGCTGATCGATCGGTAATCGGTGCGCCGCCCCTACACCCCACCCCCACCCCTCCCTCACCAAGCCCTCCCCCTACCCCCCTCTCAAGCCTTCCATGCCTTTCCCTCCTCCCTCCTCCCCATCTTCTCATCATCAACACCCCCCCCCCCCCCCCCCCCCCCCCTCCCAGAAGGCAATAACAGTTTGCCTGCTGTATTGATGGGCAGACAAGTAAATCGAACGAGGCTGAGGCTGAATTTTTTCATGATCATCCTTGACGTTGTGGGTTGGCTTTCTGGTGGTGCGTTGTGGTAGGGGGGTGGTGGGGTACGGTGCACGTGTCGAGGTGAGCATACATGGCCGATGAGGGTGGATTGGGTGTGTGTGTGGTGTGTGTGTGGGGTGGGGGGGGGGGGGGGGGGGGGGAATACGACGGCCTGGCGGAGGTCTGTGGTGGAGTGTTGAAATCATACACAGATTGTAGCGAGCAGCGTCCACGTTTTTTTCTTTTTGTCGAGGGAGGAAAACAAAAAAGATGTTTTCGACATGGAAAGAGTACTGGCTGAACAGCACGAGTATAATGTTTCTGTAAGTTGTTTTCGGTGTTCGTGGAGCGCTGTTGTTTGTTTGTTTTTTTACATTTTATTTATTTCTTTGTTCATTTATTTATTTTTTGTCGAGGCAAAAAAGGAGACGTTTTTCAACATGGTAAGAATACTGACAGAACAGCAATGAATGTATGCTTCTGTGATGTGTTCGTCAGTGTGGAGTGTTGTGGGTTTGTTTTTATCTGTTTATTGTGTGTGTGTGTGTGTGGTGTGTGTGTTATGTGTGTGTGGTGTGTGTGTGTGTGTGTGTGTGTGTATTTATTTATTTGAATTATTGTCGAGGCAAAAAAGGAGACGTTTTCAACATGGAAAGAAGACTGACACAGAACAGCGTAATGTTTCTGTAGTGTTTTCGGTCTTTGTGGAGCGCTGTGATTTTTTCTTGTTTTTTTTTTTTTTTTTTTATCCCACTGTAAAGATAATTTTGTGGGGCTTCAGACTCGGCGTTTTGGAGGCTGTGTTGAATTGACATAGGCAGCAGTAAGTAAAAGTACGGATAGACTTTTGTTTATCAGAAGACATATGGTTAGATACGTGGGCGGACACCGACTCCCTAGCAGAGTACCTGCTCTTATTGTAAATTGTAACAAGCATGCACACACATTTTACGGACACGCATACACTCTCTCTGACTCTCTCTCTCTCTGGGTGTGTGTGTGTGTGTGTGTGTGTGTGTGTGTGTGTGTGTGTAAGCGTATATGTGTGTGTATATATATATATATATATATATATATATATATATATAGATAGAGAGAGAGAGAGAGAGAGAGAGAGAGAGAGAGAGAGAGCAAGCTTTGTTTATAATTCAATATATATATATATATATACACACATCTGTATCACTCACTCACATACACACACACACACACACACACACACACACACCACACACACACACACACAAGGACACAGAGAGAGAGAGAAACGCGCGCATTTCACACTCGTATGAAGATCGCGACCTTCACTTCAAAAGAGTTAACATACGCTCTGTGGCTGCTTTTGTTGTAACAGGAGAGAGAGAGAGAGAGAGAGAGGAGAGAGAGAGAGAGAGAGAGAGAGTGGGGCGGAGCGAGAGAGGAGGCGGAGGGTGAGGAGAGAGAGAAGAGAGAGAGAGAGAGAGAGAGAGGAGAGACGCCAGTCTGGCGGAAGGAGAACTTTTCTGAAGCCACTACCAGTATATCAGAGTAAAAATGGTGTCACCCGCCAACAACAACTCCAGTCCCAGCATGTCAATGTCAAGCGAAAAGCCCCCTTTCTTACCACCATTATTACCACCACCTCCTCACAGTGCCCTCCTTCCCTCCCTCCCTCCGCCCTTTCCCACTCCCCTTTAAACGTAAAAGGGGGTGTAGGCTTTTATTGACAGACGACGACGACCGACTGCACACACTCACACACCCTCACACACGAGCGCGGGGTCGTAGATATCTAGAGCTAGATAGACAGACTTCAAATGGGCCGGCCGTGAGAAGGGCGAGTTGAAACAGGACCCCCCACCCCCCTCCTACCCTCCCCACCCACCCACCTCACCACCACCACCACCACGAACGACAGGGTCACCAACCAACTGCTTTTGTTGTCTGCTTCTGTGAACATCGGTAGTGGGAAGGGGAGGGGGGGGTGGGGGACGGGACCCCAGCCAGAATTGCTGGCATTCCACGCCTCCCTGACCGCTGATCCCCCCCCCCCCCCCCCCTCTCTCTCTCTCTCTCTCTCTCTCTCTCTGTGGTCACTTTACTCTGTCCGCCTCCCCCTTCCCCCGTGGGTCACTCGCCGCTAGTCCACTGTTCTGGATGGACACAGACTGGCCCAGCCCAGTCCTAGTCCCCCCCCTACCTTCACTCGGAGTCGGCCTGTCTTGTAGTGTAGCCTTGTGCTGGGACACGGACAGTTTGTTTCTTCATCGCTCTTTCTGCTGCTTTGCTTGTTGGTGTGTGTGGTGGGGTTGACCTGAGCGAGTCTCTCTCTCTCTCCCCTCCTGCCTCGTATTGCCTGCCTGTTTTGTTGGTAAGGAAAGGGGTTATTGAGGCTGAGAGTGGGACATTTGTGTGTGTGTGTGTGTGTACGTGGAGGCTGTTCGGTCGCTCGGTTGGTGGTGTAGTAGGGAGGCAGTCTGTATAGCAAGTCGACGGACGACGAGTGAGGGGTATGTGTTTCTCATTCAACACTTACCACGATTCAACCAACTTAACAACCTCCCCTCACCTGTTTCAAGTTGGAGGCGCCGTTTGCTGTGTTCATTTCGTGAATTTTTCTCTCTTTTTAAAAAAAATTCTTCCGTTTATTATTATTGTTTTCTCTCTCTCTCTCTCTCTTTTTTTTTTTTTTTTTTTTTTTTTTTAACGCATTCAGAATGACGCGTACGTACGTACATTCGGTTAAGTTGTTCATATCGTTTGTTGTGGGTGGGTTTGTAAGTTCGGGGTGAACTTTCTTCCCTCAGATTTTCTGACGCGGTTTCTGGGTTTCTCTGAGTCGCGCTGTGAATGAGTGAATGAAATGTCCCAGCAGAGCCGATTGTTGGTGGTGAAGTCCTGTAAGAAACGTGGTGGTGCCAGCCCAGACTGTCTGGAACAGTGGATGGAACCATGTTCGTTCTCGCTCCGTAGAAGATAACTGTTCACAACGGTGTTTGCGGAACACCTTTTCTTAGCGTTGTTCCAAAGTCAAGATGATGCGGGTAACACCTTTGTGACTGTACTCCCGTGAGAGTTAGCGAACACTTTGTTACCAAGTCAAGCAAATGACAACAACAACAACAACCAACAACAACAACAAAAGTGTGAAACTGTGGTGAAGGTGAAGTGACACTTTGAATCCGTGTTATCAGACTACACCACTAGAACAGACTGTGGCTGTTGTTTTGGTTGGCGAGTGCGTGGGTTATATCTGTGGGGAGGATGTGTACTACTGTGTGTGTGTTGCTGGTTTCGCCGCCTCTCCACTACGGTGGCCTTGAGAGGTGTGTCTCGGGGAGCTCCATGCGGGGATCTCCAGCGACACAAGTACAACAACCCCTTAAGAGGGGTTGCGTGAGCCCGCCCATTCGCCTGGCTGAGGGAGGAGAATTGCGTTTGGCTTTGGAGACATGAGCGTCTTCCTTTCTCTCCACCATGCAACTAGGAATAGGTCCAGGTTTTAGGAGGCGGGTATTGTGACCCGTGGACCAATTCACACCACCACCACAAGAGGGGCTTTTTTGTTTTTGCCGCCCGTTTGTCGGTAGCCGTGGATCCTTCTCAGGGAGTTGTAGGGGCAAGTTGGGCTTGTTGGGCATTTCGTGGCACGTTTCCTTTCCACAACACCACTGCAAAGAATCTCACCACTTGAGGTTTTTCATCCAAGGCTTATTGTGATCGTGGTCGTTGCCTTTTGTTTTTTTTTGTTTTTTTTTTTTTTTTTTTGAGAGTTAGACGTGTAAGAGCCTTTCTCAGGGTGTCAGGGCAGGTTAGACATTCCTTCATTTAACACACATGGAAGGTAACACCACACACCCCCCCCCCCCTCACCACCCACACCCCACCCCACCAGAGCCCGGTGGCATCCCTCGCACTACATGTAGACACTGTGTGTGTTCACATGCGAGAAGAGACACTGAGATCCGATTAGCTGACCCCACAGCCAGGGTGCATATGTCTGCTGCATTCCTGTTCCACGTTCTCTGGAATCAGGTCGGTAGTACTGTGGCTTTCGTATTTCGACTTCCCCACCCCCCCCCCCCCCCCCCCCCCCCCCCTCCCCACATGGCCTAGCCTGCAGGCATTATTGAGTTCACCATAGAGGTCCTCCCCCATGCCCTCCCCCACCCCTAAAAACACTAGGAAGTCTGGCCTTTAACGCGGCAGGGACTCAGGAGTACCCCTGACAATCTGTCGTGTAAACCTCTTCCCTCCCCCCCCCCCCCCACCCCACCCCCCCCCCCACCCGTATCGCAACAAGTAGGGTATTTTGCGCCAATGATGAACCCCCCCCCCCCCCCCCCCCCCCCATACGGTAACCTCTTGCTTCCGGTGGGAACTGAATCTGCCATAACTGACAAACAAATAGTTGCTCCCCGTGATGACTGAAATACACCCCATTAACGAATTTCACAGGCAGATCTTGCCCATGATGAACGATCCTGCCACTGCCCAACACAACTATGTCGTCTGCCTCTACACACGTTCTCTCTCTCAGGTGGTAGGTACTGTGGCTTTCGTTATGATCTCTGACACCCCCCCCCCCCCCCCCCCCCTCTCCAGCCTGCTACTTTGGCAGTATTGACACCAGGAGGAGGTGTTGGGTTGTTAAACCAGACTAAAAACAGAAGGAAGGACATCTTTAATGCGGCAGGGAACAGTGAACATAACTGACAAACAAGTACGGTAAACCCTTGCTCCCGTGATGAAAGAACTAAATACACGCCCATTAACAACAAACAAGTAGGGTAATCTTGCGCCAATGATGAACTGAATACACGCCCATTAACAACAAACAAATACGGTAAACTCTTGCTCCAGATAATGAACTGAATACACGCCTATTAACAACAAACAAATACGGTAACTCTTGCTCAGATGATGAACTGAATACACGCCCATTAACAACAAACAAGTAGGGTAACTCTTGCTCCCGTGATGAAAGACCTACACTACACGCCCATTAACAACACAACAAGTAGGGTAACTCTTGCTCCTATGATGAAGAACTACACTACACGCCCATTAACAACAAACAAGTAGGGTAACTCTTGCTCGTATGATGAAAGAACTACAATACACGCCCATTAACAACAAAACAAGTATGGTAACTCTTGCTCCTGTGATGAAAAGAACTACAATACACGCCCATTACAACAAACAAGTAGGGTAACTCTTTCTCCTATGATGAAAGAACTACACTACACGCCCATTAACAACAAACAAGTAGGGTAACTCTTTCTCCCGTGATGAAAGAACTACCTACACGCCCATTAACAACAAACAAGTAGGGTAACTCTTGCTCCTATGATGAAAGAACTACAGTACACGCCCCATTAACAACAAACAAGTAGGGTAACTCTTGCTCTACACTATGATAAAACAAGTAGGGTAAACTCTTGCTCCTATGATGAAAGACACTACACGCCCATTAACAACAAACAAGTAGGGTAACTCTCTTTCTCCCGTGATGAAAGAACTACCCTACACGCCCATTAACAAAACAAACAAGTAGGGTAACTCTTGCTCCTATGATGAAAGAACTACAATACACGCCCCATTATGAGATTATATGGGTATGCGTGTATTTCTTCGTGGGTAAGCAGGAGTTATCCTACTTATAAATTGGTGTGTATTTATTTCATCATCGGTGCAAGAGTTTCCCCCATTGGTTGTTATTTACAGGCTAAAACCGATCACCTCTCCAGCCCTCCTACATGGTGTATTACTTCTTTTGGGACAGGCTAAAACTGAAACCAAGTTTTAGGTTCTAAGGCAGCATTCAAAAATCAAAATCACATTTTTCGCGATCATGTTACAAATATTTTTGGCTTAGTTTTAAAGTCATAAAAGCATTGCTCATAACGGTAAAGGCAATGACGTATCACCGTACTTGGTGGTTCGCTTGAAAAAAAAAAAAAAATAGTGAAAGTGTCTGGTAGCAGCAACCTGTTCTTTTGACCATTTCCACAAGGGAAACCTTTTAAACCTTTTCTTTTTTTTTCACCATTCAGTCCAGCTAAACAGCTTGTTTTTTTGGAATCAAAGCAATATACAGGTTTTGCTTTCACGTGTTTATACCTTCATGCTAGCTGATGTTCGGGATTTTGGTGTTGTATGTTCACTTTCTGAGGCCCTTTTCTGATAAGAAATGGTCTCTTCTTTTGGACCCCTCTCTCTCTCCTTGGACCTCTCCCTCTCTCTCTCCCCCCCCCCCCCCCCTCCCTCTCTCTCTCTCTCTCTGTGTCTGTGTCTGTGGGTCTGTGTCAAAGTGTCATAGTATATGGACCCCCACCCCCCTTTTCAAAAGGAGCTGTGGTCTCTATTGAATAAAACATCTCTCTCTGTCTCTCTCTCTCTCTCTCTCTCTCTCTCTCTCTCTCTCTCTCTCTCTCCACACCCTTCACACGTACACCCCCTCTTTTTCTCTGTATTTTGTGACTTAAAATCATGAGGTCAGCACGACTTACACAATCTAGTTAGTGTGTGACTTGCCAGTGAAGTGGAATTGTTTGAAAAAAAAAAATTGGGACGTTGAGAGTTTATTCTTATTATGCTCTCTTAGATTTTGAACTTTGTCATTCTTTGTCAAGTCTTTAACTGCATTTTGGATGGTCCACTTCTGACCCACCCCGAAGTCATACTCGAAGGCTCCCAGCCTTTAAAAAAAAAAAAAATAAAAAAAAAAAAAATCCAACTCAGCTGATAGGATTACTGCATGGAATTGTCGTGATACTTGTTGCCTTCTTGAAGGCATATATCCGGCGAACGTGGTTGAGAGCGGCACCCTTGGAGCTTGAGAAACAAGGCGCTAACCGCTGGGGTTAACTTGCCGCCCCTTCCCCCCCCCCCCCCCCCCCCCCCCCCCCCCCCCCCCCTTTCTTTTTTTTTGTGCTCGTCCTGCTGTTTGCCCTTGAATTCCAGCTTGCTGTTGCTGGTCAGTCGTGTGTGTGTGTGTGTGTGTGTGTGAGAGAGAGAGAGAGAGAGAGAGAGAGAGAGAGAGAGAGAGGAGAGAGAGAGAGAGAGAAGTGCAATGGCGGGGTAGTGGGTTTGGAGGGGGAGGGGGGGGGGAGGGTGTCACGGTATAGTAGTACCACATTGTGATTCATCAAAGTGACGTACAGTCTGTAAAACCATTTTTGGAATCTCTCTGAGTCTCTCTCTCTCTCTCTCTCTCTCTCTCTCTCTCTCTCTCTCTCTCTCACACACACACACACACACACACACACACGCGCGCGCGCGCACGCACTCAGAGGCTAAACTATGCGGGAGGGAGGGACGAAAACGGACAGGGGGGATGGAAAGGAAAGAGACATTATAGTTTAAGATCTGAGGCTGTAGGCGTGGTATCTGAAGGGGGAAAAACAACAACAAAAAAAAATTGTTTGATGTGGCCCGTCTGATGAAGATGGCGCTTTAGGCCATGGAGTCGTGATGGCGGTCGGTGATAAACCATGCGTGGCCATGTGGCTCCATGTCTTTGTTTCACACCTCGGCCTCTTCACACATCGCTGCACTCAGTTGTAGTCCGCATCTCCAGGACTGTCGGCACACCTTTGACCATCTTTGTGGTGGTGTACGCACTCGGTGACTGTATGTCACACCTCACACACATATCTCTGTCGTAGTACGTTTGTTGAAGTATTAATGACTGTTGTATCTGACTGGTCTCTGATGTAGTAGACATCTTAAATGATTGTCATACGCTGCTAGTCTCTGGGTGTAATATACATCTCAGTGATTGTCATACCTCACACACAGACCTCTGTTGAAATATGTATTGTAGAAGTATTAATGATTGTCGTTCCTGACTGGTCTCTGATGTAGTATACATCTTAAAATGATTGCCATACCCTGCTAATCCCTGGGTGTAATATACATGTCAGTGATTGCCATACCCCACTTTGATGTCTGTGGTAGTAGCCGTCTCAGTGATTGTTGTCTATCATTGATTCTCTGTTGGAGAGTCCATCTCAGTAATTGTTATCCACAGCTGATCTCTGTTCAAGAATCCATCTCTGTAATTGATGTCCATCGCTGGTCCGTGCTCTGGTGTACGTCTCTTCAGTGATTGTGGTCCACTGCTGGTGTCTGTTCTAATAATAATGATAATACGTCTCAGTAATGGTTGTCCATCGCAAGATGGATCGCTGAATTTGAGAAGATAAGTGATTGCTTGCGCGCCCATCTTGCGCCGAGTTTGAGAAGGTAATTGGCGGGTCGTTCTTCGTTTTCATCGTCCTGAATGTGTTTATCTTTCCTGAAGAAGACCAAAGAGGTCGAAACGCTATCGTGTTTTGCCCTTGTAATTTGTTGGTCCATGTTAGATTTGTTTCAATTTCCGCCTGCTGTGTCACCTCCTGTTGAAAGTAAGCGGTCATTGTCGTCAGGTGGGAGCTAGGTAGATGATGTTCCATGTTGGTTGGATCTGAAAAAGGTACTGGTGAACATCGCCACAGCCACTCTGTAGTAGTGCAGGATCTTCTTTGGTGGGTAGGCCTATGGCAGCTTACCATTGACCCCCCCCCCCCCCCCCCCTCCCCTGAGGACAGCGAGTGCTGGGCTATGAGAGAACAAACTGGTGTGGTGGTTGTTGGGGGGGGGGGGGGGGGGGGGGGGGGGGGGCCGGAATGTGCGTGATGGGAGGGGCTTGGGTGATGAGACAGGTTGTGGAAAGAAAGTATGTTTTTTTTAAAAACTGGTCGTTCACGAAGAGCACAGGTTTTTATTCTCTTTTTTCTTTCTTTCTTTCTTTCTTCTTCTCTTTTCTCTTTCATTCTTTCTTTAAAATTTTAACTCAGGCCAAAGTACGCAAATGTAAAGCTATTCGTGTGAGTGAAGGGTAGGGAAAAATAGGAAATGTCCGCCGCAAGCTAAAAGTGATGCCGGCACATCAGTCATCTTGTCATAGATGTTACGTATTCATCACTGTCATACGTGAGTGCAAGGCAGGCTGCTATTGGTGTAAAAAAGAAAAGAAAAGAAAAGAAGAAGAAAGAAAGAAAAACAAAAAAACAACCAACCAACAAACAAAAAAAAAACCCAAACAAAACAAGCGAAAAAAAGCTGAGATGGGAAGAGCCTAATTGCCTCCCTTGCTGATACGGTGAAGGCTCCAATCGAGTCACTGTATTCATTTACTTCTCTATTCGCATCTATTTGTTAGAACTCAGCTGTGAAATGGCTTTGCGCCCCCCACCACGCATCCCCACCTCACTCCCTTTCCGTCCAATTATCAGAGAGAGAGAGAGAGAGTGTGTGTGTGTGCGTGTGTACTTTACAGGATTGATTTTCATTTACGAGCCCCGACACACACACACACACACACACACACACCGTTAAACCGAACCATCTGTACCTGGAGGGGGAGGGAGTATGCTGTGCCGAATTCCTCGCCAAGGTTCGGTGTCAGTTAAATGAGGGCCAGGGCCGCATTCTCTCCCGACCAGCACTTTGGCGGGGAGGGGGGGGGGGGGGGGGGGGGGGGGGGGGGGGGGGGGGGTGAAGAAGGCGTGGACTGGAAGGAGAGAGTTTTGTCAGAGCAGTTTTGTCCGCTGATGTCAAGACAGTGTCATCAACAGTGCATCAATGCAGTCAGCTGAACCAGTAGTGACCGCATTGTTGGCGAAGAAGGAGAGGGGCGAGGTGTGTGACAGTGTGTGTGTGAACCAGTGTGCGTGTGTGGGGGGGGGGGGTGTGTCAGGGGGGGGGGGCATTGTTGGCGAAGAAGGAGAGGGGAGGGGCGGGTGTGTCAGACAGTGTCATCAATGCGTGCAGTGTTCACGCACCGATTCGCGGCGTACACAAAACGCTGGATGGAATAGGTAAGGGGGGGGGGGGGGCATAGTGCGTGCAGTGTTCACGCACCGATGCGGACAAAAACGTGGATGGAATAGGTAAGGGGGGGCGGTGGCCTCAAAGTACGAACCTGACAGCCAGCGGTTAACTTACTACTGCGGTGAATCTTGGGAAGCGATGGATGTCAGGGTATATGTTAAGGTCGTCCATCTGCAAATAATAATAATAATAATAAAAATAAAAGGAAACAAAGAAGATTTTGCGGGAGCAGGGAGGTGTCAGAGTCACTAAATAGCTAAGATTAGGGGGGTTATCTTAAAACGGAATTAGATGAGCGAAACAAATTCAAAGAAATTCTGGGAACATTGTATTGTTTTTGACTTTTGGTATAGTTTGATTCGGAAATGGAGCCAGTTTACTTTGTCACCTTATTGAAATCGTTTGATTCAGAAACGGGAGGTAGTTACTACTCTGTGACAGGACTCTGGCGTTCCCCTTGGTTATTTCGATATGATGGTCATATACAGGGATGCAGGGGGTATGGACAGAAGCGTTCATATCTTCACAAACAAACTTGCACTGTCGCATAGGCACATAAACTCTGTCACTCACATCGGGCCCGCACAAAGGTGACGGGAAACCAATAACATTTCATTTAAAGAAAAGATAAAATTTTAATGAACTTGACTCCGAGCCCCACCCGTCAGTACACAACACAATGATCTTATTATACAAAAAATGTGAACATCATGCAGATTATCCAATAATCGCATCTGCTTTTCTTCAGTTACTCTCAACAACCAACCAAAAATGAGAACATTCCAATATTCTGGGTTACACACGTGTAAACACAAGAAAGAAATAAACATTCATAACTTGCCAGCGTCCCATGGTTGTTGACCAGTCAGTTCTCACGTCACTCAGTGCCACTACGATCGCTGAAGCTGCCACACTGTTGTGTCCTCCCGATTGGCCAAATCCTAGTTGGGGGACACTGGCAACGTAGCTCGAGTTGCAACCTCAAAGCGAGTCTCCCGGACTCCACTGCACTTCACCCTCTCCCACGGAAAGGGCTCCTGTCGGCCTCTCCCACAGGTCTTCTCTTGCTGCAAACACTCCGCCGTTAACATTAAGTAGTGGGGGAAAACAAAGTGCAGGCTAACAATTGTTCCGTCATTATAATAATGACGTGGCATAGATTTGAACTTGAAACAAACAACAACAACAAAATAAATTTTTAAAAAAAATTTTTTTATGGGGAGGGAGGGAGGGGGGGAGGTTGAAGGTGAAGAAAATGGGAACATAAAGTTAAGAAAAAGTATGATAAATATGAAAACCCTTCACTAGCTGCATGAGGGAACCATTGCAATCCCATCCCGATGGCTGATCTGTTGGTATTGCCAGCTCCTTGGCCTTTCGTCCGCTGGATAAGACTCATCAGGGAGACATGGCTGATTGTGTCTGTGCTCTCGGCGTCAAATAGAGACACACCACAGTCCATACCTCTGTGGTGTTCTCACCTCCAAGGGTTCAAAAAAGAATCCAAACAGCACCCCAAAGCAGCCAGCGAAGGCCGGGTCACTGAAGCGCGACGGTTACCTACCGCGAGTGCCTCTCCTGAAGCCTTTTGGAGAACCCAGTGACTAGCTGGATGCCCTTCTCACCCAGGACCGGCAGGTTGATATGTACTTGTTACATATCACCGGCAAGAAGTCTTCTTTTCAGTCGTTGCCTCAGTCAGGGGGGTGGACTGCAGCATCTTTTAATTACGGGGTGGTAGAAGGGGCGTTGGTTTCTCTGTCGTTGTTTATTGTAGTTTACTCCCACCATGTCTACCGGCACCGTTAACTGTAAATATTGACAACCGCCACTCCACCAGCGGAGGCGAAAAAAGCAGTGAGCATTCATCTCTGTCTGTCTGTCTGTCTCTCTCTCTCTCTCTCTGTCTCTCTCTCTCTCTCTCTCTCTCTCTCTCTCTCACTCACACACACACACACACACACAGAGCTCAGATTGAATTCTGCTTACACACACACACACACACACACACACACACACACACACACACACAGAGCTCAGATTGAATTCTGCTTACACACACACACACACACACACACACACACACACACACACACACAGAGCTCAGATTGAATTCTGCTTTGACCCCTTCCATGGGGTGGGGGTGGGGGTGTTGTTGCTTATAGACTAGTCGACCGCAAAGAGCCGTATCAAGGCTGTCACTGCGTGAAATTAACTGTCAAGTCATATTTATAAAAGAAAAAAAAGAAAAAAAATCCACACAACACATGAAAATACGTCCTCTAAAAACACACAGGAAATTTCGTGAAAAAAAAAAATCTGTCTTCCGTGAAAATCTTTCATGAAAAAGGATGATGCCTCTTGAGAAATCAAAGATCACACATCAGGTGGGACATCGCTGAACAAAGTTTTCACGGAGTCTGCTGTGAAGTGTTTGTGTCTCATATCAAGCAAGACCCGACTGCCTCTAAAGAAACCTGTTTCACTGTAAGTGGTGTACGACGTGGAACACACCGCGGAGCTTCAGGGCACGAAGGATAGACACAAGCTTGGTCAACATTGAAAGCAGCGTCACGTGTCAAGAAACACGAAAATCATCTTCACTTTAAACGACTGTGGAAGGGGGAGAGGGAGAGAGAGGGGGGGGGGGGGGGGGAAGATGACACATGTCTCCGGAGAAGTATCACGCATAGAGACGCGCAGACACACACACACACACACACACACACACACACACACACACACCACTTTCTGTCACTCAGTGTCTCTCTTTCTCTCTACACACACATATACAGAGATTATCCTCACCACGCCCCTCCCCTCTCTCTCTCTCTCTCTCTCTCTCTCTCTCTCGTTCTGCGCGCACGCGCGCTTGTGTCTGTGTACGCGCGTGCGATACGCGCGATTCGACTCAAAGCAACAGTGTTGCTTGGATGATCAAGTTAAGCAGTCATCAGTGGCAAGTGTTACTTGCTTCATTTGGTAGTAAACATACCAGTTTACAGATGACACGAGAGACTGTCGCACAAATGCAGAGATACGAGTTTGGACCAGCATAAAACTGGTCGTGTTTCCTCCATCATATATCTATTGTCTGTTAAATAAATCACGATTCTGTTTTTCACGGGAGCAGTTGTAGTTAGGCTAATGCACACTTTAGGAAGAAAGGAAAGGGAAGAGAATGGGTGGGTGAGGAGGAGAGGGTAAAAAGGGGGGGAGGGGAGTAAAGAGGATTAGGGAGAGCCTGAAAAGAAGGGAAAAGAAACAAAGAAGAAAGTCAAGAAAAAGTGGGGGGTATTTTGGGGAGGGAAAGAGGTGGGCGGGGTGGGTGGGGGGGACACACACACACACACTGAACGGATCGGAAGAAGGTATAAGACATGGAGAAGAAAGAACAACTGTACACTGTCAGTGATAGGACACACCGGAGTTCGCAGTGCAGGATCGACTCTAGCTGGTGCCCTACCGTTTTTCCCCGTCCACCGTCACGTGGCGTTTTTCTGGTGGTTTCAGTGCCGTGTTGTTAGGTAGGCCTTCTTTCCAACTCTCCTTGATCTGGTTGCAAAGTGAGGCGATTGCAGGCGGAAATCTAAACAAATTTTCAATATTAATGTTAGCGCACCACCAAAACAACAACAAACAAAAACAAAACAAACAAAAAAACACAGACAAACGAATCACGAGACAAAGCACGACGCGTTTCATCCTCATAGGTCTTCTTCAGGCAAGATACACAACAATCAGGACGACGAAAATGACGAGCGTCAGTATCTTCCTCCACTTTAGCACGTCAACGCCTATCTTGCGCTGAAGGGGATGAAGACAAGTGATTGCTCCTTCATTTTCGTTGTCTTCATTGTTTTGTATCTTGCCTGAATGAGACCTAAGAGAGGTCGAAACGCGTCGTGTTTTGTCTTGTGATTCGTTTGTCCACGTGTGTGTGTGTGTGTGTGTGTGTGTGTGTGTGTGTGTGTGTGTGTGTGTGTTTTAATTTGCGGCGCCCTATTTAAAACTCTACTTGAGTTATACCCGTAGGTCATTGTCGCCTTTTGGGGTTTGGACGTGTGTGAGCCCCTTACGCTAACAGCTGACCGTTAAGCTAACAGCAGTGCACACCCCTGCGAATGCAGCCTACTCATTCTTTCCCACAGCACGCGCATGGTACGTGTTGTCCGTCACAGAGCCAGTTCAAACTAACGCACGCCTTCAGCTAAGTTCCCACGCTGGGGAAGGTGCTGTTTACAGTACTTACCGGCATGCCAGCTCTCTCCCTGTCTCGTTTTCTCTCCCTTAGTGACCAGCGCGGACAGAGGCACTGACCCAGTCATCATTGTACGCGCGTAAAAGCAGACGAAACCATAGTATGCGTACTATACTACGCATTCATTCATTGGGGGGGGGGGTGGGGGGGGGGGGGGGGGGGGGGTGCATTACTGTGTTTCATTTTCAGAAATCTTTTTTTTTTTTTTTTTTTTTTTAATTTTAAATTGGCCATTCTTTGTGGTAAATTCCCCACTCCGTTCGTTAGTTGCATTACACATATTTGTGATTGACCGACGAAAAGTGCTGTAGATAAACGCAGAGTGCTCTGTTTGGGGCTAGTATAAAGGTAAGGTGCTGCTGTTGGCGTAGGGGCTACTGTTGGTGTGGGGGGTCCCTACAGACGTTGATACCAGAATAAACAGCATCTAGCGTGCCAAGTGTCCCAACTGCCCTCTTCCAGAGGGACCAAACACAGCAGGTCCTCGGAGGACTGACGTCAGAGGGCAGGAATTCCCGATCGGCTTATCGGCCATGTAGGCGAGGAGAAGCGTGCTAACTTCCTAAGCGCGTAATGACTTTTCCCTGTTTCTCTGGAGGGGAGCAGAGCGTGTCTCATCCATGAAGACGCACGATAATAACAGGGAAAATGACTCGTTTTTTGTTGTTGTTTCCTTGAGGGGGGAAAAACGATTGAAATCTTAAAGGAAGCAACATTAGACCTATACGAATAGGTGATTTCCTGTGGGAAAAGTTATATTTATTGTATTGTTGAAGGATGACAAGTCAAATTCAGGAACAGCAGATTCTGTGGGCTTATAAGTCGTACGAATACCCCATGATAGCCAGTTTTCTTGTTTTCTCGAAGAGAGAGAGAGAGAGAGAGAGAGAGAGAGAGAGAGAGAGAGAGAGAGAGTTGCTTATAACCCAGCTGACCGCAGAGAGCCATATTAGGGCTGTCACCGTCGTATACATACACACACGCGCGCTCGCGCGCACACATCCACACAACACGTTAAAATATACCTTAGTAAAACACACCGGAAATTTCGTTAAAAATCTTTCTTCCATAAAAATCTTGGATCAGATGGGGAAGATGTCGATCTCCCTCAGAAATTCAAAGATCACATCAGGTGGGACATCTCATCACCGAACAAGGTTTCCATGGAGTCTGTGTTCTCGGGGATTCAAGACAACGGCAATAATTGGCAAAGTCGGTTCTGAAAATCAGCAGTAAACTGTCACTTTTTTCTCGGAGGAAGATGCACTGATAATCTGTGAAGAAGAGATCATCGAGTGATAAGGAGATATGCAGTGAAAAGAGGTGTCCGCCGGTGTCAACATTATTGACTGGTAACCTTGACCTGGATGTGGACACAAATACAGAGATATTTACTATGGTTGGAAATTTTGTTAAAACTTTCTAATAGATTTGCACTTAATTAAATTTATTCGGGCTACCACATTTACCCTTCCCGTCTTCTACCTGGTATGGAATACTATTGATTGAAATGGCATGGTGTGGTTCAGGCATGGTGGGTTATTTCATTATTGTGCTGTAGTTTGAGTGTACTCTTGTGTGTTAAACGTTTTTCGTTTGTTTGCTCGTCCTTGTTGTTTTGTTTTTGTTTGTGTCTGTTGATTTTCCTCCTTTCCAATTCCATTTTGATAACTTTCTGACGCAGCCACTCGCATGTATATTTTCTTTGTAAGAGTACGGTTTATAAGCCTATGCTTGTTGTACTCCATGATTTGATGAATATTGCTGCAAAAAATGGTTCTCGAACAAGTAAAATTTGTTTAAACCATATGCACTGAAAAATCAGTTGCGTAGGCCTACGGTGTTTTGGAAAGACGATCATTTTATTCCTACAGGAAACAGGGATTTGAGTAGGCATACGAAGCTGCACGCTTCCCCTGTGAGGAATTCCTCTCGAGGTGTTAACCGCCCCAGCTCTGTGACGCACACTGTCAGACTGACCGCCGACTTATCAGATGATCCCCCCCCAGTAGGCCGCCCACAAACCTGTCTGTGACCACACCCAGCCCCTTACAACACACACGCCATCGGCTTTGATACTTCTCGGCGGCCTCTTCTACTAAAGGGGCAGAAAAAAGGGGTAGGCGGATTGCAATAACGGGGGAAAGAGAGAGCGCGCGCGCGTGTGTGTGTGTGTGTGTGGGGTGGGGGGGGGAGAAGAACTCGGAAAAACCTTTATACGATCAAGGATTGAGATTTTAGGCAGAGCCTATTTTTCCAATCTGTCACACACACACACACACACACACACACACACACACACACACAGAGAGAGAGAGAGAGAGAGATGATTTGGGGGATTATTGATTGTCTGAATGTTTTTTTTGTTTTCAAAGCATGAAAATAGACACATTCGAATCTGTCGTTACCAGACATGCTCTTTTTTTTTTTTCAATATAACGTATACCGAAGGAATTGTGGTTTGTTTACTGTTTGAATCGGGCCTTTTCACATACAAAACGGACATTTCATGTGATTTAGTCCACACACACACACACACACACACACACACACACACACACACAGAGAGAGAGAGAGAGAGAGAGAGAGAGAGAGAGAGAAACGGATTTGTGGATTACTGACTGGATAAATGTCTTTTTGTTTCCAAAGCATGAAAATAGACATACTCCAAATTTGTCGTTTTCAAAGATGTTCTGTTTGCAGTAATAAAATGCATCAAAGTAGCCGTGGTTCATTTGCTGTTTGATTCTTGCCAGTTTTGTTTTCACCGTTGTATTATAAAACGGACATTTCTAGTGATCAAGTCGCATACTTCTAAGAGAGAGAGAGAGAGAGAGATTGCTGACCCTTTGTCGGGTTCGCTGGTGTGGGGGGAGAAGAGGGGCAACAAAGAGACAATTAAATGCGTCGTCAAGGAAACGATTATCGGCATTATCCCCGTGACCAGCTGGACTGGGCAAACAGGGGGCCTCTTAACTCCTCCTTTTAGGGCCGCGCCTGTCCGTGACGGCGAATATTTGCATTGGAACTGAAAGGCAAAGGCTGTAAAATCCGTACTGTAGCCAGTGAATTGACCACATCACCCAACAAGGACCCAATCAACTTACAAATTAATTATTAATTCCCGGTTTCCAACCCCCAGTCAGGAGAGACAGAGTAGGCGATCCACACGGAGGTGTTGCTGTGTACGTAAAAAATCATTTAGTTTGCAAACCTAGACCCGACCTGAGTGTGCCATTTCTGGAGGCTGTGTGGATTGAGACAAAACTAGGACAAAACACACTGCTGATAGGAACATTCTACAGACCACCCTCTGCTAATGTAGCTTACTGGGACTTAATTGATCAGGCAGTACAGTTAGCTGGAAATACTCCTTACAATTCATTATTCTTGGTGATTTCAACGCAGATTGTACAGTTCAACCACCACCGCATCTCCAAAAATTTATGTTAACGAATAATTTATTTCAGATAGTTAATAAACCAACTCGTATTACTGAAAATTCGTCTACCACACAATTGATTTAATACTTACGCCATGTCCAGACCTCATTCAAGGTTCAGACGTACTGTCACCTGTCTGTAGTGATCATTGTGCTCCGTATGTTGTCTTGAAAAACCACCGCAGATTTAACACCTCCTACAAACGTACAGTGTTTAATTATGCTAAGCTAAAATGCTCAGAAACTAATTGCAGAATTATCTAATACTGACTGGGACTCCATTTTAACCTTGGAATCTATTGATGATGCTGCCGAGAAGTTTTCTGATCTGCTTGTGTATGTTGCAAAACTATGTATGCCAGTCAAAGAAGTTACAATTGATGAACGCGATGCGCCATGGATTACGACTGAAATTAAAAAAATGATCAAAAGAAAAAATAGTATCCATAAATTGGCTAAATCATTAAATTCTGACTGGGCTTGGGCTTTCTTTCGTCGTACTCGAAATGAGCTTACACATATTATTAGACTGAGGAAGGCAGAGTATGTATTAGAAATTAGATAACAGAATCTCCTCTCCAAATTGCTTTGGTACCAAGGACTGGTGGAAACTAGTTAAAACATTCATTCGTAACAAAGGCATGCCTCAGGACGAAATCCCTCCTATCGAAGATAACGATTTGATCTATTACACTCCAAAAGACAAGGCTACTGCCCTTAATAAATACTTTGCCGCGCAATGTTCGGTCGACAACGATGATGAAGATATACCTAGGATAAATGAATATTGCGGTTTGATTAGTCAGTTAGTTATTACTAAAGATGTTGTTCTAGAAATTCTGAAAGGTCTTGATAGCAGAAAAGCTGTCGGACCAGACTTGGTACACAATAGAATTTTAATTGCTGCTGCGGACGTCATTTGTGAACCATTAGCATATCTATTTAATCGCTCATTAACAGAAGGCAAATTTCCCTTAATATGGAAACTGGCTCATGTAACCCCCATATTTAAAAAAGGAGACAAACATAAATGCGACAACTACCGTCCTATTTCATTATTGAGCTGTATCGGGTAAAATCTTGGAAAAATGTGTTCAGCACATGTGTTTTAAACATCTTTTAGGCAATAATCTTTTATCAGATGCCCAGTCGGGGTTCATTCCAAAAGACTCAACTGTTTTTCAACTTTTGTGTATATATGATGATTTTTAGCAAATTTCTTGACTCAAAAACAACCGCACAGGTGATTTTTTTTTGACGTATCTAAGGCCTTTGATAAGGTATGGCACCGTGGATTACTATATAAACTTTCTGCCTTGGGTGTTAGAGGACAGTTGCTTGATTGGTTTGCTGACTATTTGACAAATCGTACACAGGCAGTAGTTTTAAAGGGAAGTAAATCGCCGTACCTCCCGATATCGGCTGGCGTCCCCCAAGGTTCTATTCTTGGACCAATGTTATTTCTTATTTATAAATGATATTGTTCACGACATTGGATCTGTGGTAAAAAGTTATTTGCTGATGATACCAGTATATATTTAGGCCTTGAAATGCTCATCTTTAGAACAGAAATCTTAAACTCAGATCTTGAAAAAAAAATCAATACTTGGGCTCTCAAATGGAAAATAACATTTAACCAGTCTAAAACTGAATTATTGACAATTTCTAACCATGCGGAGCCACAAATTGAACCTCTGAGGTTTAATAACGTGACATTGCATGATACAGAATTCCACAAACACCTAGGAGTTATCATTCAAAATATATTGTAAATGGATCGCCACATCAAATCCATGTTGTCAAAATGTCGTGTTCTTGTTGCCTGCCTCCGTTCATTTAAATACCGTCTTAGTCGGAAATCACTCGAAATAATGTACAAGTCGTTTTATTTTGCCCCCACTTCGATTTTTCGGATGTCGTGTGGGATAATTGTACAAACAAACAGGCTGAAGATTTAGAAAATGTGCATCTGGATGCGATTAGAAACTATAGTCGGCTCGGTCCGAGGGACTAGCCACCAAAAATTATACAAGGAATCCGGTTTTACATCATTAAAAGAGAGACGACGACGTCATAAAATCATTCTGTACTACAAAAATTGTCAACGGTATTGTTCCTGTTTACCTGTCTAACCGACTTCCCCATCTTATATCCTCTGTCAACCCTTATCACCTCAGGCGCCCCCTGGAGAGGCAGATGCCAAAGTGTAGATTAGATATATACAAATCTTCCTTCTTTCCTTCATCTACTGCTCTTTGGAATGACCTCCCTGACAGTATTAAAGTATCTAATTCTCTCAGTTTTCTCAAGCGTTTCCTCAGCAGTACCGATAGTATCGTGCCTAGATGTTACTACTTATCCGATAGGACGTCAGAAATAATTTTGTGTAAGTTGAGATTAGAAATGAGTGACTTAAACAACGATCTTTTCAAACGGCATCTTAGAAAAAACCCTTCCTGTGACTGTGGCACGGCACGGCAGTTGAGGATGCAACCCATTTCTTAATTAATTGTCCACTCCATCTACAGGCCCGTGCTCTGACAATAGGAACTTTACATGATACAGTTAAACATGACATCTCAACATTATTGACTGGTAACCTTGACCTGGATGTGGACACAAATACTGAGATATTTACTACGGTTGGAAATTTTGTTAAACTTTCTTACAGATTTGCACTATACTAAATTTATTCGGCTTACCACATTTACCTTCCCGGTCTTCTACCTGGTATGGAATACTATTGATCGAAGTGGCATGGCGTGGTTCGGGCATGGTGGGTTATTTCATTATTGTGCTGTAGTTTGAGTGTACTTTTGTGCGTTAAACGTTTTTGTTTGTTCGCTTGTCCTTGTTGTTTTGTTTTTTTTGTGTCTGTTGATTTTCCTCCTTTCCAATTCCATTTTGATAACTTTCCGACGCAGCCACTTGCATGTATATTTTTCTTTGTAAGAGTACGTTTTATAAGCCTATGCTTCTTGTACTCCATGATTTGATGAATTTTGCTGCAAAATGGTTCTTGAACAAATAAAATTTGTTTAAACCACAAAAGGACCCCGAGAAAGTACGTCAACTGGGAGTCCCTGCTACTTGTCAAACGAGCGCAGCAATTAGCCCTAAGGAGCGGGGGATGCTGTAATCGGAGGAGTACAGCGCCGTCGGTTGCCCGTCTTTGATCGGGGCAATCTTCGGATGGACTTGTTACCGCCCGACTGACCGGCCGGCTCTAAGACTGTCCCCAGCGAGTTGGCGGGGATGGGATGGGGGAGGAAGGGGTGGGAGGAGAGAAGTGTCCCCTCCCCCCCTTCCCTCTGTCCAGCCGTGGGCCATCGTCTCACACCTTGCAGGGCCTAAGTACCCACACCGGCTAACACCTCTTTTGTTCTGGCCGTCTAACCCAAACACAGCCCCGCGGCGGGTCCGCCCAGGTGGGGAGGGCGGTGCGGGGCCTTGATAGACCTCATTATGGTGGAGAGGGGACTGAAGAGCTTTGGGAAGCCCCTCTCAACCTGCTGGCCCTTCATCATTGGGGCCTGCGTGCCTGCCATGTCTGCCTGGGAGAGGCTGGTTTCCCATGTTAATGGTGAGAAAATGACGGCGGTCCACTGGCGTGGTCTGTCACCAAGAGGGGCTGTGGTGTTGACTCCGGGTAGAGGACGGGAGAGGGAGGGATGGGGGTGGGGTGAGGAGGGATGGTGG
>JADBJO010000702.1:360000-442500 GCA_016801955.1 Conus betulinus | reverse complement strand
TCTAGAAGCAAGCACAAAGTCACACACACACCTCAGGGTCTCCTGCACAGGGTGCACTCTCTCTTTCACACACTCATGTATCTGCATGCACACACACACACACTCTCTCTCTCACTCTCACACTCACACACACACACACACACACACACACACACACACACACACACACAAGGTGACACAGAGGGAGGGGGGAAGAGATGAGTCTGTTTTAATAGGTTATTTGAGCTCTACTGGTTAATTTAAAAGATAGCCTAGTGAAGAGGAGGGTGTTAAGAGAGTTGGGGAAAGGATGGGAGGGGAGAGAGGGGGGGGGGGGGGGGGGGAAGAGGGGAGGAGGAAGGGGAAAAAGGGAGGGGGGGAGAGGGAGAGAGAGAGAGAGAGAGAGCCTGTGGCAACATTATATCAAACTGCAAGGCCAAGAATGAAAGCACAGTAAGCCTGAACAGTATTTCTTCTGTTCCAACTGCTGCAGACCCTGTTTCCTGGTTGTGACCAAAGCAGACTTATTTCACCTTATTTTCTGTAGCTTTTGTTGACTTAACTTCTTTTGCTTGTATAACTTTCAGCCTTTTTTTTTTATATAGTGCAAGTCGTGTGTGTGTGTGTGTGTGTGTGTGTGTGTGTGTGTGTGTGTGTGTGCAAAGAAACATAGGAAAGTTCAGATGCAGAGTTCATGGGAAAGGACTAGTTTCATACCATATAACCTCATAGAGAGTGGCTTGTAGAAAGCCGTAAATACTTGTCTTGAAATAGGTAGTGTGAATTTGGAGTCAGTCCTGCCACTAGGCAAGGGAAGGGGTACACTTGCTCACAGTATGCTGTGAGAATGTCTTTTGGATCATGCCAAAATGTTGTTATAATGAAAAAAAAAAAAAAATCTGACATTCCTTGTTCTAAGCTTTCTGAATGAAAAAGTACTTCTGCATTTATATTAAAAAAAAAAAAAAAAAAATCGATTAGCGAGCACCTAAAACTAAAAAAGTTATGAATTATGACTTCAACCATTACTCAGGAGGAGAAGAGGAAAATCAGAAAACAAAAACAAACTGTAGCACCTACCCATAGCATGGCTGACGGAAAGTTTCCTTACCCATCTACACACAGCATGTGGTGAGAAAGTTGAAAAGCCAGTGCTGATTTGGAGGGTTTGCGTGTAAAGGTTGGATTCTGCCTTGGTACTGTTAGTGTTACTGTCCAGTTCATGGATTATCTTTAAACTGTCGTTCAGGAAATGGATCACCAAAAAGGGGAGAAAAGGCAAAAATGATAGACTGTGTAAGTGATATGCACTAGCATATACACTCTCCATGAAAGACTGTGTAAGTGATAAGCACTAGCATATATATATATATATACACTCTCCATTTCTCACATCGCAGTGTTATCGTTCACAGGCTTTAAGACGACTGAGAAAGGGGGAGGGGATGGGAAAAAAAAGAGAAATACTACGTAACTTATTATAGCAGGACTCTGTTGTCATTAGGACTCTTGTCAGTCTACGAAAGGGAGGAGTATCCATCTCCCACAGGAGGAGGATTATATTTCTGACGCCATTTTCAAGACTTGTTTCTGCCCCCTGAAAACCACGCCACAAACTCTTTCAAGAGGAACACAAGGACTGTCAGCTGATGATTGGCGGCCAACAGGGGCACAACAAACTGGGGAGGCCTGAGGAGATCAGCAGTGTTGAAACAGTGAGCTGAGCTTTCAAAGGACCTCCAGCAAAACTTTGGCAGGGTCTGCTGCTCGTCCCCCCCCCCCCCCCCCCCTCCCCCAAGGTGACACTGATCCTGCTGGAAGGCGGCTCAAAGGGGGGGGTTGGAAGGGAGGAGATTTGTGGGGGCTTTAGCCTCGTAGGGCCCTGTTTCGCCAAACCTTTCAGGCCAGTCTTTGAACAAGGACCCAAACAAACTTGAGGTGTATTAAACGGTGAATGATGATGATAGTTGTTGAAGGAAGAGTGGGGTGGATGGAGGAAGGGATGGTGAGTGGCCTGGGAAGTCTTGATAACCACCTGGTTACCTGGACATTCTATTAGGGTGGGGGGAGGGTGAGGGGGAGTTTCTAGGGGTGGGGGGGGGCAGGGGGGGGGGGGGGGTCCAAGCCAGCGCACCCTGTTGGGTGTGTTTGGTTTCAGATTTTCGCCACCCCCCCCCCCCCCCCACCTTGTCTGTCAGACGCTTCCTACCCCTCCCTCCTCTCTCCCTCCACCTGTCTGTTGTGACGGTGCTAGTCCTTTTCTTTCCTCAACCCTGTGTGTGTGTGTGTGTGTGTGTGTGTGAGAGAGAGAGAGAGAGAGAGAGAGAGAGAGAGAGACGACCCCATAGGTAGACTGTGAAGGATGTGTCAAGACTAGGGGCTGTGAAATAGTCTGCACACAGGCAATGGGAGAGGACAGACGGTAAGCGGGGGTCAGAAGTGCACTGGGAAAGCAACACCTGAAATCAGACCCAGGAATGCATTATTTGATGACAGTAATGTATCATTTCAGGTGATTTTGTTCATTTCTTAATAATGCGTTGTACAGTTGTTATGGCAACCACTGCGTGAGCATGTCCGCTGTGAAAGCTAAAATGAAAAGAAACACTCTCTCACTCCTGTGTTTTCTTTTCTTCTTCTCTTTTTTTTTTTTTTTTTTTTGCTACAGTCTTTTACAGCCTAAGACTTAAGTACAAGTCTCAAGAGAGGTGGACCGATTTCCACAGGACATGAGAATAACACATACTATCATCATCATCTCTGTCCGCTTTGTTCAGACACAGTTCATACAGATGAATGGCAGTACCTGTAGATTCCACTTGGTTTTGTTTGTGGCTTTGTTTATTGTCTTCTTGTCTCTTGTTCGCTGTGAAATCAAATCTGTTGTAGGATTGCTGGTATTTAAACCTGGCACCAGAGTACCTCAGAGAATGTTGCATTCTTGCAGGTAAAGGGTTCATCGAAGAGGTCAACTGATGCTCTGGTTTTCAGGCCGTGTGTGTGTGTGTGTCCCCCGGTTCCTTCCAGAATGATGAACATTTTATTGACTGGGATCCATAGCCTTCATTCTCTGAATTTAGAATTGTTACAGTCATTGTGACACATTCGCAGATTTTGAAAGGAGGATGGGTATGATCGCCCTGAAAAACAACATGGCAGCACAGTCAAAAGGTGTGGATCAAAGATCCACAAACTTAAAAAGAAAAATACTGTTCCACCAAATGAAAGAAACAAACAAATTACAAGGCAGAAAAAGATCCATGAATCTGAAATAACATCCTCACATGTGTTTGGAAAGGACTGATTTAAACATTGCCAATGCTGTTTAGATTTGAGTTGCCAAGTGAGGCTACTGCAGGCAGAAAAACTAAACAAATTTCAGAAAGTAGTTTCAAGGCTCCACTGAAAAAATGTAGACAAACTAATCAACATACGACTCGCTTGGAGTTGGACCTCTCAGGTATTCTTCAGGCAAGATACCATTATCTGTTGTCCTGAGTGTTTTGTATCTTGCCTGAAGAAGACCTGAGAGTTCAAAACGCATCATGTTTGGTCTTGTGATTCGTTTGTCCATGTTTTTCGACAGAGCCTTAAAAAATACTTTTTGAAAATTGCCAGTGCTGTGTAGTTAGGGATGGTGATCCTGCATGGAGGTTGAGCTGCCTCTTGCTGTCCCTGGCCTACAGTGGTGTGTGTGGTCTGTGAATGATGAGGGGATGAACTGTGTGTTGCAGGTTGGAGTCCCTGATGTGTCTGGACCGCAGTCACATAGAGGATCCGGCCCTGCGACAGGCCTCATGGTACCAGGCAGGAATTCCCAGGTATTGTCCGCATGCAAGCATGCTTCCCACTTATGTACACGCACTTGCGTGAACCTACGCATGCACAAGCATCCAACTCCCACAGCATGTGTGTGCATTTGGTCTATACCACTATGATGCTGCTGCTGATGATTATTACTGTGGTTAATAGTGTTATCTTCATTATTATCAATGGTGATTTAGTTTTTAAATTTTTTTTCTATTTGTGACACTTGATGCTAAACCAGTTTGTGAAGCTTTTGGGGGTCTTGTTCAGAAACTCTCCTTTAAACTGCACCACCATGATGCTGCCGCTGCTGATTATTACTCTGATTTATTATTACTCTAGTTAATTACTATTATTATCTACATTATTATCAAGAATAGATTATTATTCATGATATATTTTTTTTTAAATGTTCTATTGTTTCTCCTTGTGATAGTCGATGTGATATATATAATTTCGTGAAGAGAGAGTCCATGTGAAACCACACGTCCTGATGTATGTGTGATAATTTATTTTTCATTTATTTGTTTGTTGTGTGACGGTCAGTGCTTCTTGGAGATAGTCCAGTGAAAGCATCACCTGTATATGTATACAATGTGTGTGTGATGGTGTGTGCCTCAGAGAGATCGCTCTGGAGATTCTGCAGCAGGAGGAGGTGGGGTCCTTCATCGTGCGGGACAGCACCACCCATCCCGGCTGCTTCGCTCTGTCCGTGCGCGTGCCAAAATTTGAGAACAGCGCCGGCATCTCCCACTACCTTATCCTCAAGACACAGAGAGGCGTCAAGTTGAAAGTGAGTGGGTCTTGTGTCTGGGGAGATGAGAGAAACTGGAGTGCAGGTGATGCATGTTTGTTTGTAGAGGGGATTGTGCGTATTCTCGACAACAGACTGCTGTCTGTTCGACACAGATGGTTTTCTTCTCTTCCAGTGTGGATTTGGCAGAGTTAAGCAACATTTATTTTTGTTGAATTGTATTTTTAAACTGTAAGTCTCGTTGCAGGCATTTATTTTTGCAACAGGAAAGACAGAAACTGTCATTCACGCAGACTTTGACATGTACAATCTACATACCCATGTTGATATGTGAAAGTGTATGCATTCATTCGTAGTAGCTTCTCTCTCTCTCTCTCTCTCTCTCTCTCTCTCTCTCTCTCTCTCTCTCTCTCTCTCTCTCTTCCTCCTCCTTAAGAATGTTAAAGGATATTTTCTATTTTAAAAGTTTTTCTAGAATTCCAGAGTCTGGTGATAAAATACCTACTTCAAAAGTGTTTTTATTTTTTTCAAACTGTGGGAGTTTGAGCTCATTTTGGTGGTTAAGTAGTAGAGTTGGTGGGGAGGGGGGGAGGAGGAGTGATGAAAAGTTGCTTAGTTGAGCCAGACTGATGTTTTGTGAAGTATTAGATGGCTGTTTTGCTTAGTATACCAACAGCCGCAGGAAATGGGAGCTACATTTCCCTTTTGAGCCCTGTTTTGGTTGATGGCAGACGGATAGCAGTAAGAATGCTTTGTATTCAAATCGAATCTTCTCTTCCATCTGGTATCTTCAAATTTAGACAGTAATGACAGGCAGCTGTTCTATGCTTTCTCTGTGTTTGTCCACTCCCTGCTTGCCCCCCCCCCCCCCCCCCTCCCCTTCCCCTTATCCCTTTCTTTCCCTTATCATTCCTTCCCTACAGCTGGTTTTTTCGTCCTCTCCTACCCACCCTACAGCTGGTTTTTCGTCCTCTCCTACCCACCCTTCACCCCCCAGCCCCCTTCCAACATTTCTGATATGAGGTCACCATCCCATTCCTTTTGCTTTTGAGTTAGGGGTGCAAGAAGCCTGGCCCCTTGAGCCCAGGGGTCATTTGCAGTGCGCCAAGTGGGCAGGCCCAGTCCTTCAGGGAAAGACTGGAACTTGGGTCCATGGCACTGAGTGGTTGTGTGTGTGTGTATGTGTGTGTGTGTGCATGCGTGCGTGCGTGTGTGCGTGCGTGCGTGCGTGTGCATGTGTGCATGCACACATGCATATGTGAGTGAGATAATATGAAGATGATGTGATGACCTGTATGACAACACGATAAAGATGATGATGAAATGTGTGTGGAGGCAGGTTTGCTTCATTCTCATAAAATGGTTACTGGCAAAAGACGACAATTATTATCTGTGGTTCACTGCTTACATCATTTCTCAAATTTTTTCCAACACCCCAGACTTCTAGAGTAAGGACAGGAGAAGGTGGAAGAGGGTGAATGAATGAAAAGATGGGGTTGGGGGGGGGGGGGGTGAGTGAGGTTGTTCAGACCATGGAGGACCAGACCTATGGTCAAAACGACATCTACCACTGGTCTGCAGGCTTGGTAGTGGACTGCTGGTCATGGCAGTCCTCCTTCTTTTTCCCTGAAAAGGTAGGTGGAGGGGAGGGGGGTGGGGGGCTTGCGTAGGTGGGTGGATATTTTGTCTCCTTCCGCCTTCAGAGTCTAGAACCCTGAGATTCCCCATCAGTGAGATCTTTGTGTTCATGACTTCTTAAAAAAGAGATGGGAGGACAACGTCTGTGGCAGCCCAACAGTTTTGAAGACTCTGTGATAGGTGGTGACCTTTTAATCCAGGTAGCCAGGTGGTTCCAGTGTTGGGGGATGATGACTTCTAAACACAGCACCCTGTGTTCTCTGTTGTTAATGTCATCCGTTCCACTGGCACAGGGTGGTGTGTTTCTCTGTGAAGGATTGACCAGGTTGGAATGTGTGTGTGTGCATGGTTGGCTTGTTGGAGCATGCAGTGACACACTGGGCCTCAGTGTAAGTCTTCTGTGGATGACTTGGGGGAAGTGGCTGGAATCTGCACTGGTGTTGAGCCTGAAGAGAACATCTCCTCTCACTTGAGCCTCTCCAGCAGAACTGAACCTTGAACCCTGGAACCTGTGTGTGTTGGATCATGAGAGCAGTGCTTTAGCCGTTTGGCCAACTGCATTTCCCCATTTCTCCTTTCCCTTTATTCATTTCATTTCTCTCCCCCCCCCCCCCATGTCTCTCTTTTTGCACAGAAATGTGCTTGCAATCTGCTTTCCTTCCCGCCCTGAAGATCGGATTTCCCTGTTGGTGATGCTTTTCCATTGAATTTCTTCTCTCCTTCCTGTTGAGTTTACCTTTTTGTTCTTTTCTTTTTCCTTTTCTTTTTTTTTTTTTTTTTTTTTTTTTTTTTTCTTTGTTTAATCTCATTTCGTGTCTTTTTCTTCACACTTTCTTTTTTTTCATCTTGCATAGGGAGAGGAGGCACAATAGAGCAGTGGAGTGAAAATGTGACACTGTTGATAGTGATCAGTGGTGCCGTCAGGAAACAAAGGATGGCAGCCTTTGTGACACTGAGCCACCCCCCTAAAACACAACAGCCACCCGCCTAAAACACAACAGCCACACACACACACAGATAGAGATCAGCCAGACCAGGGTGAGGGGAGAGGGGGTGGGGGAAGGGTGAAGGGGAAGGGGGAAAAGAGAGGGAGGGTGAATAGGTTGTGGTCACAACACTTTCTTGACATGAAAGGTCGGAGAGACGGAACTGTAGGTGGTCCCCTGCCCTCGACCACGCTTCACTGGAGCAGGCTGAAAAGGGTGGGGGGGGGGGGGGGGGGGGGGGGGGGGGGGGGTAATGTTGCAGGCCAATGTTGAATCGCTGTTCCCACCCCCACCCCCCCCCCCCCGACCGCCCCTTCATCTCCCACACCTGCCCTTGTTGTCCACACCTGAATCCTTCATTCTCCTTCCAGATCGTATGTCTGTTTTGGTGAATGTCTTTTTGCTCAGCTAGGAAAATATTGGTGTTGGTGTGGCGGCGGAGGGAAAGAATGGGGGTGTCTCTTGGTCTTTCCTGCTCCATTAGAAGGGCTCTGCTGGGCTGTTCTATTGATCTGGGGGCCGACGGTCTGGGCAGGCCGTGGCTGATGAGCTGGATGGAAGAGGTTGTGACAGAGGGGGGAGGGAGGTGGGGGGGGGGGGGGGAATGAAATTGGGCTGGCAGAGAACATGCTCATGATATCCTGCGAGCGTGTGTTCGTGAAGCCAACCTGGTTTTGTGCACAGTTGAACATGCACACAGACACACATGCTGACATACGCAGACATGCACACATGCTTCCTCTTGTTCACACACACACACTGGCAGAGACAGGGAGAGGGAAGGAGGGAGAGAGGGGAGAAGGGGGGAAAAGGAAGGACAAATTGAGCTTACTGAGAAGCGAATGTGTCTTTAGACAGGCGAATAATGGACAGACAGGCACATCTGGTGCATGTCTAGGAGTGAAAATCAAGATCTTCTTAAAAATTCAGTTCGGTTGACAACAGACACCACAGTTCCCAACCTCTCCAGGTACCGAAATCTTCCCCACATCCAGTCCAGTCTGCTTCCACTTTCTCTCGCACACACAGAGCATGCATGCGCACACATGCATGCACGCACGCACCATCTCTCTCTCTCTCTCTTTCTCTGTCGCCCACTCCGGCCCATTATAAGCCAATCTGTCCTCATCTGATTTATCCCACTAGTTTCCCCCAGGGGAAAAATCTTGAAACGAGCCTTCCAGAGTAGCTGACAGAACATTCATGGTAATTGAAGAATAACTCCATCAGATTCCCAGCACTGCACTGACCATCATTCTGCATCATGGATTTCAGGTGTGTGTGGAACAAGGTCCCCACCCAGCAGTCTCTTTGACCTGCTTTGTCCCTTGTGGATGCAGGCGTTGGTGGGGACTGGTGTTCGTCCGGTTTGCCAGCAGCAGCAGATGTGTGTTTCCATGGCTCTGGCATGTCGGTTGACTATGCAAGGTGTTTGGCAGGAATATTTCATTGTACAAGTTGTTCTGGAATCACTACAGATGATAGGAAGGAGACAGTGTTGGATCATGAGGGAGAAGTTTCCTGTCTTCCTGTTTTCTCAGGATTCCAGTAACCTAAGAGAGTTACTGAGGATTGAGACGTTAGAGGTTTCAGCTTTAGTTTAATGAATGCAATAGATAAGGGTGGGGCCTGTCTTGTCTCTTTCTCTGGGTACACCTTGGTCTGTTGCAGTCATACAGTAGCACAAACTGGGTACACCTTGGGCCAGAAACAACATGACTGGAAGCTCTGTAGTTCATAACACGGGCATGTATGATTTTTGTCTGTAGCAAGGGAAAGGAGACTTCTCTTGCTCAACACTTCTAGACCCATTAACACCAAAGCTGGGAGGTGTGGGTGTTGTAGTCTGTGGCCTGGCTTAGTATGCTATCAGATGATCTGCCTGCATACTTTTTTTTGTGGCAAGCCATTTGACATTGATAGTTCACCCCATGCATATGCTTTTTGATATTTGAGAATGCAACGATGATTTTTATTTTTTCTCACTGTCCTTCAGAACCTTGCCAAAGGCAGAGGTGTAGGATCAATGGTAGGAGTGTCTCTCCAGGATGAGTTTTCTGTGCAGCATGTCTGTTAGGCTGAGTTGTAAGAATGGGATGGGGACGAGGAGTGGAGGAGAGAGGTAGAAGAGAGGAGGGGGCCGAGGGACATAAAGGGTAGGGGGATAATAAGCCTTGTGGAAGAGAAACGGTGAGGAGAGTGATGCATTGATGTATGACGTGCTACATGTATGGTTTGTGCGATGTGCGTGACATAACAAAGTTTGTGTGTGTGTGTGCAGGGTCTGGACAAAGAGTGGCCCAACCTGACGGCACTGGTGATCCACCACACGGTGATGCCAGAGATGCTGCCCTGCACACTGCGCCTGCCTCGCAACAACAAGAACCTCACCTTCCGCGAGGCTGAGAGCGTGAAGAGCCCGAGGAGGAGTCCACCTACCAGAGACTGAGCGACGTGACAGCCATGGCAGGCCAGCTCAAGTTGTGATGGGTGGGGGGGAGGGGCTGTGTTCTGCCACCCACAGACAGGAACACCATCGCCATACATCCTGCAGGATACCCCCTTACGGCACGTCCAGATGTCTCCTCAACATGCACACCTGGACTTCAGACGATGCGGACGTGGATGTTCTCTGCTTCATGGGCTGAAAGTTTCAGAGCGAGCCAACTGTGGAATTCAGCGAAGTGTGACACCAAGTGTGGATATTGCTTCCGTTGTGGAGGGGGTGGAGAGGGCTGGGTGAACGTGTGTGTGTGGCAATGCAGACGTGGAAATGTTGCTCTGTGCATGAAGTGAGAATTGATCCATGGATCGGCGGTGGATGGCGGTGAGGTTGGAGCCGCAGCCCCTGGAGTCTGTGACAGTGCTGCTAGAAAAAGAACTGCATCAGCTCTACATGAAGGAGGAATCCATGTCGGACAAACACTTTACTTCCTCATCAACGACATGGGCATTATTCTCTCTCCACCAGCCTGGTGTATGGGGAGCGCCACAGCTAGCTTGACCATCATTAGTAGAGATCAGGGCAGGGGTTCCTGTAGCGCCCATAGTTCAGTTAGAGACGACAGTTTCTAATAAACTAGATGGTGAACATACCTGTGGAGTCCCTGTATGCTGACGTGAAGCTGTTTGGGCACGGAACTGTCCACCCAACCAGACTCCCCCACTGTTGTGTGTGGTAGGGTTAGCGAGGCCTCTCCTATTTATCAAACCTGGCACCCTGCTTCTTCCATCTCACAGCCTGCCTTTATACCCCTATCCCCCCTCTCCTCCCTCTCCCTTCCCCCTCTTGCTCCCTTACAATACCTTTTGAGGCCAGTGTTTTTTGTTTTTTTTTACCTGTATGTGAAGACAGATGCTCTAAATAAATGGGAATGTTGTGTATCCACGGCGTTGTTGCAGTACAGCCTGCTTGTGTGACAGGGAGCTGTCAGTGCCAGGAGACAGCTACAGACCATGTTCCTGTGTGTTCTCTCTTGCAGGGTCACATTTTCCCACCACTTGCAGAGAGTTGGCTTGAAGTCTGTGAGACTTTGTGTGTGTGTGTGTGTGTGTTTTTGAGGGTTGGACGAGGGATGAAAATTCCACCCTTACTATGGTGTTGGTAGAGATGAGCACAGTTGTGGATGTGTGTGCGTCTGTGAAGGAGGGAGGAGAGATGGAATGGGAGAGAGAAGGGTTGGTTTGACTGACAGACCACAGATATTCCACAATACTCAGGAGGAAGGATTGAAATGGAGGGTGCTTGGCTGACAAGACAGGATTTGAGGGTGTGTGTGTGTATGTGCGTGTGTGTGTGTATGTATGTATGTATGTGCGTGTGTGTGTGTGTGCGCGCGCACGCATGGTGCATAGGTTCAGTTGATGAAACAACAGAACCTATGCGTTACCATCTATGTACAAGTGGTAGGGCTCTGCACATCATATCGTAGCACAATGCAATCAACAGTTGTCAGCACAACCTGTGAACTCTGACCCAAAGAGCTTCACAACAACAGTCCTTTGAGGCACTGGCCTCTCCTTCCTCTTACTAGTCCTAGAGGAACAGATAGAGGGGAGGAGAGCAGGGATTGGGAGTGGAATGGGGTGGGTGGGTGGGTGGAGGGAAAGATGGATGGATTGGTTTCTGGAGGATGTCTGTCCCTGTCCAACACTGTGTATTTTCCTTCACCTTGGGTCAGGTGTGGTAGCTTGAAGGGTGCCTGAAGCGTGCAGCTCTGTTCAGCTTGCACATGACAAAGGCAGTTAGGTGTTCATTGTAGCCTCTGCCACAGTGGGGTTAGTGGAGAGAGGGGTGTTAGGAGCTACAACACAGGCTGTGTGCGGGAGATGGAGCCCTTTTTAGCTGAGGGACCCAGTGCGGTGTGTGCCTGAACATGTGTGCTGGGGAAGGCAGATATGTGTCAGACAGTCAACAGCCAGACAAAACCTCCTCCTCTGACGCTGTGGTTTTAGCATGATTAATGGATTAATGGCACTGCAGGAGGACAGACCTATATTGACGATAACTGTAATTTATGTTTTGGCCCTCTTGCATCTATATTTGGTAGCTTGTTTGCCATATTTCATAATTTGATGGTTTTCAGAGTAGCTTAGTCTGCATTGGGCTTACAGAACGTTCCTCATCCTTCTTCATTGAACAGTACAAGTGATGAGTGTGGGCTTTTTTTTTTTTTTTTTTTTGATTTTGGAAACAACAGAAAAGAGATGACATGACATTAAATCAGAGGTTTGTAGATCAGGTGTTTACCAGACTGCTGATCATGGTCTCTGTTTGTTTGTTTTGTTTGTTTTTTTACCAGAACACAATATAACAGGATTAGTTCTTTTCAGAAACAAATGGGAATGGATAACATTGAAAATGAAACTTGAAATCAGTTGTGTTGGTGACAGGAAATGAGCCAGGGGTCATACATTCATTGTGACCACTGAGCACTATTCCGATTTAAAATAAAGGCAATGATATATTCTTCCTGGTGTTTCTCATTTCATTTGTTCTCATAAACTCATCAGACAGTGTCAGTCTGTCCAGTGGGGCTAGTTCAAGGAGGTGGTTTCAGTAAATTCACAGAACGTCAAGGTTGAGGGTCACTAGTTGACAGGGTAAAAGATTGGCGGTGGGGTGATTTTTGGAAGAGAAAGGGTAGGAGGTTTGTTTAGCCTGGGAGACTTTTTTTTTTTTAATCTAATCTAGCTGACATGTGGACAGTAGTCAAGTCAAGTCAAGTCAAGTCAAGTCAACTTTATTATCTCAATTTGAGAAATTAATTTGTGGTCACACACATTCACAGCAAATAAACAATAATTTAGCCACATTACCCATTTTCTCACATATGACATACATTCATATAGAGGAATTTGGATTTCAATTAAACATCTTCTCGGTTCATGAAATCAATGGACAGTGTGGAGATGATCCTCAGAGCCCCAGTGTAGTAAAGCCATCGGGAGATGAAGACAGCTGGTCGGATGGGTGTGCTGGTGCTGTGTGCGTTGACTAACCTGTACAGTTTGCTGTGTGGACAGCGCGCTGAAGGAAGCACTCTTCAGCCGTGACCTCTGGTGCTGCACGACTTTTTGTCTTTGGCCACTGTTACCAAGTGTGTGTTGTTTTCAGTTATGCATGTTACCCATTCTGCCTGTACACCTTGGCCTTCTGTTTGTAACGTTCGTTTGACAATCCAGTGGAAAGGTATCATCAGTCCGGAACTTTTTTTTTTGGCTTTCTTTTTTCTTTTTTCTTTTTTTTTTTTTCTTTTTCATTCATTACTAATTTAAGATGTTGGTGTGACCTGCACTGGGTGTTCTTACTTTCCGTTCATTCCTTCGTGGAGTGGCTAGAGCAGTATCACACAGAGTTGTTTTTTTTCACCCACTCTGCTAAACACAGTTCACCGCTTGACCCCTGCAGAACCTGTCTGTGCCATGAAAGACGGTGATGTCAAAAGGAAAAAAAAAAAAATGGGCATGACCCAGACGCATTGGTTTACATGGTGTGTTACTGTTCGTGGACAGGGGTTTCCTGTTTAGTTTATTGCTGAATGTTCAGAAAAGTGTCTTTGGAGTACACTTGTCAGTGCTGTAAGCTGCCGTTTTGGTATCTATGACCATTTTGGTATCCATGACCATTTTAGTATCTAAGACCATTTTGGTGTCTGTGACCGTTTTGGTATCTATGACCATTTTGGTATCCAAGACCACTTTGGTATAGATCAATGACCATTTTGGTATCCATGACCATTTTGGTATCCCATGACCATTTTGGTACATCCATGATCATTTTGGTACCCGGGTTCCCAAAAGGGAGAGAGAGAGAGACTGCCGTTTTGGGTGTCCATGATTTTGATGTGAATTCAAAAACGATGGAGTGCCCTTACCGCCATTCTTGGTCCCTTTCTGTGATTTCAGCTTTTGCTGAAGTGGCATGGTGGCTGGAGGTTTGTCGGTCACATTAGCCTGTGTCATGAACCTGGTTGGTGTCAGATTAACATGACTGGCGGAGTAGAACACCTCACCTTCAAATCAAATCGCAAGTCAAACAACACACTGCTTCTGTTGCTGTTGGCAAGGGAATAATCTACCCCCTGAAACGCATTCATTGCTGGAAAAACCAGGAATAATGTGACAGAAAATGGTGTTTGCAATTGCCCACGTTTGTTTTGTTTTTTTTTATCTATTTTTTTTTATATACTTAAATCAAGCAGCCACGGTCCTTAGTCTTTCAGTATCCATGCCCATAATTTCTGTATTCTGCTGCCAAGTGGTCACAGATACCAAAATGGTTTTCTGCAAGTGTGTGTATGCAGTATCCTTGCCTCTGGAGGGGGGGGAGGGGGAGGGGGGGAAGAGATGTTGTGCAGTAACATGCCATAATATAATTTCTGTTGTAAAATGGATCTTATTGGCTGAAAATAGCACAGTGACAACAGGGATCAGTGTGTTGATCATGGCTTTGTATGTATACATGTGGTAGTGTGTTAGTGTGTGTATATTGATTGTATATTGATTGACTTCTTCATCAATGTGTTCTATAGTGAGGCGCACAACTTGTGCAAACTGTCCTGTTGTGTATGTGTGTGCGTGTGACACAAAAATTGAACATGATGAAGCACAGATGTTGATGTGAGATGTGTGTGTAGAGATGTGTGAAACTGAAGCAGAAGCAGGTGGTAATTGATAGTGCAAGTAATGGATCCTCCGGAACCACATCAACTAATCAAGGCTATTAAGCGTGTGGCTTCCTATGCCATATGTTCAGTGGACGCTGCCACTAGTGATCTGCAGAAACACAACTTTACCAGAAACCAGTGTCTGTCCACTCTTCAAAACACTAACTTTACCAGAAACCAGTGTCTGTCCACTTGTCAAGACACTAACTTTACCAGAAACCAGTGTTTGTCCACTCTTCAAGACGCTGAAATTGGTGGCCAGTTCTGCCATTGAATGATTGCTATAACTTGCTTCAAACAAAACGCAGAAACCGACGTTAACGATAGCCGCAGACTTGTCCATTTGTCCAAGCTTTGACTTATTTGAGTGTGCTGTCCAGATTTTCCATGTGGAAGCAACACTGTAGCTCATGGAACACAGTAGTAGTATATTCAGTTCAAAGAATACCACATCAATAACGTCATGCAGTTTTTACTTGCTGATGATTTAACTAAGAAAACGGGCTACAAACAGGGATGTCCATGTTTCGTGAATGTGTTTGTTTTTGCTGCCAGTCCTTCTGTTGATGGCGAGGGGAAGGAGGGTAGGCTGTGGTGACGGCATGATTGCCTGTGATTTGAACCAGTCCCCTGACCCTGACCACGCCTGTTCGGTGCTGTTTTGGCCTGCCTGTGCTGCTTCCTCTCGGCGTGGGAAGAGGGTGATTTGCTGGACTGCTTGCCTGGGGTGGGGGGGGCAGACAGATGCCAATCTTCCTTTGTTGATTGTTCCCCCCCCCCCCTCCAGTTGTTGAATGTTAAAAACGCATCTATGGTTGACGTTGTGATGGCTGTTGAACCCTGTATGCTGGGCTGGTGAAGGCTGTACCTGTGAAATCCTTTTTACCTTGTTGATCCTGCGTCAAGAGTGGGGGAGGTCTGTGTTGCTGTTCATTCCTGCTCCTACTCCGCTGCCCTCTGTGTTAACCAGTCCACTTCTTATGGCTGTTTTCCTCTCTGTTGTGTGTTGGGATATTAACGATGGAATTGAACCGATATTGTTCGCCGGCGTACACTCGATGCATTTCCCTGTCTTGTTAGCTTGCAGCTCTAGACTAGGTATAGTCCAGTTCAGCAGAGGTTTTTATAGAGAGCTACAGGTAGTCTGCTGTCTAGGCAGGTTTTGCAGAGTTGTATACTGCAGTCTTCACTTGAAGTCTGTATTTTGTAGAGGGTACTTTTGCAAACTCTGAATAGACTGCTGTTGGAAAAATTGTTGAATAGTCTTTGATAAACTTTGAAGTCTACAAAATTTCAGCTTCCTAACCTTGACTGCTTTTGGAAGTTTGAAAATAGTCTGTTCTTTATGCCAGCAACCATATAATTTCCTTTAACCTTGTTTGATTTTGAAAAGTTTGGAAATTGTCCTTTTTGTATGTGGACAGCAACAGTGTTGCAGATGGGACAGTATGGTCACTGCATGTAGTTGCTAAGGTTGGATACTGTTCTTCTAACACGCTTCATGTTTCTGCCGAGTTGTTGGGGGGGGGGGGGTGGGAATACACAGCTGTCGATATGCTTTGTGTACCTTTCCATAGAGTTTGTAAAGGGTGATAACACTTCTGTTGACATGCATGATTGCCTTTCCACAGATGTGTAAAGGGTGATACAGTTCTGTTGACGCTCTATGCTTCCCCCTTTCAGTAGAGTTATAAGGGGTGAGCCAGTTCTTGCCATTTTTTTCTCCACCTTTCTGCAGAGTTTTGCGGGGTGACCCAGTTCTGATACCACCACACAGTGTGTGAGAGTGGTAACCCCGAGAGTGGTGATGCTGTCACACACCACGTTCGCACACACTCCTTCTCTCACGCAGCATGCTACTCCGTACACACGCATCTGCTCCACTCGTACAAAGGAGCACTACCAGGCCGAATGTTTAGTTTCACAACACTCCCATTCACTATGTCATGATGATTTATCAAAACCAAGTAACCAAATATCAACACATTTACAACAAATACAATTCTGCTCCTTTCTGTCCCATTCTTTACAAACAACACAACTCCAGTCATTTCAGTTTCCTGTCTTGCCACAGGTAGGATTAAACGTGTGCTGGGTTAAGAATCCATCTTTTGGATCTGTCAGGGGAGCCTGCCAACCCTTGGCTGGACGCTGAGGTGTTCTCTAGGGAACAAGCACTACACTTGCGCGCTAGCAGACTTCTGCCTGCAACTACACTCTAGACCATTCACAGGTCACTTGACATTTCCGACCTCTGGCAGGTCACAGGAGCCAAGTCCTAGTATACCATCCCCCCAAGGGCTGTTATGCCTATCAGGCGATGCTACAGACCAATCACTGGTCACAGGGAATCCAAGTCCCATGAACCCCCCAAGGGTTAACATTCCAAATCTTTGCGTCTGTCTTCCTTCCAGCCATCCCCGGGTCTGATTCAGCATGCCGTTCACTGACTGACACCAAAGTGAGCCTCACTCATAATCCAAGCCTCAGCGTCATATCCAATCAAAATCACGTTTACTTTTTGGGTGTCGCTCCAGACTTGATTTTTTTTCACACAACTGCACAAACAGCGTGGTTCTACACCACAAGTGCACAAGTTCACAAAAAAAAAATCGCATTAATTTTTTTCCCCAACACCATTTCAACGCTCACATCAAATACATCTTCATCCTCAATAATGTTCATGACACATTTCAAACTGCTTGTCATGACAAATGCGTAAGTGAGACATCTACTAAGTCATAGAGATGAGACCCTTTTTCTTAATCTATCCCCCTGTAGTCATTATTCATGTATCCATCAGCTTTAAATCCTGCGCAGTGTGGTCTCGAAACTTTAGCAGATGTGGTGTAGTGTATATGGACTGGTCCGCACACATTGTGACACCTTGATGAAACTGAAACAGAAACTTTCAGTCTTTGTTCACCTGGCAGTGGAGTTGTTCGAGGTGGTACATCATGGTTGACATACTTTGTTCACCTGGCAGTAGAGTTGTTCGAGATGGTACATCATGGTTGACATACTTTGTTCACCTGGCAGTGGAGTTGTTCGAGGTGGCACAGTATGGTTGACATACTTTGTTCACCTGGCAGTGAGTTGTTCGAGGTGGCACAGTATGGTTGACATACTTTGTTCACCTGGCAGTAGAGTGAGTTGAGGTGGCACAGTATGGTTGACATACTTTGTTCACCTGGCAGTAGAGTTGTTCGAGGTGGCACAGTATGGTTGACATACTTTGTTCACCTGGCAGTGGAGTTGTTCGAGGTGGCACAGTATGGTTGACATACTTTGTTCACCTGGCAGTAGAGGTGTTCGAGGTGGCACAGTATGGTTGACATACTTTGTTTACCATTCAATGTTAGCAGTGGAGTTGTGTTCGAGGTGGCACAGTGTTGGTTTACATGACATACTTTGTTCACCTGGCAGTAGAGGTGTTAGAGGTGGTACAGTATGGTTGACATACTTTGTGGCAGTAGAGGTGTTAGAGGTGGCACAGTATGGTTGACATACTTTGTTTACCATTCAGTAGAGTTACTACTGGGGTGATGGGCAGGTGATGTTCTGTGGACATCATGGTTTCTGTCTTTGTTCACCTGGCAGTAGAGTTGTTTGAGGTGGTGGTAGGGTTGACATCATGGTTGACATGTAGAGTTTTGGTGGTACATCATGCAGACATACTTTGTTCAGAGTAGAGTTGTTCGAGGTGGTACAGTAGGTTGACATACTTTGTTCACCTGGCAGTAGAGTTGTTCAAGGTGGTACATCATGGTTGACATACTTTGTTCACCTGGCAGTGGAGTTGTTCGAGGTGGCACAGTATGGTTGACATACTTTGTTCACCTGGCAGTAGAGTTGTTCAAGGTGGTACATCATGGTTGACATGCTTTGTTCACCTGGCAGTAGAGTTGTTCAAGATGGTACATCATGGTGGTTCACAGTAGGTTGTTCAAGGTGACATCATGGTTGACATACTTTTGTTCACCTGGCAGTAGAGTTGTTTGAGGTGGTACAGTAGGGTTGACATACTTTGTTCACTGGCAGTAGAGTTGTTGGGGGGTGGTACAACACAGTCGATGTGCTTTCTTCCCTGTTCATCTTCTCTGAATCTTGTAGAAGAGCTCACATTTGTTTTTGTCAGCTTGTGGCCTTGAACCATGTGAAAGCCCTTCCCTGCATGTTCTGTGGATGATGTAGCAGGCAGTGCACACAGTGGACACTATCTGGTTTTGTAAATAGGAGTGCCTGGGTGGGGTGTGTGTGTGTGTGTGTGTGTGTGTGCGCGCGCACATTCAGGCTGTTCACACAATCATTTTGTAAAAGTGTATTTGGTTTTTGTGTGTGTGTGTGTGTGTGTGTGTGTGTGTGTGTTTTAGAAAAAAGAGAGAGAAAGAAAGTGAGAGAGAGAATCAGTTTCAGCATGTATGCGTTACTGTTTTCTTTAAATAGGAAGTGTGTGTGTGTGTGTGTGTTTTTAGAAAAAAGAGAGAGAGAGTAAGAAAAAGTGAGAGAGATAATCAGTTTGAGCGCATATGCATTACTGTTTTCTTAAATAGGAAGTGTGTGTGTGTGTGTGTGTGTGTGTGTAACGTGCACGCGCCTACACTTTGAGGTACATGCTTGGAGATCTAATCTGCTTGCTGTCTTGCATTTTCTTTTGTACTCTGTTCACCTGTCATTTGTTGATGTCACCGGATGCGGATGTTCTGTGGTGGTTTGGAAAGGAAGACCATGTTGCCGTTTTCCATGACAAAGTGCACACACACACACTGGCTGTTTATTGTGTTCTGCAAGGGAGACCAGTGTGCATCGACCAGGCTTTTTCTGTTGCTGGTTTCTGAAACATTACCCAGTGGAACACTGGGTGGTTGTGTTTTTTTTTTTTTCATGTTTGATGTCATTGCATTTAAGAGATTTGCACCCAGTATGGTTAATTCATCCTTGCCCTGCACACCCAGGGAAACACATGGAAGGACGCCAGCACCTTAAAGTAAGCTGCAGAGGGACAAGTAACCCAAGTCTTTCATTTTGTTTTTTTCTTTTTTTTTTTTTTTCCCCCTTTTCAAAAATCGTTCTCTTGGGTATTGTTGTTCTTTCCGTTAAAAAAAAATTAAGAACTTGATATCATTAACTGTAGCTTTTTTTTTTTTTTTTTTTTTTTTTTTTTTTTTTTTTTGATTGGACAAGAAAAGGAGGTGGGTGGAGTAGAAGTGCAATTCAGGAGGGAAAGTGTTCTCAGGAATGTTACAATTTTTCTTCAGATTAGCAGATGAAAGGATAAAGTCGAAAATCTTCCAAGATGTTCAGAGTAAGTCTCTTCCTAGTTTCCCTTAATCCCTTCCTCATGCCCACTCAAGAGATTGTGAAGAGAGACATGTATGCAGTGGAGTAAGGTTGTGTTCTGGCCCGCTGCTGTGTAGCCCAGGGTGGAATGAGTCAGTTACTGGGTTCTCATGGACGAAGAGACCAGCTTGTCCAGCAGGAGGGACCAGTGCTGTGGCCACTTAAAATATGATTTTTTTTTTTAAAGTTAGTTATATAGTGAGGCGACTGCAGTTGGAAATGAAAGCAAACTTTGAAAGGCATTTGAAATAGCTGACCACTTAACATGGACAAACGAATAACAAGACAAAATGCAATACTTTTCAACCTCATAGGTCTTCTTCAGGCAAGAGAAACAACACTCAGGACAACAAAAATGAAAAACGAACCAATCGCTTATCTTCACATATTTGGCACAAGGTGGGCATTGAATTTTCATTGTCCTGAGTGTTATCTTGACTGAAGAACCTAAGGGTCAAAACGCTTTGTGTTTTTGTGTTGTAATTCGTTTGTGCATGTTAATTGGCAGAGTTATTTCAAAAATATAAAACACTTATCCTCATCTGCTGTACACCTTCACACTATCACAGTCATATTAACGTAAATGAAGGTAGCTTAGTTAATACAGTAATGTCCAGCCACTTCACACCAGAGGTTGCAAGTATAGAGGTGGGCAGGGAGTCCTTGAAGCAGTTGTGGACATCTTTCAGTATATTCACATGAGGGAACCATTTAGTGTCAACAAGGATTTGAAAATCGACTTCGGCGTGTCTTGGGTCAGTTGTTTGGCTGGCATTCATCTGCTAGTAGGAGAGATTTTGCCTGTACCGAGTCGTGGAGGGCCATTACAATTTGAGGTTGATACTTTACCTCTCATTTTGTGTGTGAAGTGAATGCTGGTAGTGTATCTGAATTAGATGAAATATCAGTGTGAGGTGGACGGGCTGGTTGCCTTCTTTCAAATCAAAAGAAAGTTCTTGGCTCTTTGAATTTATAGGCCGCACTGAACCAGGCCTTGGTTCTGCTTCTCTGATTTTTTCCTTGCCTTCAGGGTTCATGATGGTGTGGGAAAAAAGTGGAAAAGACAGGAAATTTCTGAAAGCATTTTTTGGTTACTGGTAAGTCGCAAAAAAAAATGTCTGCTAAAGGTCGGGTAAAAAAATGGATGGAATTCATGCTTTGTGGCAGATTTTTTTTTTTTTTTTTTTTTTTTTTTTTGTCAGTGAACTGACCCAAAGAAGAAAGCGTCCATTTTGTCTTGCCCTGCCACATGGTTCTTGCATGGACATAAGAGATATGTCATTTTACTGGGTTAAAGGATTTGCATGGGGATTGGACACGACTCGGTGCAAGCTTGAAATCCCTCGTTCAGAAACGTCAGCTCCAGTCTCATAATCCATTTGGTGTATAACTTTCTGCAGCTTCAGGCTATCTTGAGTTGCAGAAGATTGGAGCATTTCATCTTGCATTTTTGTGAATTTCCCATTGGGTTTAGCTGGAGCAGCCAGTACCTATGGACAGGAGTATTTACAGAAAATGAAGGTTGGAAACGGGGAAAGATTGATGGATTTACAAATGTATAAGTATGAACCTTGCTTTTCTCGTTTAGGATCATGTTTAGGATTTGCCCTACATCAGAAAACTTTTTTTTTTTCTTTTTTAAATATGTGTATGACTTTTTTCTTTCTATATTTTCGTTTTCCTGATGTCATGGCATACTGCATGGTTTCCTTTCTAAGATTACCTTTGCTTCCCTGGTCAGTTTTCTGGTCTTTTCGACAAATTTCTGTAGTCAGAACAGTTGACCAAGCAGGCAGGCATGTCGATGTTAGGCTGACCAGTGTTTATCATCATAGTAGCTGTCCACTAGAAAGGACAACAGTGGCAGTGATTCACTTAGGGGTTTGTGTTGATGCATAGGCATTGATTGTTGAGCTTAAGTCTTCAGTTTATGATTTTTTTTTTTTTTTTTTTAACATTTTGCTGGGATTGTACAAAATCTACACATAATTCTATGTTCTCAGTCATGCCAGTGGGTGCAACATGTTAGACAGAGTTGTGCAGAAAGTTGTTGTATAGACTGTGAAGACTTTCTTTTCATCAGGGCCATATGGTTGACAGCAGGTTGCCTTTTATTCATTTTTAAAAGCATTTATACGTAATAAACAGGGAACAAAGCCAGTTGTTCAAGGTGTATTTGGTGCCTTGTTACCAAAGGTCTAAAGCCTTCCGACATGGGGGGAAACGTGAAACTTGAGAAGAGAAATTCTTTAACTGAAAAGAGAAATTTGACCTTTTTTAGCATTTACTTTGTTGTACACTTGAAATGCGTTTGGAGTAGTAGTTTTGTTAAAACTGGTAGTTGAATGTGCTTGCATGCGTGACATGCATATCACGTGTATAACTAGATAACTGATTTGTTTTTTGTTTTTTTTTTTTCCTGATAATCAGGTTGTTGTTAACAGCCATGTGTACTGTATTTTTATCTGCATGTCAGAAGATTGAGAAAGTTCACAGTCGGTGGATGCTTGTGTGCTGTAAACTTGTGACTGAAAGACTGATGAAAAAAATCAACTGGGATAACAGGTTAAAAGATGTCAGCTAGTGAAATCCCTCAACGTTATGTGTGATGGAATTGTCTTGGTATCTTCACCCATACTGTCTTGCTGAACTCTTCATGGTTTGGGTCATTCTGAGGTCAAAATTACCACCATCCAACAAACATGTCTTGATGAGACTCGCTCAGAGCTCTGGAAAGTTGATGTCAAATCGCAAGAGTCTTGGATCCGTTTTGGAAACTGTAGAACTTGGTCACTGTAAAGAAAATTGACAGAGTGGCGTGAACATTAGCCAACATAATTATAGGCAATACTCATTCCTTCTCTCTAAATCTCTGAACGAGGTTCCATTATTGGCACATGGCCAAAGTTTCCTGTTGGCTGTATTTATCATTCAAGACCTAAATTCTACGTTGTCATTCATGACCTAAATTCTACGTTTTATGATTCTTTCAAATTCATCCTGGCTAGGACTACTGTTTTTGGTCGACTTTTGCCCTCACTGCATCTTGTTGAAACAGTCTACCTGCATTATAGTTGGCAAGACTAGTGCATGCAGTGCTAGCTTGGAGAATATTATACCATGTCTTAGCAGCATGTCCGTATTTGCTGTATGCTGTTCAAGATGTTTTTCCAAGCTTACATTTTGTCCCAAGATTTTTAATCCTCATGTGAAAAGTCTGTTTTTTTTCCCGCTGGATTCCAACCACTTCTTTTTAACCATCTACATCACGGGTCTGGCGGAAATGACCCATTTCAACTGACCCGATTCCGTGTCCTCTTTATCTGTTTCTTTCTATGAAAACTACATGTCAGCAGTTTATGATTGATAGAGAATGTTTTGGATATAAACAGGTCATGCACATTGCTGATGTGATTGCTAACATTCCTGTGGAGCAGTTTTAGGTAAGTGTGACCCACTGTCCATGAATGCACATGACATTTAGAGGAATCCATGCTTACATAGATTGTCGGTCAATAGGATGCAAGGCTGCTAGTGCTTGGTGGTGACGATGGAATGTCTTCTCCGTGCTATCTTACTTAGCTGTTGGACACACAGTGTTAGACGATATGCAATACCTTGTACTCTTTGGGTTGGATTTACTGTCTGTGATTCGAGTCCAGGTTGAAACAGAACGCATCTGACGACTTGTGTGGTTTCTAGATTGAGATTTGTTGGCAATAAATTTTGAGTCAGATTTTCTTTCTTTTTTTTCAATTTGAATTGGTGAGTGTGAGAGAGAGCAAGACAAGAGAGAGAGAGAGAGTGTGTGTGTGTGTGTGTGTGTGTGTGTGTTTTATTTGTATTCACATGCTAGCTTTTGATGTTCTACATGAACACCAGGAACCATGGAATATACAGCAAATATTGAACAAAATGTTTAATTTGTCCATCTGGCTACTCGCATACAAAAAAAGCTATGACACAAATCATGATGGAATTGTGCGACACATGGCATGCAACACAATCATGATGGAAACGTATTGAATATAACACAAAGCGTGGTCATGATGGAGATGTGTTAAACATGACACAATCATGTTGGGGAGTGTGCAAGTCATGACACATAGAATCACAAAGGAAGTGTGTGAAACAAAACATACTACCCAATCATAACACACAACACAATCATGATGGAAAAGTGTAGAATATGATACACGACACAGTCATGAGCAATGTGTTAATCGTAACACAATCATGATAGGAGTGTGTGACTCATGACATACAGAACAATCATGATCGAAGTGTGCTGAACATGGCATACAACATCATGATGGAAGAGTGAGAAACACGACACAGGGGTAAAAACGAAGATACATACAGTAACAAAACAGGATAATATAAATCAAACAGCATAATGTCAATCAAACAGGGTACATAAATCAAACAAATCAAACAGCATAATCAAAATTGCGCAGTTGGTAATCCTACAGACAGGAAGAGACTTCACTCCTGGGATCCACGATGCTTTTAACTACAGGTCATCCATTGGCTGGCTTGTGCATTAGTGAATGGGACAACCTGAAATAGTAGACCAAAATTCACAATGTTCATGTTCCACATTCAGGCCATAAAGTCCATGGAATAAACACATACATACACTTTCTTAAATCTTAATTATTACACACTCATACTAAACACATTCTAAACACATTCTATGGTATGCACACACAACTTGCCAATAATTTTACACACTTTGAGCACACTTGGTGATCTCCTAGCCAAGCCACAAGTGAGCCATAGAAAGAGGTAAATGTGGACATTCCATTCATTGAATCATGTAAAACCATACATGTACATGCATTTTCATTCTATAAACTCACACTGCGTTCACATTTTTGCCAAGTGTGCAACATCCACTTGCACAAATAACCATAACTCTCTCCTCTAGTGAATAGACATACGAACACGCGAGTTGTGAACTTGTTTCTGCTCTCTCATTCGTGAGCCTTAAGACCTACCATTTAACTCTATTGTTATTTCAATCATCCAGATCCCTCCTGTATGTCATTTCTCCTTTTCCTTTTCCTCAAAAGATTCTTTGGTGCTGAACATAAAACATTTGAGATGAAGACAAACCCATTCTCTTATCTCCCATTTCCTTAACAGAGCAAAGGTCTCTTATAAGACCAGCCAGTGTTAATGCATCTGTTGGAAAAGCAATAAATCTAACAGCGCGTTTAAAGCTCAGCTTTGGACAGATTTTCATATTATTTCATCATAATAATCCAGCTGACCACTTTGGATATTTTCAGGGGATGTCAAAAGACTGAAGAAAAAAGTCACGCCCTGTTAAGATGGTGTATGGCCCATTGCAGTTGGCAGGGCTATAAAACATTATCTCTCTCTCTCTTCTGTGGGATGTTGTGGAGTCACATCCCACTCACAACAAAGACACTATGTATATACAATGAGGATGTGAGGTTGGGGGAAGGGGAGGGGATCATAACCAATAAAGACACTAAGTATATACAATGAGGGTGTGGAATGTGGGTGGAAAGCACATCCAATGAGCAACAGACATTATGTATACATATAATGAAGGTATGGGGTGAGGGGAATCACTTCCAATAAACAACAAAAGACACTATGTGTCTAAAATCATTGACATCATTGCTAATTTACTGACATTTTCAAGGTGATTGGGTTAAGACATGATGAGAACACCAGCCATTCTGCTTGACCAATGTCGGATTAAAATAAGAAAACAATGTAACAAAAAATGAATTAAAACAAAAAACAGTGAGCAAATAAACAGCAGTATGGATAACCTGTGTCCACTCTAAACTGTATGTACAATTCTTACAACTTGATCGCCAGATTTGTGGGGAAAAAAGAAAAAAAAAAAAAGCTGACATATCATAGATTGTGAATGGAAAAAAAAAAAAAGGGTGTAAAAGCGTTTCCGGAACAAAGACAGAAGAATGGCTCACAAAGGCAGAAAAGTAATAGATGACAGCACTGTAGACAAGACACAAGAACAGGCCCAGTCTAAATGAATGACAGAAAAGATGCGACCCACAGAGAACTTCAAACGGTGGGGGCGAAGCTGTTTGTACAACTCGACTTTCCAGCATCCCCAATGAGACCTTGCTTTAAAGGGGAAAAAAAAGTGAAGACAACTGTACCAAAACACAAGTAAAAAGATAACTGTACGAAAATACTAGAAGAAAACCGTACGGAAATACCTCAAGTAAAAAGATAACTATGAACAGTCTAAAAAAGAAGACCACTGTATGAAAAACACTTTTTGGTTTCAACACAATTTTAATTAATTGCCTTCTTGCATATGCCAAAGGCACATCAAGGCAGCACACCCGAAGTGCACAGAATGTATTTTTACGTATTCAAGATCCCCCCCCCCCCTCCCTCTCCCACTCCTTTCGACTCTGACTGATCAACAAACAGCAGGACACACAGAAAGCAGCAGCAGCAGTTCAGGAATGTGTTTCAGTCACCAATCCAAAGGCAGGAGATCAGTAAAAGCATGGAGGGCATTCTTGTCGGAAAGCTGTCAGAGTGATCAAAATCGCATCCAATCTCAGCAAAGAACACCTTTTTTTTCTGAAACAAAACATGGAGGGCTTTCGGATCTGAAAGATCTCGGGTGATCAAAACAAAACCCAATCTCAGCAAATAGCACTGTACCGTTTTCTTGCTGAAAACAAAACAAGCTGTACATTCTCAAGTATTTCCTGGACAAGTTGGATCATCTGCACACGTTCATTTCATTTTCCTTCAACGCTTGTTTTCATGGTGTTTTCATTCAGTTGTTCCTCACCGTAACACGTTAACATGCCCTGCCCTGCGTGCGTGTACTTACACACAGAGAGAGGCTGGTCATTGTTATCATAAATGAGGCAGTCAAGTTTTACAGCCCAGACAACCACCGTGGTCGCTTCAGAGATGGAGGCAATTGAGACTATCTCCACGGTGACAAAAATAAATCGGTCTATTGATCTCTACTCTGGAAATACTGCTGATACAGTTTTCTTGATATAAACACAAGCCCTGGATATGCTGTTTATTTAAACATTCTATAAACATCAAAAGGGTGGAAGGGGAAGTTGTATAAATGATTCACACCATCCATAGATACAAATTAAAGGCCAAAAATTAAAAGAAAAAAAAAGAGAGAAAAGATAGATTCCTCTGATTTCCTGGTTTAAAGAAAAAAAGGAAAACATACAATCAATCAACATTAAATATAAACAATGCAAACCTCTCCCTTCATCCCCCAAAAACAGTAACAAACAAATAAAAATATTTGGGAAACAGAGGAGAGCGGACTGAAGACAAGAAGCAGCAAGATGACAACTGGTTCTGAAAGTAAATTGCCAACAGAAATGAAGAAATTTTCAACAACAACAACAACAACAGCAAATCAATATATGTTTTAAGAGAAAACAACAACAAAAGAAACCTCCTGCATCCCTACACAGAGATGGATTTCGCAGAGATGAGTATTCTAAAAGATGGCATTGAAATGCCCCCAATTCATGGGTGCACTGAAAATGTGGATTATTTCTCAGGTACAAAAAACAGATTAACTAAAACACTCTCATTTACATGTCAGCTGGGCACTGCAGATTTCCCTCTTTTCTGGGCAACAAGGAGGGCCATCTGTGGTGGCCAACATTCTTATAATCAGCATTTAAACATTTGAATTATCTGAATGACCACCACCCATTCTTGCATCCACCCCCACCCCCCACCCCCTCCCTGTCTTTTTTTTTGTTGTATCTCTGTGCATAATGCCACCAGCAAGGCAGCCCTATCTATTTTTCTTTTTTTTGTGCTACATGCTTGATATTTTGGTGCTGTTCCAGGAGTCACCTGTCAATTAGCATCGTTTAACTTTTACTATTCATAGCAGGAGTCCCTCGCATCACAAAACACCCCAATCATCAGTTTACGACCATGTGATAACAACCACAGCCATAGATAGCAACAGCCACAGGTAACAACAACAGCCACAGATAACAACAACAGCCACAGAAATCTCTCAGTCCTGACAGACCAGAAAGACACACCACCATCAGAAGAATACCCCCCCCCCCCCCCCCACCCCTTCACCACACAAAGGCTGGCAGGGCCATCCATTCTATTCTCACATGGAGAATGGCAGAAGAACAGCATGCCCCTCTGGTCACACAGTGAAACAAATCAGAGAAATGCAAGAATGGTAGTCACATCTCTCCATTACCATCACACTGGCACTTTGCACTGTAAAAAAACAAAACAAACAAACAAACAAAGGAAAAAACAAATAATATGTGACTGAAGCCAAAGAAGCAGACTTAATTCGTATATATGTTGTTTATCTCCTACTATCCTCCCCTTTCCACATGATCAATAAAAAAAAAAAGACAGACATAAATAACACGGAGGAGCCACTTCATCAAATGAACATTCCCTCCCCTTGATACATGTACACCATGCGTCACACATCTGACACATGTAGTATTCACATTCATCAGTCTTGGTAGTATGTATACTGAACTTAAGCAGGCCAATAGGTAGGATGGTTGTTATAAAAAAACAACAACAAAAAAAACACCTTTACATAGAGATCCGACAAACAGCGTACAATCTACATCAAGAAACGGTCACTTCCAGGCAACAGGAAAATACACAACAGTCCATGGTGTCTGTTCACTGATAGACAGTAAGGAACACTACAATATACAAATCACCCACCGACATTAACTGAAACAGCATCAAAGGGAAGTAAATCCTGCAGGCTGGACTGTATAACGGAGTTTTCCTTCCCTGTTATACTGCAGCCTCTCTTTATGCCCACTTTTTTTTTTTTCTCACCTGCTTAGCCCCAAGCGATAACCAGTGATATTTTCAGAGCAGCAGTCAGTGTCTATCTTTGAAGACCTTCACCACTGAACGGGGCAATGGCAGCATCGAGTCTTTGGATCAGATCTGATTAAGGTCCTACAGTCTACTGACTGTAGGGGGAGTGAACTGTTTGAGGTCCACCCTGTCTAAAGCATGGTATTAAAGCAAGCAGGCAGCCCAATCCTCTTCTACTGCTTTTTCACCTTCTCTGAATTGAATCAGGTGCCCTGTCAGTGTGGGTGGGCAAAGATGGTTTCTTAAACCGTAACACCCGACCTCACAAGCCAAGCAGTCTGGCCATTTGACTGCCGATATGGTAAAGATTATAATCACCCCTGACTGACTGATTTTTGCTTTGAGGTTTTGTGAGTTGTGTGCATCAAGACTTTGATGACAACACGACGAAAACAACTCTGTTAACCCTTTCGCTGCTATCATATTTTGCTAAGGCCCATGCTGGATGAAACAGAATGAGTGTTGATCATGAGGAACAGCATCCGTCAACTAAGCATTGCAGACGACGTTTCTATGACCAACGCTGTTCATCAACAGCACAGTGAAGAGGTTAACATGATGGAGATCCATCCAATTGCTTCCCCAAGTTTCACTGCAACACCCAGCCAGCTGAACACACACACACACACACACACACTCAACAACAGCAGTAGGTCCCAAAAGCCATTCCTACTACAACACATTTAGTGACAAAGCTAACAGAATGTATCATCTCACCAGTATGTGGTCAACAGGTTACAACAAACAAAACACACACACACACACACGCACACACACACACACACATACACACACACACACAAACCTGGCATCTCACAAAGAGAAGCAAGAGAAAGTAAATGTCCAAACTTTCCTGAACAAAGACAAATGAATGGGGCAACTAAACCAGAAAGACAATATACAACAGTAAAAGACGTTTTTTTTAGGGGGTCAAAGAGAGTGGTAGAAAAGATGAAATAATTAGCACAGAACATTCCAGAAGGTGGGATACCATTCACACTGAAAGAATCCACATGGCTCTTGGGGAATGTAGAGACACAAAAAAAGTGCAGTGTGGCATCACGTGTCAGTTCAGTGGCACACTGAGACACTGACCAATCAGATTTCAAATACAGACGTGACCTTGACATCTGACAGACATGGATATAACATGGTCAAGCCAGAACACAAATATATTCTTTCTTGTAAACCCAGTGCCTCTCAGGCTGAACATTACCCTTGTCTGATGACAAACACATGATTTCTATATTTACTGTCCATTGCGCCGCCTAATTAAGTAAGAGACTGCAAATCATCTACTTATAAAAATCAACAAAAAGATGGTCAATATATAAAACAATGCATTCAACATTTCATGATTCAGTCCACAAATATTTACATGCGCTGCCACAACATCACTAAGGCAGGCAACTATGGATTAGTAGTAAACAAGGCAACAAAAGATCAATGTAGTTTTAAAAAAAAAAAAAACTGCACTAAGGCAGACAACTATAAATAATCATAAACAAGGCAATAAAAGACCAACATAGTTTAAAAAAAAACACAACTATACATAAAGCATCGTGGAATGGAGGAATATGTTAAAAACCTCTACAACACTGTATATAGCTCCCGATCTGAAAAACAAAACATCCAAATTTACAGACCGGTCCACCACCACCAGAATTACTTGAAACACACACATTAGCACATTAAAGAAAAAAGTGACCAACCACCCACTCACTCCCCTCAGCCACCCTAATGCACACTCACACACTTTCATGAGTCCCAAAAAGAGGGATCTGTGGTCCTATGACACAGGGATGTAAGGAATGGTGGAATCAACAGATCTCGCTCGCCTCGCTCCATCCGATCAACACAGAGGCAAGCAGGCCAGGCCAGCAACTCCCATCAGCAAAACTCGCTGCAGCATGATTTCATCTGTCACAACTCTCTTCTCCCCTCGGCAATCTGGGTCACACGGAATGTCAGTGACCCCAAAGTAAATAACCAACATCAGACTGTCAGCGACCCAAACATGTGGGTAAATCACCAACAACCACTTCCGGCACCAGGTTCCTTTTCTTTGTTTTCTTAGGAGTCATTTCAACTCAGAAGGTAGGTTCATATTATACATAAAGAATCTGCCACATACACTGTTTTTTTTCTCTTTTTTTTTTTTCAAAATATCACTGTATTCGTTGTATCCCTCTTTAATTTCATATATTTAATGTCTTTTTTTCTGAAAAAAAAAAGTATTCAATGAAAATCATCATTCTGACATTTGTTCACCATGATCTAATTTCTTCAACATACAATTGCCTTTTCACGCGCCCCCCCCCCCCCCCCCCCCCCCAAGAAAAACACAAGATGGGGAAAAACCCCTTTTCTGTCAAGATAGATGATGATATCACAAAAATACAGTGATAAGTTTTTATACTGTCATTTTCATTCCACTGTAAACTATGTACATAAAATGAATTAATCAAAAACAAAACAAACCAAAAAAAACACAAAAAAACAAATCCATTTGATCTGAAAATCAAATTCATCAAGAAAAAAAAATATGCTACTCCCCCCCCCCCTCTAGTCACTTCCACTAGCACACATGCATTCTTAAATATTAAAGACAGACAATTTAAAGTTACAATAACTGATCAAATTTGGGGGGGGGGGGGGGGGGGGGGGAGTAATAAAAAAAAAAAATCTGCATCAACATAACCTGGTTGCTATATAAGTAAATGCTTGCTTCAAGCTCTTTATCTGCAACGAAATATCAACCATTTCAACAACAAAAAATAAGAAATCCCCCCCCCCCCCCCCCCCCTTCCCTCCCTGCCCAATGAAAGAATGGAACAAAATTTTAACCGGCAGAATGGTATTCTACCTTCTTATCTACCCGACACATTTTCTAACACACACACACACACACACATATACACAATTGTTGCATTTACTTTCCCATAAACAGCTCCCTCTTTCCTACGTAGTAGCACGTGGACATGGAACTGGAAAGTGCAATGCTAATGGCCGAGGAACAACAGCAGAAACAGTACTGGAGTATTAAAAAAGTATTTTAAAAAAACATATGCCAACAATATGTTCCTATCACTGCAAGTACCTTGTATCACCACAATTTCCACTGTTATCTGAGTGATTTGTTTTTCACAGAGGGAGGAAGGGAATGACAGTGAAAGGTAAGGGGTTGGGGGATGGGCACAACTTCAAAGACAAGAATTCGTTTTCAAGCATTGTTGGGAGAGAAAAAAAAAAAAAGACATGGAAGAGGTGCAAAATGTATGTCAACTACAGGGAAAAAAATTTCGAGTAAGATCAATTCTGAACATGCATACCCATGTTCATGAGGTGTTAAGTCAAGAGAAAACATGATTATCACAATGGACAGGCAGTACCTGACTCACTACAGACAGTAAGCCAGGTTCGGTGTGATCAGGTGATGTGGTGGAGTGAGCCTTTCATGCTTGTGCTTAAACACGTCTGTAAACACAGGCGCACTCATGTAGAGACACACATAGCACATGGATGCCTGAGTATGCAAAAATGAAAGCAAACATCAATGGGTTTTTCTTTAAGGATGAAAGAAACCGATCTTCCATCCTGCGATTCTTCCCACATGGATCTTTGTAAAATAGTCCAACACGGACACCAAACAAATAAGTTAAAGATCGATGTATAAGTCTTCATGTAAAGATCTTTGTATACATCTATCACCACAGTCAGAACTATTTTTTGGGGAAAAAAAAAGGGTAACAATTTGTTACTTCGTTTCTATCTTTTACACACAAGAGTCCTGAAAATCCGCAAGCTGTTTAACATTTTGTGCAGTCATATATACTATCTGACAGCAAAGCAGAGAGCTGTGTACATTATCAGCGAGAAACAGCTTTACATATCTATGACATGCACAAGACAGTCTAATATAGTCCTTAATGGACAAATGGCATTTGCTCGGCAGGAACTGAAGATGTATCAACACTGTCATCTAAATCAGTTGTGAATCAATGTCCACGGTGTATTCTTTGATAAAAAGATTCTGTTTGAAGGCAGGTAAACAGTTTCAGTTGTAAAATATTTCTTTGCAGCGGGATGTCCTCAGATCTTGATACCAAAGACCCAATACCTGTCTGAACATATGCAGCGGGTGAAGGTTCAAAGAAAACTGTGCTTGGTCCTATTGGTACTAAGTCCTGAGAGGGTCACTCCTTTGAAACAGTTAGACAGAAAACGTTTTTCTTTTTTTTTTTTCAACATCAGTAACTGCTGCCAGTTCTTGGTCTGCGTGTTTGGAGGACTACATTCTTCAAATGTCCAGGCATCTGCTGCTGATCTTAATGATTTTAGAGCCAATTTTCTGAATCTGGAAACTCAAGTTTCTTCAGGGAAGTTTCTCCTCATTAAAGCAAAAAAAAACAACTTTGTGATACTTGAATTCTTATAAGGCTTATGGCATGCAAGAGGCAGGTCACAGAAAAAATCCTGGGACACAATAAAAAACTGAACTGAGAACAAATTGGTACCATTGTGTGTCCATTATTGATATCTAGAGGGACGGGACTGAAGGTGGGGGTGAGGAGGGAGGGGTGGGGGATTAAAAAAAAAGAGCAGCATGCTGAAGAATTCTTGTATTTGTAGTATCACAGCACCAACATCCAGCAAAATTTTGCAGAAAGCGCAGCAGTCTTTGTGAATCGTAAAACTCACAAGCTCAAACAAAGATACTTCCTTTCCTTTAACTTGTTGCTTATTTACCTGAAATTTGCCCAGACTCAAAAGCTATAACACCTTCGTAAGCCCAAGACAGAGACTGCAATCCATCTGAACTGAGAGTTTGGGAAGAAATTCTTCCTTCCCTTTGACTATAAACTTGAAAATCCTGCCCAAACCATGGCATGGAAGATAAAATGTTTCACTAATTAATAACATGAATTAATAACATTTTGTAACTACCAATCCAGTTTACTTCTTGTATTCAAAAGTGTAAATGTGAAAAATTTGATCATTCTGAAAAAAAAAAAAAAAGGGGGGAAAAAAATGAATATTCTTAATCAATTCTGGTGTGTTTGGTTTTAATCCGGAAAACGGTCTTGTCACACTCAACAAAGAAACATGTACGCGCATGAACTTCAGTACTTTAATATATGCATTATTACTATAGATTTTAGTCATGGCTACAGTTGATAACATTTTTACCCAAAATTATTTCTGCTAAATTTTAGTTAACTCAAATGGACTTTTTTTACCACAAAAATTGTGGACTAAAACTGAAGTTTGTCAAATGGACTCTCTCTCTCAAACTGTGGACTCTGAAGTTTCTCTCTCTCTCTCTCTCTCTCTCACACACACACACACACACACACACACACACACACACACACACACACACAAATCCATCCTTTCACTTTCACGAAAGCTGTATTAACCTGTGGTTGCTCTCATGTGTACTTGTGGTCTATTTTCATTACAAGTGCTTTCTTGTTTACTTATATCATATTGTGTATACTGAACTCTGCTCATCAATTCAAAGGATGCACACTTTAACATTACTCTCATTATCAAAAGAGTAAGTGTGACTTGGTCTGTGATCACTCAACTATGCCTAACTTTAATATGACAGATTTCCTTCCGTATCTTTATTAGCAACTGATCTTTTCTGCAGTCCAAAATGTCAAGCTAAATCTACAGAAAGTGTAAAAGACAGACTCCTTTCTCTTTCTGTACGTGAATGTGTGCGTACGTGAATACGCACATGCGTGTGTACGTGTGTGTGTGTGTGTGTGTGTGTGTGTGTGTGTGTGTGTGTGTGTGTGTGTGTGTGTGTGATACATGTGTTCATCTTTTGCTTTACATCTTTGACATTGAAAACATATTCATGTGTATGTGTAAGTGTCTACATGTGCAAGCATATGTGTGTACACAAGTTATATGTGGAGTGCGCACATATAAATTCAAAAGTTTTTGAGTACAAGATTTAAAGCTTTCAGAAAAAAATGTATAAATAAACACCTCACAAAGCGTGATCAACATCACACTGCACAGAAACCACATCCCTCCTATTATGCTCAGGAAGTGATCCATCCACGATCCCTGTGCTTGTTCAAGATAATGGGGGAAAAAACATGTGTGTAAAAAAAAAACACCTCAATAAACTACACATTCTTGTTGCAGGATGGATCTCACCTGAGGAAGAAGCTGCCAACATGAACACACTGCACATGTCAACGCTCAGTACTCTTGCTGCATCGTCTTTTGTTTCTGACAAATACAGGTGTTCAAATCACCTTAAAGCTGACATCCTAAAGCCTCACGCTGAGTCAGGATAAAACAACCACCAGACAAATCCTTGATGATAACTGATCCATTATCACTATAAATCAATAATCAATGGCCATCCGAGTGAAATGTACATTAACAACCATACCAATACTCACTCCACTGGGTACAAGCGCAATGTCGAGTATATAACATCCTATCTTGCTTTTCAAAACAAAAAGATTTAAGCATTATATTGCAATTTCATACAACTGAAGCAAATCTGTTCAAACACTCAACTACTTAAATGTGGGGGGGAAAAAAAAAAAAAAAACAAAGAAAAAAAATGGAAAAGCCTGTACATTTCTATCACACGTACGTGAATGTATGAATACAACCACAAACAAACATGAACACACTTTCAACACATTTACATAATCTATCCAGTGACTGCATACCAATAAATGACAATTCAAAAAAATAGCATGAGCACCAAAGTATTTCAAATAATCATGTTCAGAGACAAAGTTAAAGAGACAGACAAGCCAGACAGAAGCCAAGACTAGCAAAGCAAACTCTGTGTTAGCAGCTTGAGACCGTTAACAAGCCCATGTATACACAAAAGCAGAAGCAAACAAATCATATGAACATGCTCTCACATGTAATATATATACTGTTAAAGCGCAAAGCCTATGTGTACACAAAAGCATAAGCAAACAAATCATATGAACATGCACTCACAAATATACATCAAGCAAACAAGCCTATATGCACACAAAAGCAGAAGCAAACAAATCAGCAAGCACTCGTACGTAATATAAACTATCAAAGACAATATTTTACACATGTTTCAGTACCTGCCCACGTTGCAAAAAACAAAAAGCTTCGTTTTGTTATCACACAGTCATATAATAAACAACAAGATAAACACACAAAGCTTTCTGTCCTGTTTTCAACTCTATGAACAGTTGTGTGCACTACCCAATACAGCGCTCAACAAGTGTACTACTGTACAGGCACACATATGGCCATATTACTTTCAAACTGACAGTAAAAAAAAATAACTAAAAAACAATGTTAAACTTCACATGCTCGTTCTGGAAAATGTAACCACAAAACACTTCTGTAATTTCTGGACCTGTGGCGATATTTCACTTTCAATTACCAGAGTGCCTTACATTCAAAAGCACTGATTTTTGGTTAAATAACTTTCAGCACCAAGCTGTATTGGGAGAATGTCACGCACACCCTGCGGCCATGCTAAGAGTCTGTGTCCGCCCATCCCAAAGTACTGATCATCCAGTGTGTGCACTGGTCCAGCACACTGCAGCGCGTCAGTGTAGCGTGCAGACTTGACCACGCTTTCAGCTCTTTGCACTCAGGTGGGGTCTCTATCTTATTTCTAGTTTATCACATATACACCCGAGACACCAACCCTGTATGCAATGGAACTAATGACTTTCACATTCCCACATTCCGCATGGCCTTGTTTATCACTGAAACAGATTTTTTTTTTTTCTTAAACATCAAGGGGTGGACCCTACATTGCAATGCACCTTGCAGTCCATGCATGGTACCCCTTAGGTAAGGGGGGGGGGGGGGGGGGGGGGGGGGGGGGGGCAACAAAAAAGAAGCATGATGCTGTCCACTACTGACTCAAATCAGCCTTCACTCCAGTCTTTGTATACATAGCCCGGTCAACCCTGGAGGCCATATCTGGGTTTAAAGTCAAGTTGGAAACTGACTTTATCCAATTTGCACACAGCTGACAGGAAAGACAGTCCCACTTTGACAGGAAAGACAGTCCCACTTTGACAGGGAAGACAGTCCCACTTTGACAGGGAAGACAGTCCCACTTTGAAACCAATATCAACAGATCTTGAAACAGTTGACAGGAAAGACAGTCCCACTTTGACAGGGAAGACAGTCCCACTTTGAAAGACAGTCCCACTTTGACAGGGAAGACAGTCCCACTTGAAAGACAGTCCCGCTTTGAAAGACAGTCCCACTTTGACAGGGAAGACAGTCCCACTCTGACAGGAAAGACAGTCCCACTTTGACAGGGAAGACAGTCCCACTCTGACAGGAAAAAGACAGTCCCACTCTGACAGGAAAGACAGTCCCACTCTGACAGGGAAGACAGTCCCACTTTGAAGACACAGTCCCACTTTGACAGGAAGACAGTCCCACTTTGACAGGGAAGACAGTCCCACTTTGACAGGAAAGACAGTCCCACTTTGAAAGACAGTCCCACTTTGACAGGGAAGACAGTCCCACTTTGACAGGAAAGACAGTCCCACTTTGACAGGGAAGACAGTCCCACTTTGAAAGACAGTCCCACTTTGACAGGGAAGACAGTCCCACTTGACAGGGAAGACAGTCCCACTTTGACAGGGAAGACAGTCCCACTTTGAAAGACAGTCCCACTTTGAAAGACAGTCCCATTTGACAGGAAAGACAGTCCCACTTTGACAGGGAAGACAGTCCCACTTTGAGAGACAGTCCCACTTTGAAAGACAGTCCCATTTTGACAGGGAAGACAGTCCCACTTTGAAAGACAGTCCCACTTTGACAGGGAAGACAGTCCCACTTTGAGAGACAGTCCCACTTTGAAAGACAGTCCCATTTTGACAGGAAAGACAGTTCCACTTTGAAACCAACATCAACAGACGTTGAAACAACTGACAGGAAAACTCTAGGTCAGGCTGTGCATGTTTTACACCTCTGTCACTGTGACACTGAAAACTGGCTAGACCATTAAACTCATAACGTACAAAATCAATACTGCTTATGCCAGGTAACCCATTTTTTTATTGCCAGACTGATCCCCTTACTTCTTCAAGAAACAGACTTTTTTTTTTTCTAAAAAAAAAAAAAAAAAAAGAAAAGAAAAGATTGTGTGAAATACTATAATGGTTTTGATTTACACCTGAGGTACAGTTCACAAACTTTATTCTTCAAGTCACAGGAAGATGTTGTGGATGAGGCTAACATTATCAACAAAATGTTCACATCAACTGAATTTGTGCACTGCAATCATCTCCACCTTTCAGGAACTGGACAAAGATTTGAGAGTAACAGTCTTCACAGTATCATACAAAGTAGTTTTTTCAGTGGTCGAGGTCTCTACTCTGAATGTGACTGGCAGATTGTTCACTTTGTTGCCACACCAAAGGCGGTGGGCTGGTGCATATAAAGTCATTTACTAGCAAACCAACAACTCACACAGCCTAAGTAACAGCACACCTGCACTCTGATAGAATGCAGGAACTGCTCATCATAGTTACTTTTGTACCGGTGGTTCTATTACCTGATAACAACAATGAAAAATAGCAATGAGCAAAAGCAGTGTTTTGTAAACAAGCATTGTGCAAGGTAGGATCAGACATGCGATCCTTAAACAGAAAAACTTAAAACAGATATTGTACAAAGTCAAGACTGGTTATGCTCCCTAAAACCAATAACGTTCGAAGTCAATATTGGCTATACCCATTAAAAACTATCGGATAATGTATCAAATACTGGGTTGAGCAACTATCAAAGCTAAGAAACCTGCCTTTGTCCAATTAATTTTTGTGAAGTCATTGAAAAACACCATGGTATTATGGACAATCTGATCCTTTTAATGTGATAAGTACTGAAACCTTGTCGTTCAACTTCCCAGTATGACACACTTTCTCAATCTTCACTCACGGGGGTAAATATATACTTTTAACTTGGGTTCTCTCAAAGGAAGAATGGAACCTCTATTCACTGACAATGATGGAAAGTTCTGTGATGGATTTTTTTTCTCTCACAATGCGATGTGAAACTACTTTCGATCTCTGTGGAATCCATCCCACTCCCCACCCTTTTTTTTTTTTTTTTTTGCTGTCCCAACCTCTGCGCCAGCTCAGGGGCAGTGCACCCATGACGCTCATTCCAACACCCCGTCCACAGCCACAACCCGTTCGGCCCCACCGCAGCCCCGGGACAGGCAATCCACAAGGAACAGTCAATGTCAAGCCGTCGAGAGGCAAACCCACCGGAGGAGACACTGCACTGCTGCCGAGTCACTTTAGTGGTGTTCAGTGGCGCCTGTTCTGATCTAACATACGCAGGACACCACCTACTAAGCCCCCTACTGACGACAATAATTGCTTAGTCATGGAGCCGGCGTGAGTGAGCTCTCCCTCCGGAGGGCACCACCACGTCCATCCAACGACAGCCCCCATGGACTCGCTGATACCGGTGACTGCAACGGAACCAAATCAAGGCCACAGACATGGAGAGGACATCGAAAACTGAGGTCACCATGAGAGCAGGGCATGAAGGGCCACAGAATTTGAGACATTTTTTTTTTAATGCTGATCGATGAGAATGAGAATGAGGATGATTAAGATGATGCTACGGGTTTCCATTTCGGTCTGAGACTACATGACAGGGCTGTACTCTACGCTTCCTTCATAATATATCCCGGTGTCAACCAGGCCCGAGAGATACAGGCACCTGCAGTGTTGGTCAGGAAATTCGAGCAACACTCTCAGAAATGCATCCATTACGTGGATGAAACTCGACTGTGTGGTCCCAGTCTTCCCAACTGAGTCCGCAGCAAACTCAACTCTGGGTAGGAGCCGGTCGGGGCAGAAAAAAACCACATGACTCTGATGGGATTCGAACCCATGACCTCCCAGCCGGTGGTCCGCGATGCTAACCACTTCGCCACAGCAGCTGGTCCACTCCCCACCCTTGTCCAACTGGCGACCAAACTACCATAGGCTATAATACTTTTCTGCTAAACTGTTGAAAAATGTTTGCCAGATCAGTCTCTGGACAACCCAGTTCTTTACATATTTGAACCACCACCCCAACCTTTTCAAGGATCAGTTTGGTTATTTTTGTTTTCCTGATGAATGTAATCTCACAAGAGACCTAGAAATTGTCTTGTGTGCAAAATATAAATAATTACCCCCCTACACTATGCAGCTGTCACATATAATATATTTTCCAAGCACTTTCACATTTGATGAACTGAAATTAGTCTATATATGCAACTGCTTGTTTGTGAGCAGGTGCTAGTCCAAGATTCCAAATGACCCACAGGTGCAATCTCAACAATGCACATTCATTGAAGCAATGGCATCTTCAAACGTCTCAGGGGTAAAAAAAAAAAAAAAGAAAAAAATTTGAATGGCAAAATCGCATGAAAGTTGTAACCCAAAGAGCTAAGGAGGAAAAAGCATTTGCTACCATCAGGTTAGGTATGGGGAAAATGCAGATACAGACAGGAAACGGATTTACAGACAGAGAGATCGGTGAAGATGGTATACATATTAGTGTGAAACTTATAGAAACAAAGCAAAACAAAACAAAAAACAACACCCCCCACCCCCACTCTTCCCTCCCCCAGGAACTCCAGTAGGTTGAGTTTAATGTCCTCACAGCAAATGCCTTCAGGGACAAGTTGTTTGCTGCAGCAAGCCGCAGAACATTGAGTCGGGTGTCTGACCGACTTGTCAGCTGGCAGGCTAGGTGGGAAAACTACATTCAGACATAAATAACAGAGCGGTTCACTGATGTCTGAAAAGGTAACTTTCCTGTTCCTGGAACACTAACCTAAGGAAGCCACTCACTGGGACAGGACATAATGATTCTACAGCAACAAAAATGATGCTAAGCTTCTGCTGTCAATGGGGAAGCCAGACCAAGTGGAAAAATCAGCTCCTTCCCATTATGCATTTATGCTGGTCAGTCAGCTTTACTGTATACAAAAACCGCTCTCCAGCAACATCTGTTTTGTGTGATCTTTGTGAGCTCATTGAGGGGAGGGCTCTTTAAAATCCTGTTCAACCTCTCTGGCTGTGGACACACAGAGAAGAGAGAAGAGGATTGGAAAAAAATGGAGACAGAATGCTGATCATAGGTCACTGGCCTTGTCCTCTATGAGCAACAGAACACCATTCATTACCCCATCACCAGAGACAAATATACAGTAATGAACAGGAAGTCCTCTGGCAAACAGCAACAACAACAAAAAAAGACAATAACAACAGTGCACAATAAAACTATCAACTGTGCTCCCAGTTTTTTTCACTATGATAAAAGTCTGGTCACAAAAATAAAATGTAACTACTCTCGCCTCCTCCATTTCACTAACATGGATTTTGTCACAACCCCGCCCCCACCCCCTCCCAATCCAATCCCATATTCACTATAAGTTTCTTTAAACAATAAACAATGCATTATAAAAAAAAAACATATATAAGAACAATACAAACAACAAAAAAGTAACTTGCATCCCAAAGTCTTCAATGTTATAATAATTTCTGTCCATCGCCTTCTGCACGTGACATGTTTTTTTTCCCCATTCTTCCAATTCTCCGCTTCAGTTTGTACAAGATTTCATCACAGACCAGACATAAAAAAGCAGCACCAAACCGGACAGCCAGGCTCTCTGTCATGCAAGATCATCAACACAGGAAGCACTGGCTAACAACAGAACAGTAGATAAGTCTGCATGGCCTCAGAAGAGAACAAAGAACACGCACACACACACACACACACACACGCGCGCATATATATATATATATATATATATATATATATATATATAGATGTATACATATATATATATATATATATATATATATATACTGATAGAATTTACTGACCATTTTCCCCAGCGCAGTCCAACAACTAGTCTCAGTAATAGGATAACCAGTCTCACATGAGGAAGTGTGGCAGTCCTGACCAAAAACCACTTTTTTTCCTTTTTTCGATTCGTTCCTCTGAAACGGCTGCTGTTTTTGCACTCCGTTGCTTGCTTAGATGACCGTGGGAAAATTCATTTAATGCAAAATATCTGAAAAAAAAAATATTCCTGCCCATCACCACAGTGGTCAGCACTGATATCATATTGTTCGCAAGTACCTGCTATTGGCTTTCAAATCTAAAGTCACGATGACTGTCAACAGGAACTACACAGACTGAGCATTTTGGACTTTGCTGTTGCATGGACTGCTGCTCAGTCTGTAGTTTTCAGGAATCCTGTAATACAGTTTCAGAAATTATTTGATAAAATTCATGTGACGGAGATTTCACTGTAGTGACCCAGGTCTGTGCACCTTGTGAGTACTAAAACAAAGTTGGGATTTTCCACCTGTGGGATTAATCTTTAAACATGCTTTCGTAAGGCTTCTTCCTCTCGCATATGAAGCCATGGAAGTATCGATAAATGGGGGGAACCCCCAGCAATGCAATTCTGTTTTGTCTGACATGACTGCACACTCCATCAGTGTTTCTTGAAGATGTGAGAGAGCTACTTCACAAACTGTTGAGATGTTAGCACAATGACACAAACAGAAGGTACATCATGCCATTACTTTAAACCCTGTGTTGCAGAAGCTAAGAGTAATTTCACCATGAAACAGAAGGTCTGATTCTTGGTTTCAAGCTCACAATTTCCAGACATTATCATCCCAATCAGCATCTTCCTTTCACTATCATTCATGTACAGATCAGGATGGGGAGTAAGCATCCTGTGATCAAGCGTAAATTTTTTTTTTTTCTCCAAAGGAGAAGCCAGTCTTTCTTGCCCTCAGAACTTGTAGATCCAGAACAGAAGTGAAGCATCCTCCATTTTGGAGGAGCTGCCCCCTGTGTGCATGTCCCAGTAGCCATCCCCCCCACTCAACACCATGACAGCATTGCTGGTGGACGTTTTCCTCATGGTGTTGGCACGGATGGTGGAGATGCGGGGCGAAGGCGGCGCACGGAAAGGATCTGTAGCAGACTGCTGTGTTGAAGACTTGGCTATTTCCACTCTCATTCCAGGCTTGCTTGGGCTTGCCGTCTGCGCTGGCACCCGACATGACTGAACTGGATGAGGCTGGAGAGAGGGAGGACTCGGGGGGAGGTCTTCATGCCATCTGCCTTCAGCTCCGCCAGATCTACTGACTCTGCCGCCAAACCTTGGGATCTGCTCACACTAGGAGAGTTGAGATCGGTGTGCTCTAAGGTGGCCGTGTCTGATTGGATGCTGAGATCATCCAGTCCTCCAAGGACGCTGTCTTCCTCACTGATGTCGCCATCGTCTAGAAGGTTCTCGTACAACATCTCCACTTCTAAAGCATCATCCCCCCGTAAGTCAAACATGGACTGGAAACGAGTGATCGTGTTGCTTTTGATTCGATTGGCCAGCTCACTACGGAACGACAAAGTGCGGCTTTCCTTGCGACGTGCAGGGTTGGTCACTTTTCTGTTACTCTTGAGACTGCCGGTCCGACTGCCACTCTTGCTATCTCTGAACCGCCTCAGGAACTTCTTACCTGCAGGAGACTTCATGACAGTGTCCTTCATTTTCTCAGGGACTTGACATCTTGGGTTGCAGACTCTCCATGCTGATTGCAGACAGCCTCCCCCCCCCGATGCCACTCTCTCTGGGGCCGGTCTGACAGGCGTCCAGTTCAGCACCTGAAGACAGCAGCTTTTCCTCCGCTACTCCCTTCAGTTCGATCATCTCTCGTTTGCGGTTCCTCATACTGGGGCGGGCACGTATGTGGGATCGCAGGGAGCTGTTTTTGTGCAGTTCCAGGATGCTTACCGAGCAGTATATACAGGAATGATGAACCTGCACAAACACATTGTACATGATGAACACACTGGTAGGGTAAGCAGCACTACTTGGAGTTATGGGCTTTTGTTTACTGAGCAGTACACAGGAATGATGAATATGCACAACACACTGTACATGATAAACACACTGGTAGGATAGATGAATACGCACAACACACTGTACATGATAAACACACTGGTAGGGTAAGCAGCACTACTTGAGTTATGGGCCTTTGTTTCATTGTGAGTACAGCACATCATTTTCATTTTCTGTCTTCGACTCCTTACCTGCTGTCATTCTTGTTCTGACTCGGTGCATGTTCAGACGAATAGATATATTAGATTTTTTACAACCAATCCGCTTATATCAGCCCTGTGAGAGTTTCTGTTCCATACAAGTTCTCTGGAAATTTGTTGAGCATTAAGATGCAGTTTCTGAGTGAAAATATTTAGATCGATCAGACACAACATGCAAAGGTATTCAAAACAAGCCATAAGATTCCAAATTCCTTTTTTTCCCCATGTTGTATCAAAGTGACCAAAAAACAAATTACAGAAGTAGTGGTCCATGCACTGCTTAATTAACATCCAGTAACAACTCAGACATTGGCGAAGACTATAAAAATGAGTTTAAATTCGATTCAATCTTGATTGGCAGTGAGTTAGGTGACCATGCAATGGAATTTGGTGTCATCATTCTAGTATATTTTTTGTAGCTATTGATGTAACAGTGTTGCTTTTGTTCTGTTCTTTCCTAATGCAAGGAAATATGCTGTGTTCTTTCCCCATCTTCAGTGAGTTTGGTGTGTGATCGTAATGCCTTCAGAATCATTTAAAAAAAACAATCAGAAAAATCAGCAACACCACCAACACAGATGGGCAACATTCAATGAATGATCTGACGAAAAAAGAAAGAAAAAGCGGCACATGCTCCTCCCCTATCACACTTCACCAAACACTCGTTCACACACACACACACACACACACACACACACACACACATTCACAAAACTGCTTCTAAACAACAATCTCAACCTCTAGGATACAAGCAAAATTCATTCAGACGACAGCTCACCCCCCTTTCGCTTGTCCCCTGTTTGACCACAAACAATATTGCCGTCTTCCATTCTCACCTGACAGGTCCACGATGAGCATGATAGGCCACAGATGGTCGACCACTGTACAAGGGTACCCCGTCGCTGAGGCGCGGGAGGGGCAGGGTGAGAATCAACCCCACACTGGTTCCAATCCACAGAAGACCTGTACTGGCAGCGATGCAGGTCACCACGCAGTCACGGCTTTCTGAACTACCGGATTTTTCTACAGGGGAGATAAAAAAAACAGACAGATACAGATTAATAATCAGCCGGTGTGGTACAATGGTTATCACTGCAGGCTAAGGGCTGGGAACTCATGGCTTTCCAATCTCACCAGAGGGATGTATTTGCTGGGTTTTTAGGCCCTAAGAGGCTCCTTCCAAGAACTAAATGTGCTATGTGCTCAGAGGCAAAGGCTGGAATCATGCTGTAGAGTCTCATCCACTTAGTGGGTGTGTCTCAGAGAGTGATTCTACTTTCCTGAACAATACTGCAGGTGTCTGCATCTCTCAAACCTGGCTGATGCTGGAGTACATGACGAAAGAATGTGAATACCCCCCCCCCCCCCCCCCCCCTCCCCCCCACAGCATGAAACGTCTCAACTTCTAGGCCCTTTTCTCTTCAGGTGATCTCTGCTTTGATTTTCTCTCCATGTCGGTGTTCTTGATGCATGGTGTCAAAGTCATTGATTTCAGCTGGTTAGTGAGGGCCACTACTGACTGTACTATTGATGCTGGCCTCGCATATACTGCCCACAAACACACGTATGCTAACAGACACATATGCTCACTCCTGTCCACTCATCACGCCCACACCCCTGGCCTGAACACGCACACACCCCCTCTCACCTGCCAGCACCCTGTTGATGATGTTGGCCACGCTCATCTCCTGCAGGTTCTCCATAGTCTCCAGGTGGAAAAGACGCACGGCCGCGCTATGCTGAAAGGCCACCCACCCCCACCCCGCTCCTCACCATCTGCAGCACCGACATCTCACGGTCCCCCGACAGCTTGTGGGTCACCTGCGACACAACAATCCACCACCCCTTAGGGTTTGTTCACAAGCATAGTTGCTGTCTTTAGTGTCGAACGTCATGCGGATCCCTCTTGCAGGTGTAGTGCACAAACCTTAACCAAAAAACAAAACAAAAAACAAAAGGAAGAAAAAAAAAAGCAGTTTTTTCAGTCACATTTAAAGATGGGAAATATGACTTAACTGGAAAAAAGAAAAACACCATGGCTGTGGTAAAGGAACAGCAGAAAGAAACAATGTAACACAAAAAAAATATACAAAAAAAAAAAAAAGCAGCTCTTCTTTCAGTCACATTTAAAGACGGGAAATATGACTTAACTGAAAAAAAAACCCACACACCTAATATGGAGAAGGGCAGAAAGAAGCAATGTAAACAAAGAAAGCACAAAGTTTTCACCATCAGCTTCATACCTGTGATCATAGTAAAAAAAACCCCTCAAAATCTGTTGGCTTTTCTTTTTTTATGCCATGTTCCCATGGAGACCTCAGTTTGGATTTCATCCCCACTTTCACAACCATGGCAAGTCTGCATCAAAGTCGTCGACATTGCAGGTTCATGGGGGACTGTCGTTGGATGGACATGGAGGCACTCATCAGAGGGGGACTCTCTCTTGACACTGGCTCCGTGACAAGGCAATGATGGTCATCAGTTGAGGGCTTACTAAGTAACCCCTTAACTGAGGTACAGGTGGTGTCCTGCTGTGTGCTGCTCAGGAGCAGGTACCTCTAAAGACTGCTGAAGTGATAATCAGCAGTGCAGTGTCTCCTCTGGTGGGCTGCCTTGGGATGACCTGAAACTCCTTGCCCCCCCCCCCCCCCCCCCCCCCCCCCCCCCCCCCCCTTTTTTTTTTGGACTTCCAGTACAAGGACCAGGATGGAAGGACCTTGGGCATGGTTTGTGTGTGGTGAACTGGTATGAGTGGAACAGAAGTAATGCCAATGACAGGGGGCACAGAGGATGAGACAGGAAAAAAAACAAACGAACAAAAACAAAAGGGGAAATCAGAAGCACACACAGATACATGCAAGGACCTACCCACCACTGTCCTTTTGGTGACAGCCAGCATATGTGGAACAAAAAAACAAAACAGTCCATGTCGAACCTTAAAAAGTGAAGTCAATGCTGTGAAGTGCATGAACACAGCTGAACATGGCCCTTGCTTGCTCTGGTGCTATCACTGGCTATGCATCCTCCTTTGTCACAATGTGCTTTCTAAGTAATATTCATTCGTCTAACTGTAGCGTCCTTTGCTGAAGTTCCAGACCAACTTTTCTGTTCTACTCTATTCCTCACTCTTGCTGCCTGCTGAGACTCTGAGATGCAGCTGACTGATGGTGAGAATTACAGACTGCTGGGAAAAAATATCCATCAGGCTTTAAGTCTGTCTAGACATTATGGTCTCCTCTGCTGCTAACTGGCTACATGTCGTATAGTTTATATATCAGAAGGAAGTGTGTTTGTGAAGGGGGTGTGGGAGGGGTGGTAACTTTCAATGAAATAATTCAAACTTCTTCACCTGACAACAAGAAACTTCAATATTCATACAGAAAGCGATAGATCCTAGGTGCATGAGAATATATTTTCAAGATCACAGAAGCCAAAATACAGAAGCATCTTTTTTTTCAAGAAAGAACACTTTCAAGATCACAAATGACAAAGTATAAAAGTACCTTCCCTTTCATGAAACAGATAAAAGAGTGCATATAGTGCAGCTCTATGAGTAAACAACCCTAATTGTGAGTCACAGAATAAGCAAGTGATGTTCTGCATACTGCACATCAGAACAGGCACAACTGAACTCCACCAAAGTGTGCCTCAACAGCAGCGCAGCGCCTCCTCAGGAGGGTGGTCTCATAAAGGGTGGTCTCATTCCCAAGAAATCAGACATGTTCATAGGATGAACTGGACACAATTAGTCCCTGTGGACATGATAGTTACACCTGTGGACTGATGCTGCTGAGACAAAGGGTAGGAATGGGTGTGGCTGAGCAAAAAATCAGTGATGTGAGAATGATGTCAGCGCAAGAGTTTGAAACAAAAGGGAAAGCAAGACAAAATCAGCAGTAAGTAAGGGGAGGTGACTGACCAGCGTGTTGAGGCTGTCGATCTGCACGACGTGGACGTGGTGACCACAGGCCACCCACAGGTCGTCATCCACCACCAGCTGACATTTGATTGGGCTGTGACCCAACTCCAGGCTCCGACCCGACCTGATGCACCACTCGCCCACTGCCAGCAACAACAACACTGATGATGACTATCAATAACAACATTGATGATGACTATCAATAACAACAGTGATGATGACTATCAATAACAACACTGATGATGACTATCAATAACAACAGTGATGACGACTATCAATAACAACAGTGATGACGACTATCAATAACAACAGTGATGACGACCATCAATAACAACAGTGATGACGGCCATCAATAACAACAGTGATGATGACTATCAATAACAACAGTGATGACGACTATCAATAACAACAGTGATGACGACCATCAATAACAACAGTGATGATGACTATCAATAACAACAGTGACGACGACTGTCAATAACAAACAACAGTGATGACGACTATCAATAACAACAGTGATGACGACCATCAATAACAACAGTGATGTTGACCATCAATAACAACAGTGATGACGACCATCAATAACATCAGTGATGATGACTATCAATAACAACATTGACGACGACCATCAATAACAACAGTGATGATGACTATCAATACAACATTGATGATGACTGATCTCCATGCTTTGTTTTGACTTTATGAATCATTCTTCACTGTCAGCATTATTGATCATAATAATGATGATAATGCCATTCCCGACTTTGTTCTGATTTGATGCAGTCTCTCACTATCTCACTATGATGATAACAATAACTATAATAAAGACTCATTCATCTATCACTATCAGACAGTAATGATATAACCATAACTACAATAAAGACTCATTCAAAGCCTTTGTTCTGACTTGACACAGCATTCTGCCACTATGAGCAATAATGAGAATAATAATCATGATAATAGTAACTCATTTTCAGAATTCATTCCGACCTGAACCACTACTGTTACGCTGTAGGCAATATTAAAGTAAAATAATTATAATAGATAACAATAATAAGGATTCTTATGCAGACATTGTTTTGACTTCATGAACCACTCTCCAATGGTCAACAATTATAATGGCGATTTTTTGTTTTGTTTTGTTTCTTTTTTTTGTTCCATCTTCTATGCCACCTTAGTGGCATTGCACCCACACCGCTCATTTTGACCCCTCGTCCCCAGCCACAGCCCAGGCAATCCAAAGGGAGCAGTCAATGTCAAGTCGTCAAGAGGCAACCCACTGAAGGAGACACTGCACTGCTGCCCAGCACTTCAGTGGTGTTCAGTGGCGACTGTTCTGACCTAACATACGCAAGACACCACCTACTAAGCCCCCTACTGATAACAATGATTGCTTAGCTGCAGAGCTGGCATGAGTGAGCTCTCCCTCCAGAGGGTGCCATCACGTCCATCAACAACAGACCCATTGAACTTGCTGATACCAGTGGCCAGATGGAAACAAACTAGCCACAGACGTAGAGAGGACATCGAAACTGAGGTCACCACAAGAGACTTTTTAATTATGCCAACTGATGAAAATGAGGATGATAAAGATTATGCTATGGATTTCCATTCCGATCTGAGACTTCCTGACGGGGCTGAACTCTACACTTACTTTCATAATATATCCTAGTGTTAACCAGGCCTGAGGTATATGAAACACCTGCAGTGTCGGTCAAGAAATCTGAGCAACACTCTCAGAGACGAATCCATTAAGTGGATGAAACTCGCCTGTGTGGTCCCAGTCTGCCCAACAGAGCCTGTAGCAAACTCAACTCTGAGGTAGAAGCCGGTCAGGACAGAAAAATCCCCATATGGCTCTGATTGGAATCAAACCCTTGACTTTCCAGCTGGGAATCTTCGACGCTAACCACTTCACCCTGATGACTCGTGACAACAAGGATATCACTGATGACTCACCTCACACCTGTGTCCTAACTCAATGCCTCACTCTCTCACTGTGAGCAATGATACTGACCATGATCTTGTTCTAGACTCCACCTTCACGACACACACAAACTCATTTTTATGCACTCTCCATGTCCATACTACTAAGTTCACGTCAAAGTCACTGGTATAGGCAGTTTCACTGGAAACTGTTGTTTGATGGGTGTAGCTGTGCCCCCAAGAGCAGGATACAAACCAGAGCTGGATCTGCGACTATGCTACGATTACCATCAATAAGGGGGTTAGTTGGTGTGTGGTGGTACAGTCTTATGTTGGACAACAATAGGCACCACTGAACACGACTGAACTGATTCAGAAGTAGTGCAGTGTCTTCTCTGCAGGGGTGCCTCTTGACAATCTGATACTGATGTGCCCAAGCAGACTGCCTGTGCAGGAGCTGCAACTGGACAACCTGGGTGTTCATCTGTATGTGGCAGTGGAATGAGCAGTGTGGAAGAAAGAGGGGGCATGGAACAAACCTATCCACCCCCCAAGACAAACTATTATCTACATTTTAAGCATTCTTTTTTCTTAATCACTATCAGAGTACCATAAAATCAAGCAATGTTAATGTTAATCATAGCCCAGCCTACCACTACAGGTCATATCAAGGCTGAATCAAGCAATGAGTTACCAATCTAAAATCATGTTGCAACAAGCAGATACAGTCTCTGGGATAATTATTATTAAAGAAAAAGCACATTCTGCTATTATTTCTTGCCCACGCAATCATCATTACTGGTACTCTCAGTGTGTAACAGTAATAAAACTGCACACACACGAACCAAGAAAAAAACAAGACCTGTCATCATTCCTAATACACACTATCATCACTGTACAAGAGCAATCTCCATCATTCTCATCCATCGTCATTTGAAAATCACTTGTACAGTTTGTAACGCCAATGAGAATGGTGCATACACAAACAGAGAAAGGCCAGACTTACCATCATTCCTGGAGTATACGATCATCATTCCACTATCAAGGCCACAAAAAACAGCCGCTCGTCCACGAACTTGATGCTCATGACTCGACCTGGGACACGAACCACTGCAAGCGGATCTCTTGTGGCTGTATTTCCCCCTCCACTGCTGCTCAGGGGAAAAATTACTATCCTGGGAAATGACAAACACACAAACAGTCATACTCAAGAATTCACTGCTTTCCCTGAGTACTCAAGATTTCACTGCTTTCCATGAGTCATACCCACTGCTTTCCCTGAACTACTCAAGCACGCTTTCCCTGAGTCAAAAATTCACTGCTTTCCCCTCTTTAACTGCATAGGAAAACATCTATATATAACATATATACCTACCTGTAGTAATACTGAAGGAATTAGGCTCAAATCCTTACCTACCATACTGTCATTTCAAAGGCTTTTCATGTCTAATTTGACTCCATATTTCTTGTTGCCTGTTGTAGAATTAATACCTGAATGTCTCAGCTTGCTCGGGGATTACACACACTTTTTCTAACCTTGAATGAACCTTGAACTGCTTTTGCACCTACCGTTTTCATATAACTTTTGACGTTTTCATTATCTGCCTGTGGAACATGATGCTCTGTTTCCAGTCTATACAGATCCCTAGGGAAGATTTTATGTCTTTCAAAGAGCCTCCTGAAATTTCTTCTTTTTTTTCTTTTTTTTTTTTTTTTTTGTTACTATGTTGTACTGAGTGTGAATGGCAAAAAATGATGAGCGATCTTGATAGAGGGCAGTCTATCCGACTTGACTGGACAAACAAGGGGCCCAGGCACAGCTGAACTGACCACTCAGACATCAGCCTACAGTATGTGGATGTATTTGGAATAATTTCAAACTACAACAATGAGGGACCCACATGACTAGGATGTTGTCAGTGGGTGTTGATGCTTGAATGGATTTTCAGATTTTCATACTGCATGTGAGTGATGACATAAGTCAGTCATAAACATCAACAACAACACTCTAACCAGACCTGTTTACCCTGAAATTTGACATAGAGTATTCCAAATCCCAAATAAGTGTATTTTCTACAAAATAGGACTACTCCAACAAGAAAGTTTAAACCACGCTGCGGCAAGTACGCATTGCTTGTATCACAGCAGTGGAATAATACATTACTAGTAACTTGGCTCGACGCCAAAGCTGAGAATACTAAAAGGCTTCATCGAAACCACACCAAATCTCAGAGCTGAGAACTAGGAATGGGCACTCTCGGGCCTATCACAAACATCGGCACGAAAAATTGCGAGGAGAGTATATGCACAGCAGCTATGTCAATACACCCGTTTCCTGAAATGTGCAGTGTATGGAAATGATAGATTTTTTTTCCGTATTTTTTCTCCATGTGCTGTATTTATTATGTATTTCTGCCAAATACGAGTACAAAATATAGTGAAATCGTAGAAACAAGTCTACTCTCACAGGAATAAGCACGTAAAACTTCATCCATGACTAGATTTTTTACGGTGTTGCTGCCACTCACTCATTGTGTGTGTTGGCCATCCAGACGGTGTCCTCGCGCTGAACAGGAAGCGTGAAGCCTCCGTCTGCTGACCGCAGCCCGACACCAGCTCAGCACACAGCACCTCACAGTTGCATGCCTTGAACGACTCAGTCAGAGCTGGTCGAGTGTTGTGCAGCGACACGACCGACACCTGGCCACGGGACTGGGTGGAGGTGCACACCCACAGGTGTTGCACCCCTATGCCACTCACTTGGGGCATGGTTGGCATGAACACAGGTATGGCACATTTCACCTGAAAACATGATCTTTTTTTAATCTGTCAACATTCTTAAGAAAGATTTCTTTTCCTGAAAGGCATACGTTGTGAAACACACAAGTGCAATCATCTAATATCACTTTTGGTGAAAAGATGCTAAACTGAAGACAAGAAAAGGGATACATGACAAGATCTTTAGGAAAAAGAATATCACGTACACCTGTCTGACTTTCTTAAATGCTGCCCTTGCAATCTGGGTGATTTAAGAACAATGACTGTCAGCAGTGATACTTTAATGAAGTTTCTGGAGACTTCTGCATATACCCTTGGGGACCTCTTGGCAGTAACATATAACATGTTTGACTCAAACTCTAATGCCTCAAAGCACTGTCAGGCATGATATCTCAATGAAGTTTCTAAGGACACACGTGCAGAGGAACACATGCACACTCACTCACAGTATCAAGACTTCTTTACAACGACATTATATCCATACAGTTAACACAAAACCTGAAACTGTCAAGTGTGGCATACCTTGGTGAAGTTCCTGGGAACATCAACAGGCACACACTTCATGAAGAGAGCTGGCACTGGCTCCATGTCCTCACTACCAGCCAAAGGGGACCGGTCCCATCCCGGCTTGTTCTGTTTCTCTGCAAAAGTAGTCCTTAACGTTTGCAACCCAAAGCACCAATGAAGGCCTCGTAAGAAGTGGGGAAAGTCACAATCCACCTACACCACATCAACATTAAAACAGACTCAGAAAACACAAAATCAAAAAAGAAAAAAAAGACTTGGAAGGACTGTTGTATGACTGATGAAGATTTGGACGGCAGGTAAGGCCAAAGAACCCTTCAGCAAGGATACACAACACAGCACTGAACTGCTTTTAACAACATTTGGTAAAAAGATGGAACTGGCCCTAGGACAACTTCATTTTAGGTGTGGATCTATGCTGCAGATCCATGTATATACAGCATATCCATGATCCACCCAATGTTGGTGTGGATCTGTGCTGCAGACCCATGTATGTAACAGCATATCCATGATCCATCCAATTTTGGTGAGGATCTATGCTGCAGATCCATGTACATAACAGCATATCCATGATCCATCCAATTTTGGCGTGGATCTATGCTGCAGATCCATGTATGTAACAGCATATCCATGATCCATCCGATTTTGGAGAGGATCTATCCTGCAGACCCACATATGTAACAGCATATCCATGATCCATCCAATGTTGGTGCAAGATCTCTGCTTTCCCATGAGCCCTTATAATTAACACATGGATCAAGTTATTACAGCTGAACAGTGTCCTTCATCAGAATGCATCCTGAGAGTCTGTCAACTGCAAGGTATAAATTCAGTCAGTACCCACTAGTTTTGTTATCACTGTTCCCCCTGACCTTCAATCTTAATGGTGCAAAACACAGCCTACCTAGTCAGCGGTTTCTACATCTCTTGATCCTCAGATCATAATGCTACAGGACTGTGGCGTTTCATTCAAACCATCCAATCTTTCACCTTGCCCATCATCATGAACTTCTATCTACCTCCAGCAGAGGGTCTATCCAATGGAAAAAGCACTTTCAAATGTAAGTGAGATCTTAGGTTAAACGCCATTAAGAGCCAGATTTTACTCCTTTTCCACTTTAAAGCTGGGGCCAGAAATGCCAACCTCTGAAGACATTTGAGAATAATATTTTTTTGAAAACCGAGAGGAATTTCTGACAGTTAAGAGGAAAACATATGCTACTGCACCCAAAACAAAACAGTGACATTCCAGACTCTTTATTTTCTATCCTTTTGTCAAGTGTGCCTTCATCAAATCAATGTCTCAGCCAATACATTGTTGCTCTTTAACATTTTTTATGCACCGTTACTAAACTTCATCTTATGACTTGGCTCATCTTTTGCTCTTCAGGATCATCAGTGACTCTCTAGTGTCTTGACCCAAGGAGGGGCCAAAAATCTGTAAGGTTCTTTCTTACAAGGCTGAACACTTTCACCGGCCAAATTGCTGACTGGGATCAGCAGCACTCCCATCAGACAACAGAAAGCAACCTGAATCTGCACTTGTTCTAATTCATTTTTCTTCTTTTCTGCCTTATGATTAATTGGTCCAGTAGATCGTTTTGGCATGACGGTGGCAGACGAAGCTGAACCAGAAGTAAATTCCAAACAGCTCTTTGGCTATGTAAACAGCAGATGTGCAAACCTGCGAATAAATTAATTTTTTTGAGGGGGGGGGGGGGGCAGAATCTTTTTATGTCAAGCAGAATAGCGGAATGCCATGCGTTTGAGCATAGTAAATTCTGCTGAAAGCAGGATGGTTGGCAGCTCTGTTTGAGTGTTTGCCTGTAGACCTAATAGTGACAGCTTCAAACCACTCATGGGGCCAGACTTTCAGCTTGGAAAACTCTTGCTGTCAACCCAATGGAAAATGGGGGCTTCAACCCTTATCATATCTAGACCTTTGGAGAGGAGACCAGCACGGCCAAGTATTGCTTGCCTCACTGAAATGCCATGATGGAATAGATACTGGTGGTTACGAGTGGAGATTTGTTCTTGTCCAGTTTCACAAAACAAAAGTAATTGTGTGTATGTATATATCTGCAGAAAATCATATATTTGTAATACAAATTCCACAAGTCCAGACTGCCTGACAAAAAGAGAATAACACAGACAGCAAGCAAGAGAGAAGACAGACAGACAGACAGACAGACAGACAGAGACCGAGATTGAGAGAAAAAGAGAGAGAGAGAGAGACACACACACACACACACACACACACACACACACACACACACACACACACACCTAACACACACACACACACACACACACACACACACACACACACTAACATACAGATTCTCAAAATCCAGTTGTGAAGATTTCTGGTCTAAGCTTACCTGCACTAAAAAAAGATCTATCCTTGCCATGCATACAGAAAAAGAGATATACCCAGAAGAGATGGTGAGTGCAATAAAACTGAAAATTTGTAAACCTCTGCCTGAAACTTTTCCCTGAACAAGCCAAACAAACACTGTATCACCGTCACTCTGCATCAGAGTGATGAACAGACGAAAGAGAAAGAAAGAAAGAAAGAAAGAGACACACGCAGAACTCCTTACCAATGGCTAGTTTGGCCATGATGAAGTCCACACACCATTCACTCTTCACTGCAGCTGTGGAAGTCTGCATCACATAGTGTGGCTTGTCCGCTCTGCACAGTTCATCACTCTTCTCCTTCAGAGACAGTGGTGGTGGCAGTGTGTGTGTGTGTGTGTGTGTGTGTGTGTGTGTGTGTGTGTGTGTGTGTGTGTGTGTGTTTAAAAAAATAAAATCAAATAAACAGCCATTACCTTTTTTTAAATCATATTTTCATGCAACATATACCGCCAGTGATGATGTGGAAAAAAAACACACACAAAAAACAAAGACCTGCTGGTCAGTTCATTCTGAATGTGTTTTTTTCATACTGACCTGTTCAAATAAACACCTTGTCCCTATGTGGCATTCAACAAAGCCATATTATTGGTTTCTCAGAGAGAAAAAAAAAAAGCAAACGTACGAAACTGGAGAGTGGGAAGCTAACATGCCTCCATAGCTGGTTAGTCCTGGAGAGTAGTAGCCCTTGGTGAGTTACTTCATTGCATCATATTCAAACACAATTCAGCCTTTTCCTTTTCCTTCTGTCTTTAGTGAGTTACTCTACTGCACCATCTTCAAACATAGCTCAGCTTTCTCCCCCCCCCCCCCCTCCCCCAAGGAACATGTCCTGCTCTGTTCTTTTGGAGTTATGGGCATGTATTTGTTTCATCATGAGAGCAACAGTTTGTTATTTTCTATTCTTCATGGTATGCTCTTAGGTTGTTCTTTTTTTTCTTGCTCTTAAACCGCCTTTTAAGCTCACTTTGTTTTCCGCTGATGAAGCTACTTTCTTTCGTCCTTCACAAGGGAGAATTTGGTCAAACTTATGTTTTGTACTTTTCAGCATGCTTGCCATTTGGCAGACAATATTTCTCCTCCACAATCATTCTAGAGTTGTCCTCTCTTTCTCCCTTGTGCATGCTTAGAAACGGAACTTGAAGTGAACTTGCTAAGGGTAATCGCCCTTTCAGCCTAACCTTTTGGGGCATGATTAGCTCCTTGTTCTCCTAATTCTTTCTCTTTTTTTTTGAGAAATCTGATATGGTGATATTTTATGCCAAGTAGGGGATAAGGCATCTGTGTGGACAAGTAAGTATATCATAAATTACTTTTAGTTGTAAAATTCCTTTTAAATTCCATTATCAAATCTTTGTTGCTATTATGGACACATTTAACAGATAAAAGCTTACACAAGAAACAACTACTAGAACCAATTAAGAAGTTCAGAAATATTGTCACAGCTCTCTCCATTTATTTCTGATTTTCAGTTTTGGTTCATCTGATGTATCTTCATATTCCACTTCAGAAAAATTACCACTTAACAAACTTTTCTCACATCATTAATCTGACAATGAAACAAGCATTTTCAACAGTAATACTTACAGCTAAAAAAGGAGGGAGAAACACTTTAACAGGCATGATCTCAATCTGAGTTTATATGCATGTAATTATCTAGATCACACACAAATCAAGCAATGCAGATGACTCTTCAGTCACAATAATACTCTACCAATATTTTTTATCGTAACTAACATATATGTAATTGATCAATTAAGTAGTAAGGGAAAAAAAAGTGCAGGTTAACAATTCTTCCATCATTATAGTAATGACTTGCAAAGATTTGAAACTGAAAAAAAAAAGGCTGAAGATAAAGAAAATACCTGTAACTGATATCATGTACACTTTCTTTCCTACTCCAGCGTGCCTCCCTTTAAACTGAGACACTTATGTAACAAGAAGTTTAAATGCCTAGAAGAAAATTCAGCATGGAAAGTCTTTCTGCCTATAACCAAAACAATCCAGAAACTAAGGATAACAGGTGCAGTACTAAGAAAGGCACTCACTTGGAGTTGTCGACCAGAATCACTGAACAGCTGTTGACTAGTCGGAGCTGTTCATCTTTGATCTGAATCATTTTCTCCATGTCAGAGATCACCTCATTGAAGAGCTCTCTTCCGACATGTTCTGCAACAGAAGAGTTCACACTTAACTAGAATTTGGGATGATGATCCATAGGAAAAAAAAAAAAAAAAAACAGTCAGATACCTTTGGCCTTACTAGGCTGCTGAAGTCCAGTTTAATTTGATCAATTTAAAAGCAATCCAGAAAGCTGACATAAAAAAAGGTTTCTACTGTACAGTCTCTCTGGATGTTGTCCTCAATGGAATGTAGATTCCATTCATAAAACACTGTCTAGTTACACAGTTCTGACAGTCTTTCAGTCTTCAGTTTTAATTGTTTGATCTTTCAGTTCATGATCCAGGACTGCTGAGCAACACGAGGCTTAGTGATTCCGAGACTACACAGGAACAGAACATAGCTTCACACGCTTACGAAACTGTTCAGGTATGTGCTAAGGGAAGTAACTATACCAAAGATCTGTTATAGAAACCTTGTCTGTCTGTCTTTGCATGTATGCAGAAATCTAGACAAAATATGCACTCTCAAGTTTTGAATTAAACATCTGTATCAATACTACCATTTTCAACATTTGCTGTACTTTTTGAAAAAAACATTCTGGACAAAGAACATACTAAACCTGTGCTCACAACCTATTTGAACGTAAGGTCTGTTCTCAGTAGACCTACTGATTTACGTCATTGGATCACCCGCCAGCAATACTTTGCAGGTCCAAGAATATGTTCATTCCCATGAAAAAAAAGATCACCCGATAAAGACAGCAATCAACAATCTGTACACTGCTGTAGCACACATAACAGTGTAACAAAATAATAAAACTTCAGATAATTTAAAAAAAACCGGAGATGATGTTTGCAATATAGTTATATACATTTAAGAGTTGGTTCAGATCCAGCAAAATAAGTGAGAAATGCCAGGCACTCACATAGCCCTGGTAGGAGCGTCGCAGGGACTGCAAGAGGTTGGTGATCTGTCCAAACACTGTCAGGTCGTGCAGCATGTCACGCAGGTCGGCATACAGGTGGAATGGGTCTTCTTCGTGACTCTCTGTGAATCAAATGCAAAACGTGTGCACCCACTCCTGCAGGCATCATGAAACAGTTCTTATCTCTAGTTTAACTAATTCCTGCAAAAAAAAAACCTGCCATGGTCCAGTAGTTTTGCGTCATGGATTCCTCACTGGGAGGTCATGGGTTCAATGCCCATCTGAGGCGCTAATTCAAGGATATTTCAATCCCATCAAAGCAGAGTTTGCTATGGGTCCAACTGGGTAGACTGGAATCACCATCCACTCAATGGATGTGACTCTGAGAGTGTTGCTCCAACTGCAGGGCAATACTGCGGGTGTCTGTATTTCTTGGGGTGGCTGACACCAGGACACGTCTGAGTAAGTGTACAGTACATCCCTGTCGTACAGTGTCAGACCAGAATGAAACACCTTAGCCTCATCTTCTTTATCCTCATCCTCATCCATCAGCATAAGAAATAAGTCTCCAAGGCCGTGGCCCATCATGCCCTGCTCTCATGGCAAACTCCCTTTCAATTTTTCCCTCTATGTCTTTGCCCTAGGTGAGATCATGTTGAGGTCGCTGGAATGGGCAAGTTCATGGGAATTGCTATTGGATGCAAGTGGTGCGTCACCAACGGAGAGGGACGCTCACTCACGCCGTCTCTGACTAAACAATTACAGTCAACAGTAGGTTTGTGTCATGTATACGCTGAGTCAGAGCAGGCACCACTGAAGACAACCAAGTGACTTGGCAGCATCTCCTCTCCTCTGGTGGGTTGCCTCATGACGACTTGATACCGACAGCTGCCGGCGGATCACCAGTGCCAGAACTGTGGTGGAAAAAGTCAGGGTATGGTTGCTGCTGGGAAGGCAGAAGGAGCTCTGTGTGTGAGCAACGCCACGGGAGTAACATGGAGGATGAGACTTAAAACAGAAACAAACAAAAATACTATTGAAAAAGTAAAAACTTTAGTCCATGAAAATTCTGTTTATGGACTGTGAGCAAATGACTTCAATTTCACTTACAATTGTCAAAAACCATCATTTGTTGTTAGCATTCAGTTCAATAATGAAAGAAAAATGTGACGGGCTGAGCTGTTTGACAGAAATTTTAACAATTCACTTCACTCAAAGGTCACAAAATCATTCCTGATCATAACAAAAACCTCACAAAAAACATATGTTCATGCACATGCAAAACATACATATATATATATATTGTCTCAAAAACTCTCTCTCTCTCTCTCTCTCTCTCTGTCTCACACACACAAACACACGCATACACAAGGAAAGTACATCATAAACACACACACAAAAATTTTAAAGGAAAGAGGAAACAAACGGATAATAACAACAAAAGCTGGAAAGATAAAAGCCATCTGATCCTTATAACACCCTACACAACAAATATTTGAATCGCAGAACAAACAACTCTTCTCCAAGCCAGTTCCCTCCCCACTGACCCAGCTGTGAAGTGATGGCCCTCAGCCTGTTGTCGTCCATCTTGACCACATTCTGCATGTCCGCGTAATGGCCGTGTCTTTCAGTTCAGCGTCACACAGCCGCACAGCCCACTTCAGGCGATAGCGCTCCATCATGAAACCATCTTGATCTCTGAAAACCGTGAACTCTTTGCGTCTGATTGAAGTTCAACTCTTACATGTCCATAAACCTTTGTAAAATACTCTACAATCAATCTGTCTAATGAAAAGCAAGGGAAGAAGCTCATGGAATATTCACACAACCTGACCGCCCACTTCAGGCCATAGTGCTCCATCACAAAGCCATCTAGATCTCTGAAAACAGTGAACTCTATGCGTCTGATTGAAGTTCAACTCTTACATGTCGATAAATCTTGTGAAATATTCTACAAGCAATCTGTTGAATGAAAAGCAAGAGCAGGAGCTCATGGAGTATTCAAACAACCCTCACCACCCACTCCAGATGACAGCATTCCATCATGAAGCCGTCTTTGATCTCTGAAACCATGAACCCTATGTGTCTGATTTCAGTTCAACTCTACATGTTGATAGATCTTATTAAACACTTTACAAACCATCTGGTGAGTGACTAGCAAGAGCAGAATCCCATGGGTATTCCTTTGATCAGAATAAATAAAATTAACATCTCTTTGTAAGAGAGAGAAAAAAAAATTTTTAAAATGCCTGCAGTAAGTACACCGAGGTTAAAAAGATTACGGAACTGTATACAACGAAAGGAAATGTCCTCCAAATATTCCCCAAACAATAAGGATTACAGATCTAGCGACTGACTGAATGAAGAACCAAAATAAGTGTCACTGAGGTTCTGACAACAGTGACAAAAACTGAGCAAAAAATCTTAGATAATCTGACTCTATATATGATAATCATGAAAAATAAAACTATTAATGAAAACAAAGGTCTGTTTGCACTGTACTATTGACACCTGGAAGCTACAGGCTTGCCCAGTTCCGCCCATCTACCATAACCAATTATGTACTGTTCACTGCAAACTCCCCCCCCCCCCCCCCCCCCCCCCCCCCCCCTCTCCCTCTCCCATCCCTCTGAGTCAAGGGTAAAGCTACTTTCATTTCCATGAGGATTAAATGGAAAACTTTGTACATAAAGACATGCCTTTAGAGGACATCTGCTGTAACAAATTTCCTTGCCATTTCCACAGACTTTGATTCAAACCCATGAAATTTTTAAACATTTTTTTTTTCAGCCTGCGTCAAAGCTCACTATGAATAATGTGTACAATTCAATAGCATATTACTGCATCTGAATACGATGCTAACAATAAAACATGAAAATCTAACTCCAACTGACAGTAAAGATTTATAAATGCTCTGGTTTGAATGAATGCACAGTCCTATGCACACGCAACTTTGTTTTCCCTTTATATCACACACACAAATCTGTACTGGGGACACAAGAGATAATGTTGCTTATAGCCAAGCCCAACTCCAATGAGCCCTATCAGGGCTGTCACTGCAATGAAGTCAACTACAAGTCATAGTAAAGAAACACACACACACACACACACACACACACCACACAACACAAATTCCTCTCTCTTCATAGGTTTGCAATCTATGCATCGCAAGTATTTTTCTCCTCCCATCTAAAACATATCCACATATGCACAAACATGCTTGCACATAAATGTAAAACATATCCACATATGCACACACATGCAAACACATAAATTCAGACTCATACACACAAACCATAAGCCATATGCAACAATCAACACCAACCTAGAAAGCAAGATATTTTCAAACTTATCGGCAGCACCTAAAAAATCTCTGCTGTCAAAAAAAAACTTGCAATAACACTGTACACACCCTCACCCCCACCCAACCCTCCTAACCACTTCCCTTCTCAAAAAATAACAACAAATGTTTCAGAGAGTTTTTACTAAAGCTTGCTGACAGACAAACAGACAAACAAACAAGCCCATGTCCCCTTTCCTTCCATGCAGGTGACTTACTTGAGGCCCACCTTGACACAGACCAACATATCATCCATCAAGAACAGTCGACGACTGCTGGACTTCATGTTCTCCATCTCCCCATCCTGAACACACATAAACAAACATATATGATACACACATACACACTGAATAATTGTTGAACTGCAGGGGCAAACAGCAAAAGGGTAACATTACACGTAATAATAAAAACATCATAATTACATACAATGCCATCTTGCATCAAATATGACAAGAAATGTGATTGCTCGTTCTTCATTTTCGTTGTCCTGAATGATGTTTATCTTGCCTGGAGAGGAGGTCTTAAGAGGTCAAAACATGTTGTGTCTTGTCCTATGATTTTTTAAATTTCAATAAAAGCAGGGTTCATCAAATGAGCACACAAATTGGTACTGCAAACATATATGCACACAATCCCATGCAAATATAACCTTTCTGTACAAACCTGCACATACAGAACTAACCTCCCTTTATCACTATCAATTCCTGTAGTAGCACTGACTGCATCATAAAACAAGTATCCAACAAACGGTACTTGCTTAGCTTGATTACACTCATGTTTAACATCCACTCACTATCACTAAGGTAAAGCAAAAAATCCGTGAAACGCTAAGAGAATACAGCAGACATGCCCTCTCTCTACTGGAAAAATTGTTGGAATTTGTTTTCAAAACTGGTGTGATCTGATCTCAGTCCGATCATCAAGTGGTGCTTTGTCAACTTTCAATCCACCCACACGATCAAGACCATTTGTTCGCAAAGTTTTTGTAATCTCTTGCACTTTTGCAGATGCACTCTGTCACAGCACGACATAAGCTTGCCTTCGAGGACTTCAACTAGTTGGAAAAAAAATGATACTGACTGCTCTCACAAAGAACACAAGATCTCACGACTTCATTGTCCTCTGCTAGAACACACAACATAACAACCAGAACATACAATCAGAACTTGACTGCCACATCACAAAAAAAAAAATATTTGCTTCTGATCATTTTCCCTGAAAACTCTTTTCCCCGATTTTTAGTTTTAATTTTCACTGAAATCCACAAAAATGTGAAAACCCTGTCAACTTACTCTAATGATGATACAGCAGATGGTGATAACCTTCCCAGGGGAATGGGGGAGGAGGGGGGTGGGGTGGTTAAAACTCCAAAGTTCACCATGGGCCACAGTTTTTGCATGAGTGACCGTTTTAAATCCCACCATTCAGGTAGCAACATTCCTGTCTTCAGAGATGATTTCTAAACACAACGCCAGTGTACATTTATTTTATTTTCATGTCATTCATCTCACACGCACAAGATGGCCTGATCTTCTCTGAAAGGTGGAATGGGATTTATCATGCATGCACAATTTTTCTGTGCATGTGTGCGTTCACAAATGTGACTTTGGTTTCTAGTTTCATCCGAACAATGAGGAGAGAAATGGAAACTGCACAGGTGTAACTTCCAAACAGAAAAAAAAAAGAAAGAGAACACCTCCAAACACAAGATCTCTTCCAACATGGATGTCTCCAGGGAGGAACTGAATTCTGTACCTTAAAACATTTTGGTCGCAGTGAAAATGATCATTTTTATGCTGGGCGCTCAAGACTTTCGAATTTGCAACATTTGACTATAACGCTGTGCTCTATCATTGAATCAAAACACACTGTAGACCACTATGTACATTTCCCCTCTCATTCCCGTACTACTGAGCAAATAATTTTCCTTCCTGGGCAAAATAAACAACTTGTGACTTGTGAAATGTAACACATACAGGAAGTGAACAAGGGGAACAACTCTGAAAACTGATAGCCTCATATTTGCTCCCCGTCCTATCCCCCTCTCACCTCCCCCCCCCCCCCCCCCCCCCCCATTTCCCTTCATTTCCCCATCCTTCTGGAAATTCTTTTAGTTGCAAAAATGGCTCTACTGAATGTATCCTCTGTCTCTTTTCATGCACACACATGTACACATAACAGACACCTGAAGGCATCTTGAATCTTTTCACCCATGCACAAACAGCATTCACTTTTTTCTTTTAAATATAGAAGGCAAACAAGTTACTATCTGCACATTATGTGACATTTGGAATATCATCATGCGAGACACTTTGTGTACTCAAGCTTCAAGGAAGTTGTTGAAGCTGAGTCATACCACTAGGTTTATACATGTATGGCTATTCTATGACTCCTTATTCCAAGGCTTTTTTTTCTCCTTTTCTTTTTTGTGCTCTCCAATGAGTCTTTGTTTAACAATATGACAAATACTGGTCATGTTTGACAATTTATTCAAATCTAGACTTAATTAAAAGTTGACCGTTCATTTGTTTAACTCTTTGCATGGCGGCAAACATTTGTCAGCTGACAGCATCCTAAGACTGTCATTGCAGCCTCAACAGATGAGGCAGATCCTGGTTTTGAGGTAAAAATTTCTTTTTCTTAATCTTATAAAAAAAATAAAAAAAATTAAAAAAAAAAAAAATCTGGCACTAACATGTTATGAAGATGTAAACGAACCACTCACTATCTGATCAAAGTTGTCGAAGCGAATGAGGCGACGCTGTTTCTCCACGTTACGGCTGGATAAAACTTGTGTCGGCAATTGCCGAGGTAACAACTGCACGATCTGCTTGGCCTAAAAAAAAAGTAAGAAGAATTTCAGCACGTAAAACCCAGAGAATGAAGTACATACACCCATTTCACTGCATGTAAGAAAGACAGGTCTAAAGTACATGGATAAAAGGCTCTTGGATGGAGTCAAAATATAAGGTTAAAAGGCTCTTAGATCATGACCTAGAACAAGGCTCAAAGGTTCTCAGATCAAAGTCAAAGTACATGGTTAAAAGGTTTTTACAACAACTCAAAGTGTCAGGTTAACAGACTATCGCATCAAGTCAAAGTACAAGGCTTACATAATCTCACCTAAAGTCTGCTTAGACGCACAACAGGCTCTCAAGTCAAAGTACAAGGTGAAAGGTTCTCAAATCAAGTCAACGCACAAGGATAAATGATCTCACATAAAGCAAACACATGGGCTGAAACACACTCTCAAAGTAAAAGGTTAGAAGGCTCCCAGATTAAGTCAAAGCACAAGACTTTCTTCTTTTTGTTTCAAATGTCAGCTTTTATCATCACTTTCTGCTGCCAGAAAAATCCCAACTCACAAATATAAAATGCTACAACCAGGAGCATCTAACTGCAAGATGATTCCATGAACATGTAAATGATTTTGGGTTGTTCACATTTATTACGAAATACTACCATAAATCAGTACAAAAGTAAACCCTCATGCCTATAACTGCTCCCCTCTCCATCCATCCTGCCCTCCCTTTCCAAGAAAAAAAAAATCAAAAAAATATGTTAAATACAGTATGCATACATATAAATATAAACACATTCATACAAACATACATACACAAACATACAGACACACTAAAAAAATGTTGAGACCTCAGCAAGGCAGAACAATGCACTACAAAAGAATGCACAAATATATGCCACACACACACATATATATATAGATAGGTAAGTATATATATATATATATGTGCGTGTACATATGTGTGTGTGTGTGTGTGTGTGTGTGTGTGTGCTTACCTATCCAAGCAATACCTTATCTTCACTAGGCATGGAACAACGCCATACAACAGGATTCCCGTAAAAAGATAAAAATGGAGAGCTCAACGGACTCCCGTTTGCTCACATACACACCAAACATACCTCAATACAGATAGTGCATGACCAGGCCTCCCTTAAAGAAAACGGAGGTTCACCCTTCTGCGCCACTTCCCCCCTTGAAGTCGCCCCTGCCTGTTAAATCTCAAAGCCAGTGCCTCACCACGGTGGGAATCTGAACTGAGGCCTATCTGGCCAACATTCAGAAACCAGCTGCACCTCATCACCAGGTGCCTGAGGGTAGAAAGTGTAGTGTGCACTAGAGGGAGCTGCTGGCCTGTCTCCATTGAACCCAGGACTGTTGGCTGAATGTTGAAATAGAAAGCGTCGGCTGCTGTCCTTGCCTAAACCAGCAGACCGCGGAGACGTTCAAGACAAGATCCAAAATTGTGTGCCATGCTGAATGGGTCCAACTCTCACACGAGTAGCATGGAGAAAAGCCGGAGCAGCTGACACAAGTTTTGTGACGGTTGAGGTTGGACACTTTCTAACCTGATGAACAGGCTCTGGAAGTACGTGGAGAAGTAGAAACGCTGGTTGACTTGATGACAGTGACTGCCATCACGAAAAGACAAACGAACTTTTTGGGTGTTTTCTCCATTAGCCAAGACCAAGTGTTTTTTCCTCAATGGAAGTCTGACTAAAACGACCTCTTCAGAGAATCCCTGATGAAACCAAATTCAAGAAGACAAGCTGAGGGCATGTTTTCTTGCAGAGGGAAAGGTGAAAACTAAATTCAGGCTTTACGAGTGAAATGAACATGATCTCACTAGGAGACTACTCCTGTTGCCCTGATGCTCAAAGGAAGAAGCTGCCCAGCTTTCCATTTTCTTCTTTTTTATGGGAATCCTGATATATGGTGTTGTTCCATGCTTAGTGGAGATAAGACATTTGTTTGCACAGGTAAGGATAATGAAAACACACACATCCATCCATCCATCCATCCATCCATCCATCCATCCACCCATCCATCCATCCATATACCCATATATCCATCCATCCATCCATCCATCCATCTTGACCACATGAAAAGAAAAAACATACAGAAACAAGTACCCTGAAAATACTGTTCACTGACGCGTTTGCGTTCATTCAGTTGTGAGTAACATTCTCCAACTCCGTCAGTGCTAGCTGTAGCGCCTGTCGGTCATGGTGAGATGAGGCGTGTACTTGATGAGATCCTGCAAACATGGCAATATGCTGTACATTATTCTGAATCACAGTCAAGTATCAGAACCATGGCAACATTCTGGAAATCATTCTGAACCATCGTCAGGTAATGGAAACACAGCAACATGCTGTAATTCTGAACCACTTTCAGGACATGGAAACATGACAACATGCTGGAAATCATTCTGACTTACTTTCAGGTAAGGCAAACATGGCAACATGCTGGAAATCGTTCTGAACCGCTTTCTGATAATGGAAACATGCAACATGCTGGGAAAGCATTCTGAATCACTCTTTGGTCCTGAAAATGTGACAGCATGCTAAAAAGCATTCTGACACCACTTTCAGACCATCGAATAATGGCAACATACTAAACATCATTCTGACACCATTCTGAGATCTCAAATACATGGCAACATACTAAACATCATTCTGAACCATTCTGAGACCTGGAAAATGGCAACATACTAAAATCATTCTGAACATTTCTAGGGTCTTGGAAACATGGCAACATACTAAAAATCATTCTGAACCATTCTGAGATCTTGGAAACATGGCAACATGCTAAAAATTATTCTGAACCATTCTGAGATCTTGGAAACATGGCAACATGCTAAACATCATTCTGAACCATTCTGAGATCTTGGAACCATGGCAACATACTAAAAATTCTGAACCATTCTGAGATCTTGGAAACATGGCAACATACTAAAAATCATTCTGAACCATAGTGAGATCTTGGAAACATGGCAACATGCTAAAATCATTCTGAGCCATTCGGTGATCTTGGAAACATGGCAACATGCTAAAAATCATTCTGAGCTATTCGGGATCTTGGAAACATGGCAACATGCTAAAAATCATTCTGAACCATTCTGAGATCTTGGAAACATGGCAAATGCAAAAAATCATTCTGAACCATTCTGAGATCTTGGAAACATGGCAACATGCTAAAATCATTCTGAGCCATCCATGTGATCTTGGAAACATGGCAACATGCTAAAAATCATTCTGAACCATTCTGAGATCTTGGGAACATGGCAACTGCTAAAATCATTCTGAACCATTCTAGGTCTTGAAAACACGGCAACATGCTAAAAATCATTCTGAACCATTCTAGCTCTTGAAAACATGGCAACATGCTAAACATCATTTGAACCATTCTCCTAGGGTCTTGGAACTATGGCAAAATGATCTACTTCATGTTAAAACACCTTCAAATACTGAAAACATTACAACATGCTTTACATCATTCTGAACATTTTTCAGATTCTGGAAACACGTCAGCATGCTAAACATCAATCAGAAGCATTTACGCATTCTGGTAACGTCACAACAGGCTTTACATCTTTCTGAACCATTTAAAGTCCTGGAAACATGACAACAGGCACTGTATCCCCCTGTACTGCTGTCAAGTCCAGGAAAAAATAGGAACAAGTTTTACGTCACTCTGAACCACTTGAAATTTGGCAACATTCTTTACATCATCTCAAACCACACTTCAGATCCTGCAAACAAGTTGTTTCTTTTTGCCCTATTTTACATGTACAGGATAATATCATGTTGTAAATGATCGGTGTCGCAAAGTCATTGACCTGAACCTGAAAGAACAGGAGGGAAGTTGTGCAAAAGTCCAAATAAAAGTATTGAAACATTTAACACTACGATTTAATTTAGTTTCATGAATGTAAGCTTTTCATAATAACGAATAAGAATGAGTATCTAGACTCCATTCACTGGCAATGACTGTGCTCCAGACATATCAGTGGCTGTTTCCAAACCCTGAGACATCAAAAAAAGGTTTTCCTCTGACAACCCAAGCCACTTGGCATAATGCAAGGTAACACACATGTCACTGTGAGGCACAGGATCATAGACAACCCTGACCTGCAGAAGCATGATGAACTGTGGAAACCGTTGCACAGGCTTCACCATCAGACCGAGATTGACAGGCGGTCATAGCTGGACTTCTCCTTCATCTGTTCCCATCAGACACAAAAGCCACAATTATCAACAATGATTTCGTCCATTCTCATTCAGGTCAAATAAAATGGAGAGAGAAAAAAAAATCCCGAAGCCCATCATGCGCTCAGTAAGAAAACATTCATGCAGGTCATTTGTCATCATGATTGATGGCATATTTTGTGCAGATCTGATGATTAAAAGTTTGTGGGTATTTACAAAAGCCATCTGATGTCTCTATATAAAAGGAACAAGCTGAAACTTCAGTACTGTCATATGCAAATGGAAGATTTTTGTCAGATACATAATTCTAAGCAGCCCAGGTGGGGGTTTTTGTTTGACTTTTTTCCCTTTCATTTAAAATCACATTTCAACACCATCTCAAAATACCTCCAATGCAAAGAAACCAAACACACTCTTGTACACACACACACAATCTTATACACATGGAGCGCAGCCTTGTGTGTGTCTGCGTCATGAATATGTGTCTACACCTGTGGTTTTTCAATCAAAGTTGTAAGTGTCTAGAGATCTCTTTATGTCCTGTGTGTGTGTGCATGCAACTTTAACAAGTTTGGATATGTGTATTTTTATGTCTACTTATATAAAGCATGTTTGTGCGTTTCATAAGCATGTTTGCATTGTTTTTGCTTCTTTTAAACAGCTCTCTCTCTCTCGCTCTCTCTCTCTCTCTCTCTCTCTCTCTCACACACACACACACACACCAAATCTGTTCGCTGGATCTTACAACTGCTTCATATTATCAGTATCAGGCATGAGGTCGAGAAAAGATAATCTTCATGATTTCCATTTCCTAAAGTTTCCATTAGCAAACTCTAACTAAAAGTGACTACTGTTAAGCCAAAGGCGACTCTAAAGAAGAAATTTTTTGCTACGGTGAAAAAAGTGAGTGATTGCTCAGCAAAATTAACCTGAAATTGTTTACAGAACACCTGCTACGGGACAGATTATCGAGTAATTACTGCTCCATGAATGGATAATGGGACTATATCTGATACATCAAATCTGATCTGTTGACACCCTTGCTCCGCACAGACACCAAATTCATTTATATGTTACAGCATAAAGCATCAAGTTTAGTCTAGTCAGGTTTGGTCAACATAGAAGGATAATTTTCTGTGAGATGTATGTATTCAATCATATTACCAGATGAAAGGCCCTGATTTTTTTTGTTAAGTCTTTGTTTTTATGTTTGTAAAATACTCTCTTCCAAAATTTACATCTTTTACAAACTGTGGATTTTTGCATTTACAGTCATTTATATTACATGAGTATGTGCATCTTTGTATATGTGTGCATGTGTGTCCGTGTGTGTGTGCACGTACTTTTGCCTGCATATGTCTGTACGAGTAAATCAGTGTTTGTGTGTGTGTGTGTGTGTGTGTGTCATATGCATGTGCATCTATGTTTGCATCAGGATATGTCTTTGTGTGTCAGTTCATACCCAAATGTATGTTCGTCTGATAATGCGTATGTGCCTGGTGTACAGCCAATAACAGACACAAGCCTTCAGCCATGAAACATTAGCGAACCAACTGAAAATTTCAAAAGAATCTCCACACACAGAACAAAGGGGTAGTGATGAACAATAAACTGTAAACCATTATGCTTACTTTAAGAAATTCATCAAAACTCGGCCTGCTTTGCTGCACAGTGCGAATCTCATCCATACCGGCCGCAAAAAATTGTTCACATAGACACTGTAGGCGTCCACAAGCATGGATTTGGAGAACTGAAACACCCAATTCATATAGTGTTATACACAAAACGTGCCAGTACTGCAGATGATCTCTGAAAATTTTACCTCTTCCCAACAACAACAAAAAGCCTTTACTTCAAAGTAATTAACAAGCATGAAAAAAGACAAAGTCAAGGGATGCAGATGGAAGTTTGGCTTCTCCCTATTCTTTCACCATATACCAAGCGTGAGTGGTAAAAACAGTATGTGACAGAGACAGAAGACAATCCACTTACCATGGCTGAGGATGATTCAGCATCCCAGGTGCAACTTAAAACCACCACCACTCAGACAGCCATACAAACAAAACATATGTGTCAGAAATCGACTGAAACTTCATGTGACAATGACTCAGGTGACAAACATATGTCAGATCTCCATCAGTGGTAGGTCTTCAAAGCAGAGGTGGCTGATCACAGTGATCAGTCATAAACGAGAACAAAACACAGACTTGCGAAAAAGCAACCCATACTAGATTTTTTTTTTTACACACAATTTTGTGTGATTTGGACTTGCAGGGTTTTTTTTTTTTCAATAATCTAAACAAACAAACAAAAAAACTGAATGCTCCAATTTCATGAGTGAGTCTACAGCTCCAGAAAATGAATGAAGGAGACAGTGACATGTTTAACAAACAAAAACACCTTGGCAGTAATATGAAAATCGTTGCTCCAGTTTTAAACTGATAAAAGAATGGCTCAAATAAAATTCATCCTCGATAACTAGTAGCATCAGGCATTTGTAGAGCGTCATTTTAAGCTCCTTCTCTGAGGGACTCACAATAAAATGGCTAGTTTATTGGCAATGAAGAAGATGATCATGTGTTCACTCACGGGGCTAGATTTTCTGAGAGCTTAAAAGCCCTCTCTGCCCACCGAGCAGTAAATGGGCAACTGATTCAGTACAGAAAAGATCAGGACAGCAACAGAAAGGGTTGGAGTCCACCTCCCAAAATGCCATGTCCTCTAACATGTTCACTGATCCTATAGCCCTTAGCTATAGAACTTCTACCTTCACCCCATTTCCACAATAACTGGCAATTCTTCACATTCCCTTCTGGAAAAAAAAAAAAACGACCAAAAACCCTAAAACATTTCTAAATGAAAATTTTAAAATTTGTTATTCTTTCAAATAAATTTGGAGTTTGTGGAGATTGAAAAAAAAAAATTCCTGAAAAATTCAGGAAGGCTGGTAACCATATCACTATAGCAAGTCTGTCTCTTCTTCTATTCTGTTTAAAGATCCATGTGACAGAATCAGCCCAGGCCTTTGCCAGTGTGCAGGGTATCAACAAGTGCAGAGAAATACAAAACTACACTTATGTAGACACAAAGTCAGGAATACAGCAAAAGGTAAGGTAAGGTAATGTTGCTTATAGCCCAGCTGACCACAAAGGGCTATATCAGGGCTGTTACTACTGTGTTGAAGTAAACTCACCAGTCATTATAAAAGAAAAAAAAAAAATAAAAAAAAAAAAAAAAAACTCATTCACACAACCCTTTAGAACACACCTAAAAACACACTGGAAATTTTGTTAAAAATCTTTCCTCCAGACAATCTCAGATCAGCATCACCGAGCTTCTTCAACTTTTAAAAGATAAGAATGGGTGTAAAAAGAGTAGTCTGTATGCAATATGTAAAACGGCATAAGACTTTCTTCTTTATGGCTGCCTGGGGAACATGATGAAAACTCTTTCAGTTTGGACGGATTTTAAATAGTTTGTTAATCCTCTGCAAGTTCCATTCCTCTTGCCAGAGGTCTTGGACGGAAGCCTGGGCTTTGGATTTCAGATCAGTGTGTGAGGGATAGACACCTAACTCTTTCCTTGTGGCATTCTTTGCCTGTGTGCTGGGTACCAACAAGCACAGAGAAAAACAGAACTGCACTTATGAAAACAACAGTCAGAAATACAGCAAAGGCAGACACTAACCGAGGCGGTGAATATGTCTCCAATCTTCTCCTGGAGATCCCATTTCTTCACCATCTCCGAGAGTTCAATCTGGAACATCTTGTGGTGGTTTAGGATCTCCTTGGCTTTCCTGAAACTATCCTCAGGTGTGACTTGGGGCTGGGTATCACCTCCAGGATGGGCTTCTCGTATTCCTGGAAAAAAAACACAGTGAAGACTTGTTCTTAATGGGGATTCTTGTGTGTGTGTGTGTGTGTGTGTGTGTGTGTGTGTGTGTGTGTGTGTGAATGTTTTCTCACAGAATACATTTGTATTCCTAGATTTCTCTGATACCTTTACTCAAGCCACCAACAAAGACACCACAGACATTCTTTACAAGTGGAACAGATAAATAACTATTAGCCACCGTATATCTCACACAATCTAAACCAGACATATGCAGTGTGCAGGGATCACAGCATGAACCGTACATACCTGCACAATTCTCTCCAGACTTTCAATGTAGGACCTCTCACTGCTGATGGTCAAATCCACTACGCATCGACGCTTTTTCTGAAACACAGCAAAATGGACACCTGTGCAACTGACATGGTAAATGTACAGGTAGATCTCTCTCTTTCTCTCTCTACATTCCTGGCCAGAACGCCGTTAACAGGTGGTGAGATCTATATGCAACTCTCTTTGATTGCCACATTCCATATCTGGGTATCATGTCTGCACATGGCACTCCTCGCCAGTCGGTGAGAATCTTGCAACTAGAATGTCTGAAGTGAAATCATTTTTGGTTCCTGATAACAAATATTGCAGACTAGGAAAGCGGGGGAGGGGAGACAAGGGGGGGGGGGGAAGGTGGGGGAGGACAAAAAAAAACACAAAACCCTAAAATGAAAAAAGAACTAACTTAACAACTAAAATAAAACAGTTTTCTTAGAGTATTTGCTTCACCAGAATGCCATTCTGATATGTCACAATGAAAACAGATTTATTTAGTGCATGACATGTTCCAAATGACATATCACACATTCTCACACAAACTCTCTCTCCCTCTTTCATAAAATCATTTTTCTACTCTTGAAAAACAAAACAAAAAAAAAATGGTGAGGGAGAAAGGGAAGAGAGACCAAAAGAGGGCAGGAGACAGAAATGTCTTACCTGGTTTTCTGTGAGTCCAGATGGGACAGGTGGGAGCTCAGGTGGGGGGGTTTTCAGGGTGTTAATGGTGACAGGCAGGCAAACAGCATCTGGGTCCTCATTCACTGGAGACCGGGCATTGGCTGGCTTCAACTTGTTCAACAGTGCGGGCAACTTCTGTACACACAGCGCGGGGTATCAAGCCACAATTGTGACACTGCTTTACTATGTGACAATGTGCTTCATCATTTCACTTAGTATGATTTTTGACCCCCGAGTCTCTCAGACACAGATGAAATGCAGTGCTTTATTATGTGACAATGTGCCTCATCATTTCACTTACTATGATTTTGACCCCAAGTCTCTCAGACACAAATGAAATGCAGTGCTTTATTATGTGACAAAATGCCTCATCATTTCACTTAGTATGATTTTTGACCCCGAGTCTCTCAGACACAAATGAAATGCAGATTCTAAGTCTCTCAGACGCAAATGAAATGCAGATTCTAACTCCTAAGGATTCTAAATACTGAGTAATAATAATGATAGCAATTACAGTGATTACAACCACAAAAAAAAAAACAGTATTTATCAAATGCTTATCTAGCACAAAAGAAAAAATCAAAATATTTGCAAACAATGTTTGCAGACACGCATACTACACAATAAAAAGAAAAAATATCAGGTAACACACATGACCCCAAGGGAGAAAAAGGGAGGGGTCAAAAAGAAAGGCTTTGAGGCTACTTGTAAAAGATTCCAGTGCTAGCTTTATATGAACAAGAAGAGGAAACTCGTATGTAAACAGGAAACTTGTAAAAACAGTGTATCAACAGGAAACCAGTCCTCAAAAATCTGCTCTGTTCAGTCACTGTACACTAGTATCAAGACAACAGGAAGATTTAGTTTACTTCCTGAAAACAAAGCAAAGTAAGGAAACAAAATGGCATTAACCCTTTCACCGCCAGACATTCTATTTTGCATAAATCTCCATCGCCAGCCATTTCCAAAAAAGCTCTTATTGTATACCAGCATATGTGAAACGTGGATATCTCTGGAACTAAACAACCAATTCTCATGCTATTTTTTGTAAAATGGAGGAGATACACTGTACTTTTATTATATCATAACATGTTAGTAATGGTAAGTCAACAACAATTTCAATTTTTTAGTGATTTCAAGTGCAAAAAAAAAATGCAAAATAAAAAAAAAAAAAGAATGTTATGTTTCTTCTAAGCGTAAAAAATAAAGAAAAAGAATGCCAACAAACTCTCAACAATGGAGGAAAAAATACTCCACTCACAACTGAAGACCAGAAAGTATGGTATTTCCAACAGAAAAGTGCATGAAACAGCCACATATACAACTACTCCAGTAGCAGGGAGCACACACACACACACACACACACACACACACACACACACACACACACACACTCTTATGCCTAACTGGTACACATGTAAGAAAGAAAAAGGAACTCACACACACACACACACACACACACACACACACACACACACACACACACACACACACACACACACACACACACACACACACACACACACACACACAACCCACACACACACGTCCCTTTCACTCTCAACAGTAATATATATATATATTTTTTTTATGAACACAAAGTCATTCATGTGCCTGTTGGTCTCTGAACCCTTGTCATTCAGTTGATCTATATAATCAGCTGTACACCCACTCGAAAGACGTCTGTGATACTCGCCTCTCACGTGTCAGTTGGGCCACGCCCCCTCAACCTCGACCAGCGAGAGTGGCCCCACAGCGTGTGTGTGAAGTTCGTTGCCTAAAGTCTTAGTTGGCTCCCTCACATAGAGTAGTGAAACAGTCAGTCAGTGCTGGGCTGGCTCAACGCAAAAAAACACTGGGGCACACGCGGTAGGGTAGTAAGTGGGCGTCTTATCAGCCTCTCATAACAAGTTGGCAACGGTCCAACGCTTCACGTTGGAATAATTCGGTCAAGCCCTCACTATCGTTCTTTACTTGTGACTGTCTGGGTCTTCTTCATCTGTATTAGGAACAACCAACTGTCTATTCAATACTCCCAGCACTTGATCTGTGGTAAATGTACGGCAAGGTCGAGTACGTAAAGTGCTTGGTGGTGACGTCATAGTGAATGGAAAAACAATCGGAATAAAGTCAATAAAACACTGAACTGAATAGTGTTCTGACAAAGCAAATGGCTGTGAGCATGGGCCAGACCATCCCCCAACTATGACGTTTATTGCTGGCTTTTTATCTCATGAACTAGGATCGTGAGAGTATCGGGAGTTAGGTCACCCTACTTTGTCGCCAAAAGGCGCCCTTGCTCTGCCAACTGGTGCCAAAAAGCGCCCATGGCGGTGAAAGGGTTAATATGAGTGTCAGTTCTTTCATTGTTCAAGGTCTCTGTAAACTAACAATACGAATACAATCTACGAAGCAAGCAAAAACAAAGGAACAAAAAAAAAAAAATTCTGAAACTAGAGCTCATTTAGAGCATGTACCATTTCTATGCCTGTTCAATCATCATTACTTGATAGCATATGACGCATCACAGGCACAGAGAGTGTGTTAGTTATATCCCTATCAGGGCTATCGTTTCTTCCCCCTTCAAGCCCTCTCAGTAGTGATACCCATACATTGCCCATTCCATTCCCACATCCACAGGGCCCCGAAACTGTTCTGATACAGTTCTAGCATCAGCTATCCCCTGCTGGCTCTCCATTACACTGGGTGATTCTGAGACTACACACAAGAAAAGACACTGCATTTAATGGCATTCTTCAGCTATGTTCAGTGCCACCTGTTCTAACAAGCTAGACATCAACTACACCTCTCTGGCCTCCCCAGTCTCTGTTCCTCCGGATGACAGCGACTCTTTTATTATTAGTAGTAGTAGTAGTAGTGGTAGGGATGTAATTTATACATAGGCCGTTCAGCCTTTAAATGTCCCCTCTTGTTAATTATACTTAAAACAGGGTTGAAATGCATGCTAAATAAATTTTCCTGCTTATTCATCAAAGCTTCTAAACTGTACTTTAAAATTCAAGTCTTCGTCCAGCAAATTCTTAAAAACATTAGTTAGTATTTTTAGCAAATTTAAGTGCAATTGGCAAATTGTTCCAGTTAGCAATAACTCGGTTACTGAATGTGAATCTCCCCATATTAGTATGACACTGCTTAACAAATATCTTACCTTCCGAATTTCTTGCTCTATCTGTTTTTTGGCAGCTTCAAAAAAATAGTCCCACTGTATGTCCGTTTGTTGGTGAAATTTTTGAACACTTCAATCAAATCCCCTCTAATACGTCTACCTTTTAAAGAGTGCAAATTTAAGTAATTTAATCTATCTGTATAAGACATGTTTGTACATTCTTGCAAGATTTTTGTAGCTCTTCTCTGTACTCTTTCGATTGCTATTGATTGTCTTTTCAAGTGTGGGTACCAGATTATATTGCCATATTCAAGATGTGGTCTAACCATAGCTTTATATAATTTTAGAAATGTTTCTTTGTTTAGGTAAATGAAAGTTCTTTTTATTAATCCGATCATTTGGTTTGCTTTATTTCTTGCAGAACAAGTGAATAGTCTGAGATGTAACTCTCCCCCACCAAGAAATATCTGTGTTACTACACAACCTGTGTATTTGCAAAATTAGCACTGCTATTAAATGCTGAGCATCTCTTAAAAAAATCACAATACACATGCATACATGGTGGCTGGTGGATAAGGTAGTTAAAATGACCATGCTGATCATAATGATCACAAATATGCATAAAATGCTCACAAATAATAGTAGATATGGGTAAAACAACGACAAAAGAAAGACAACAAAAAAAAAAAAAAAAAAAAAAGGAAAAACAGCCAAATGAGAGCTGAGTTCAAGTATTGTTCAGTTTTACATGAAAAAGTATGGATGGACAAAACTTGAAAATGCTGTCAAAATCATGCATAACAGCACTGAGAATGTCTGTGGAAAATCATACTACAAGCTTGTTTCAGACACAAGTGGACCTATCATTGTTTCATCAAGAAATGATCGAGTACTTGGTACTCCTTTGCAATCAATAAAATGTCAATGAACCTACTCCTTTCTCATATTCTTTCATCCAACCTGAATTGTTTGCACTGAATGCCAGGTCGGTGATATTTTCTTTATTTGGGAATCTGACTGCAATTCAAACTTAGAAATGAATTCACAACCATGAATGGCACAAACTGTCAACAAAGTCCTTCCTTAATCTTTTTCATTCACTTTTGGCAAAAACTGTGAGCACCGAGTGTGCTAGTTCTTTGTCATGACTTCCCAAATCAGCCATGATTTTCATTCAAATGTTTTCCTCTGCATTCAAGGGATCATCGAGTCAAATCATTTGCAAAAGAATACACAATTTGATTGGAAAAAATCAACTGTGATGTAAACAGAGGAGGAAAGCATGCAGAAACAACTGCATGCAAGGTACACATGAGACTTTTGTCAAATGGGTCAAAAGCAGTCAATGTGTGAGTGCTGTTAGCCAGAGCGGTAGGAGGAGAGAGTTGATGACACCTGTAACTGGTTCCTATGCTTCCTTTCATAACATATCCTCTTACCAAACAGGACCAGAGATACAGCCACCTGCAGGTTTCGCAAGGTTTCAGCAACTGTGTGTGAGAAGCATTCATTTAACTGAAGGGAACTGACAGCACTATTCACAACTGTCTGTTACAAACACCAGCAAAACTACACACACACACACACACACACACACACACACACACACACACACACACACACACACACACACGTAACACGAAAACTACAACACTGCTTTGCTGAGAACATTAAAACCTGCCAGGTAACTTTTCATTTAAAAGTAAATGCACGCCACTCATTTCGCCCCAATCTAGAAGAACCAGGACCGTCCCTTCACATCATCTTCCTTACTACCAGACCCTATCCTCCGTTTCTACCTGTAGATTGTCAACCGACCCATGACCCCGTGGCTTTCTGGGTAATGGTTTGTTGGGGGGGCTGGTGTCTGGTTCAGCCAGGTAGCCGTCTTCATCTTCGAATTCTGATGACCCCCAGCTTCCGTCGGACCACTCTTCAGGTTCCCAGGACTGCCGGTTCTTCAAGTTCTCAGGACAGTCATATACGGGCTCCATGGTTGTTGGATCTAGTGAGAAAAGGCATTGATCAATGTGGTACAAGTTGATTATCGGAAAATTATTGTATACACATGTATTTATTACATTCAAGCAACTGGAGCAGAAATTCTAAATCATTTACTGAAGGATTTTGTGATTTCATTGTTCACTGTCATAATGACAAAACAGTTATGAGACATTTCCACAAAAAATAATTTTCTCTGGACTCTTTCTTTACATAACCAGTATGCTTTAGTGATTAAGGCAGGTGATAAATGCAGACAGGAAATAAAGTAAAATAAAATATGCACACGGCTGAAAAATCTCATTCAAAGCAATATGCAAAAGATGTCCCCTCTCTTACTCCCCCATGATATCCCATTGAACTCACCTTCTATCTACCTTTTCTAGCACAACACTAGGACAGAAGGCCAAGTGTCACTGCATTAGGCTGGACAGCCTCCAGATAAAAAAAAAAAAACTTTGCTGGCATTGAACACTCTTTCTTTTCATTTACACAAGATCACCAATCACCAAACAGTGAACAGGACAATGATGGATGGTGTCCATTAACATAAAGTCTCACAGCAATGATTCCAATACAAAACATGCTGTCAAAAATTCATCATCATAGAAAACACCTGGCCTCTATCACTCCTATACAACCAGCTGCCATTAAATCATCATCATAGAAAACACCTGGCCTATATCACTCCCATACACCAGCTGCCCATTAAATCATCATCACAGAGAACACCTGGCCTCTATCACTCTTGTACAACCAGCAGTCGAAAACTTAACATCATAACAATCACCCGGCCTCTGCAACTCCAACACAACCAGCTGTCAAAAACTCATCATCATAGCAAACAACTGGCCTCTGTCATTCCTGTACAACCACCTGTCAAAAATCATCATCATAGCAAACACCTGGCCTCTGTCACGCCTGTACAATCACCTGTCAAAAATTCATCATCATAGCAAACACCTGGCCTCTGCGAATCCTGTACATCCAGCTGTCGAAAACTCATCATCATAGCAAGCACCTGGCCTCCGTCACTCCTGTACAATCACCTGTCGAAAACTCATCATCATAGCAAGCACCTGGCCTCCGTCACTCCTGTACAATCACCTGTCGAAAACTCATCATCATAGCAAGCACCTGGCCTCCGTCACTTCTGTACAACTAGCCGACAAAAATTCATCATCATATTCATAGCACCCACCCGGCCTCTGAAAATGTGGGCCAGATGTTCAGAAATCTAAGCTGACCTTCTCCCCAAACGACACCACTAAACAAGAGGGTACAAGCCAGAACCAGCATGGACACGATCTGCCGCCTGCTATGGGCTGCAACCACCATCATAGGCAGACACAACAGACACACACAGAAACAGCAGGCTGGCCAATCGCTGCAGACTCATCATGGCTGTGACTGGAGGTCAATTATTTGTGAAAGCATTAGATACAAATCCGCTGAACTGAAATCCATTGACAAAAAAAATATCAAGCAAGAAAATCTCACTTTTCTTCCACTTAATCATCACTTGTCAACTGATTGATATCCTGATCTGTGAACATGGTTGTGTGTTTCTGGAGGGCAGGGAGATGAGGGTAGATGGGGGTGGGGAGAGGAGAAGGGGGGTATTTGTGTGTGTGTGTGTGTGTGTGTGTGTGTGTGTGTGTGTGTGTGTGTGTGTGTGTGTGTGTGTGTGTGTGCACGCACGCGCGCGTGTGCATGCGTACATACGTGCATCTGTGCGCACACATGTTAGATCTACACATTTCATCACTACCATCCACACCGATATCTGTCATGACAACGGGCATAGTGGGCATATTAAAAACCAAAAATGTCCTTTTTCATTGATTCTAAACACAACTTCAGTTTTAAAACAACACATCAGCAAAAAACCCAGGAATTTTATAAAATGTTCATAAGTTTGATGTCTATCTGCTAACAGAATTCAGAACAAGATCAAGCTGACACATCACCTCACCTTCCCAACATCCTCTCACCTGCAGGGAATCTGGACAGCTGATTCAAGGTGTTGTAGCCTGCCTCTGCCGGGGAACTCTGACCATTTGCGCTACGGCCAAACTGCAGGCGGTTATACTCCGTCTCTATCTCCTTCTGGGATGGTACCACACACTGCACATTCTCCTGTCGGACAGAGCCCTGCTTGCAGATGATGAACCCTCCACTGCCACTCAAGTCCTTCGGCAGAGTCTGGGAAGCACGCTTCTGCTGCTCTCAAGGGGTCCTGCTAACTCATACACAGCTGGTTTGCGGGCGGGGACTCTGGCTGCGAGGGTATGCGGCTTTCCCACATCTTCATACACACCGCTGCCTTCTCCAGAGCTTTGGAATGCATTGGCCGATTTGTTTTGGTCTTCAGGGAATGTAATCTCATAGGGGCTTCACCGGACCCTAACTGTGCCCGTTTTTGGTTGTTGAAGTCACTTTGGAAGGCAGCTGCGGGCTGTAAAGCTGGTGGGACATCGTAGATCACGTCCTGTTGTGTTTGGTTCTCTTTGGTCGCAATACCATCATCGTCACTTCGATATCCGGCTTCAAACATCCTGGCTCTTTCTGCCACATTCACTTTGGCTTTAACCAGAGTCTCTCTTGTGAACAGGGAAAGTTTCGGGTCAGGGTGACCGTGCTGCCCTGCGTCCTGCCCAGAGTCCATCGTCTTCTCCAGTTCAAAGTAGACGGGGTGGTCTCCCTTTTGTTGGACTCCCGCAGAGTCTGGTTGACCGCTGGGATTGTTCGTGCCTAGTCTGTCCTCTGAACCTGCTGGAAGAAAACTCGTGTACAAAATTGTATCAAACTTTTACTAAGCATAGTTTGTTCATTCTTAACCACAAAAAACTTCACAAATAATTTCACAAGCAGTTTTGAGGAAAAAAAAAAACACTTTAACACTGCATAAATGGCTATAATGTTGCTAATCACTTTGACAGACTTCTAAATTTAAGTGTGTAAATTTGAGAAACCTTGTAAATAAAACATATCTTGAAAACCAGTTAAACACACATAATCATCCCCAGGACCCCCCCCCCACACACACACACACACACACACACACACACACACACACACACACACACACACAGATTCAAATCTGAAAACAATTTTCTGACATAAGGATTGCAAACTGAACAAATTTAAGATACCATCTACAGACAGGAGCTAGCAATGAGTCTGATTGTAACAAAAGTTTCATAATTAGTAACCTGATGATTTCATACACAAAAATTTAACAACTATTCCAAAACTTCCACCAGGTTTTACCAAGAAACAGCATACACTGTTAATGACACATCCTACTCTTTATTCATCTTTTTAACTCCCTGTGATATTGAGTGGGAAGATTCATCTATCAAAAACCTCCCTCCCATACTATGAATACTGTAGTTTTTTCACTTTCAAAAACAAAGAAATAAAAGGAGGAAAGATGTAAACAGACGGACCTTCCTACTCAAGCGGGCACATACTAAGACAACATATACACAAAAATCATTCACAGAGCATCATGGACAGAGAGAAGGGAACGAACATCAGAAACTGAAAATTCAGTATTGCGTAACCTAATTCCCGTAATGTTATACTTTTCACCCAACCATACCTGGCATTTGATCGATGCAATGCGTAGTACTGTCAGTGGAGATGGCATCCACATAGGAACCCTCCTGGTCAGTGGGACTGTTCCCAGTCCTGGCATCCACATAGGAACTGGGAGACGTGCTACGACTACTGCCTAGTCCTTCACCTTCCACATCAACGGAGGCAGAGAATTCATTGTCAGCATTTTCCTGCTCAGGTGGGTTGGTGGGCAGGGGGGGCAGGGAAGAGGCGTCTGTGTAGCCTGGC
>JADBJO010000702.1:347500-355000 GCA_016801955.1 Conus betulinus | reverse complement strand
GTTTTATGTACTTGGGGCTGGGTTTGAAACTGTAAGCGAAAGCAATTTTTTATTTCATTAAATTTTAAAAAAACAGAAAACTTTTCCATAAAACGAATCCCATACTGCAGATACACAATGTGCAGGCCTGTTTTCAGTAACTTATTCAGTCTCAAATACAGACCTTTATCGCTACGGACTACTACTTCAGTACCTGACAAAGGCTAAAACTGAAACAGAAGCTGGCCTCTCACATCTGTTAATTCTAAAGTACAAAAAAAAAAAAAGGGGGGGGGGGGGGGGGGGGGGGGGGGAAAGAAAAAAAGGAGAAGTGAAACTTAGCTGACACAGCTTTGAAATTAGTCATCAACTTATCAAGAATGTTCTTGTGATGGCTCGAAAAAATGATCGAGAATCTGAAGTTTTTGCACTTCACGATTAATTCTGATCCAATTTCAATTGTGGGGAAAAAGAAACAACCCTGTGGTACATTTGGAACCTTAAAAAACAAAACCCTGTAATCTCTGTCTCTCTGACGTGTGTCAACATTTAAGATTATTTGAACATTACAAGCACATGTTGATGGTTGAATTATCCATCAGAGTAGGAGACTGTATCAATTCACTCACACTGCTGAGAAACACTGTGTGTACAGATTACAAGCAACTAATTCGGTAATTCTAGGTTCCGGTCTGACTGTAACAAGATGGTATTCCACTTAAGCACCCTTCACTTGAACAGCTTCCAGTTCAGTGAATCAGTAGAACAACATACACTTAGGCCACATGCCATCACAGTGACATCACATTAAGACAGCAAAAAACCCTCTCTCTGTGTGTGTGTGTGTGTGTGTGTGTGTGTGTGTGTGTGTGTGTGTGTTGTGTAGACAGAGAGAGAGAGAGAGAGAGAGAGAGAGAGAGAGGAGGGAGTGAGAGTGTGTGTGTGTGTGTGTGTATGTGTGTGTGTGTGGTGTGTGTGTTGTGGTGTGGTGTGGTGTGTGTGTGTGTGTGTGTGTATGTTCTGTATATGTGTGTGTATGTGTGTGCATACATGCATGTGCTGAGTATGTATGTGTGTGTGTGTGTGTGTGTGTGTGTGTGTGTGTGTGTCACAGTGTGTGTGTGTCACAATGTGTGTGTGTGTGTGTGTGTGTGTGTGTGTGTGTGTGTGTGTGTGTGTGTGTGTGTGTGTGTGTGTGTGGAGAGTATGAGAGAGAGAGAGAGAGAGAGAGAGAGAGAGAGAGAGAGAGAGAGACAGACAGACAGACAGACAGACAGACAGAAGACAGACAGACAGACAGACAGACAGACAGACACGACAAAAAAAGCGGAAGAGCACACGAAACAAAGTGTGAAGTAACACAGTTTTAATGCAAGACACAAAACAAGGCAAGAAATTTTCGACAATATGCCTTCCTCAGCGACAAAACAATAAAAACAGTGCAGACATTAACATGCACAATACTCCCCTTGTGAAGCCAAAGTGGTGAATAAGACAGACACACAGACAGACAGGCAGACACAGTCAGACAGAGACAGACAGAGACAGAGGCAGAGAGACAGAGACAGCAAGGAGAGGGGTATCTTCTCCATACACTGTCAAAATAGGCAGGAAACCTAAAGCATACATACAAGTCTATAAGCTGTCAATTGTTTGAAATCTACAGGGCTACAGAAGAAAACCCAAACTGTATCCAGTACCTGTCACTGAAATACCCACAAGAAGATGATAAAAACGTTGCAGCCATTTCTTTGTTTCTATTTTTTTTTCTAGTTGTAATGTGACTCATTCACACTTTCACAAAAACATAGAAGAAGAAAAGACTAAATCTTATAAAACATGAATCATTGACCAAATAAAGTTTCTTTGAGTTCCGAGTTTTTCTCTTCCCTACGTATAGGTGAACAGGTACCACAAGCATTGCTGGAATTATATACCTTATGCAGCTTTGATTGGTTCAGTTTTACCATCATCTATGGCAGCAAAAACTCAGGCATACTATACATAATACTATATCACAAACTGTATTACTGTAAATTTCAGCTGTCATGTTGTGTCAGTTTCAGCACTAAACAGCATTTTCTCAGTGGCTCAGCTCTTCCCCATTTCCTTGACCCTCCTGCCTCCCCCTCCCATATCCCCTGCAACCTGCCATCCCAACACATTCAGCAGCAATGAAAGGATGGAGAGGGGAGGGAAAGGAGGGGGAAGGTCATTGTTGCAAGTGAAAAGTTACTTGGTCAACAGTTCTCCAGATAACCACAGCCAGTTGACCAAATGCACACACACACACACACACACACACACACACACACACACACACACACACACACACACACACACACACACACACACACACCTCTATTTCAAAGACAGACAGACAGACAGACAGAGAAGTAGCAAGAACAAAAAAAAAAAAAATCAAATCGACTATTTGATGGTAAAACAGAGTAAAGGTTGCACCGGTTTGTCACAACGATGGCATGTCACTTTTGTGGGATGTTGCTTCAACTTGTGGTAGTTGGATTACTGAATTTCCTTCACTGCAATGGATGTCACAAGAGAGGCTCCTTCTAACAGATTCTTCAGCCTACAGCTCAGTTCCTCAAGATAACACTTACAGATGGAAAGAAGCTGGTCAAATAATCATAAAGCTTTCCATGCAGATGTTTTTTTCTTGAGGGGCTTAACGTAAGCTCATTCAACTCTATATCTGCATGCTGTTTGGGCTCCCACTGTTACAATCAGCCTGTGCCTGAACAGCTATATACCTTAACCTGCCAGGAATGGGAACTTGCCTTGAACTTTCATCTAAATTTGTGTGCATCAAATTTTGCTGATTAATTGGAATGACGAGTCTTTTTATGCTTGCATTAACAGTTATGCAAAGAATGACATAGCAAGTGTTTGTTGCAGCATCACAGAGCTGTAAATACATCATACTACATTTTGCATACTTATCATTTTGCAACAACCCCCTCAAAAAAATGTAAACCTCTCAGTAAAATAGTGTTTAACTCTAAAGTTTAAACAAAGTACCTCTTCCATTCTTAACTGGCAAGGGATAAGGGGTTCCCCAGACTTTAAATTCAGAAGAGTTAAAAGGGTTAATACCAGCCCTTCTCATTCTCACTGTATCCTTTCACAATATAAAACTGTGACAGTTACTGCTCAATGTCTTGATTAAACACACATGGGGACATTGCTTTTTTTTTTTGAGGTTGGGGTGGGGTGGGGGGGAGCCCTCTTTAATCAGTTGTACTATTTCAACAAAACAAACAAACAAACAAAAAAAAATCATTTCTGGTTTCGGTTATTGACGTTTTGTAACTGACCAAGATTCTGTAACTTTGTGAACATTGAGAACTGGTGAATTAAGGAGACTGGTGACTCAAGAAAGAAATGTCCAAGTTTCAATACTGTGAATGTCCTTTTGTTGTTGTAAAATGATGTCCCTTTTAACGAGCTTTTGTACTAAGCTGTCCTCTGTATGGTATTCTTAAGGATTCTGTCACTTCAGTACAGTGGTCCCTTTCCACGATCTCTCCACATCGTTTATTTCATTGAAAATTTGAAAAAAAAAAAAATGTGTGCTCATGAAACATACCAACAAACCGGGGTCAAGTGTGTTTAGACTTGAAGGAATTATGCAAAATGATTTCTACTCTGGACATGAGGCACGTGACGAGCATTATCACGTCTTCGGACTTCACCAAAAGAAAAACAAAATACGTAACTGCAGCTTGTGTGTCGTGTCCGCAGTAATACTTCCAGACACGCACAGACAGATTAAAAACAGCGTCTCCGATGAGCTATCTGCTCTTGACTGTTGACTCTATGTCTCCATTCGAATCAAATTAATTTATCAATTCTTACCTGCTTTGTGTGTTGCATTTATTTTGCTTCCTGTCACCTGTTGGAAATCGTCTGCGCCATAATTAGTTTGGTCAGTTGAATAGCCTCCCCTGCCCATAACAAATTCACCTGCCATTCGTTGCGGATACCGACGTCACTAAACCAGTCAAGGTGATTAGTATGGCGCCAAAATTGCAGATGATTGAATTTTCTTTTTATCTTGCTTACTTTGACGGTGAATGACTGATTTATCCACAGAGTGTTTTCCAAACAGCTCTGACAGGCAACCAACAAAAATGGCGAGAGGCCTGTAATTTTACAACTGCGTACCACATTATATTCTTAGCGGCATCGGAATAACAAAAATGCGACACTCCCGAGCTTTCGGTGACATGTGGCCCTAGTTCTTTGGGATAATGCATTGTCTAGTGCCACACGACTATCGTGACTTGATAACCCTCCGTGGTGCCCCAGTGTGGACCGTTGCTGAATCCCAGTCTCGGTGCTCACGCAATCAATCACCTGACAGGTGTGACAAAACTGACACAATGTATGTTCTAGTCAGTGGCGGAAAGTCTAAGCTAGGTTTACATGTCGATACAGGAATTTCCAAGCATCGGCGCAAAAGCCAGGTTTTGAAACTTCCGAAAGATTTACACACTAAAACTGTTCCAAACACGTACTGCACATTGACATTTCATTGGGATCGAATGAAAACGGTTTTCCTGCATTTCGGACAATTGTCAGAGGAGCCTGGTCGAAGAATCGGAATACCATGTTCGCAAAATCTGTTCAGTTCACAAAATCATTCCGATTTTGGGTGCTACCACACCATTGCGCGAGACATTCCACGCAGCGACCCTCATCCCCCTCTTCCCCAGGCCGAGCATTGTCGTCTTGGAAGACTGCCATGGGTCCTATCCGTTGCATGGTCGGAACAACGAAAGGCGCCAGGATTTCATCCCGATAGCGGATGCCTGTGAGGTTTCCATCAATATGGTAGAGTGGTGTCTTGTGGTGGAGGCTGAAGGCACCCCATACCATAACAGATCCTCCCCCAAAGGCCCTGGTCTGGCGAACAGCTGCATCAATGTAACGTTCACCAACACGCCTCCAAACTCTAGTTCGGCCGTCATTGTGTTCAAGACTAAACCGACTCATCTGAAAAGAGGACCTGGGACCACTGTTGTTGGTTCCATCTCACATGACGATGGCAGAAAGCTCGGCGAGCCAGCTATGGGCTGCTAGCAGTCGTGGTCGAACAGCTGGGCGACGTGATCTGAGGCCGAAGTGGTGAAGACGGTTTCGTATGGCTTGACGGCTGAGGATGGTGTTATTTGCCATACGAAGCTGCCCTTTGGATGCTGGTGGAAGTGGTATCCCGCTGCAATAGGGCCCTGCCTCTCGATGAAACGATCTTCTCTGGGAGTAGTCTGCCTAGGCCGACCTGACCGTGGCCTCTCTTCAACGCTGTTGGTCGCCCTAAAACGCTGATTCAGTCTAACAATAACTGAATGATGCACACCAAGTCGTCGCGCCACTTCAGCCTTTGCAAATGCCATCTTGTATCCACGCAATCGCCCTGGTTTTGTCAAAGGTGCTAAGTTTTCTTCGTGGTGGCATGGTGAGAAAAAGGGCTGACAGTAACCAACCCCGCGCTTAAACAGCCAAAAGAAGGGGCATAAAAAAACTCACTTGAGAGACTGCTCTTGCACGGGAAAAAAAAATTTTCATTTTACACATCTTGTGTCGCCAGCAAGCTTGATGCAAAACAGGCACAGTTAACGCAACTTTGCACTTTTTATCCCGCGCGGTAACGAGGTCACCAAGACCCCCGTGCGCACTACCAGTTGACACAGGCTGGATTACACACTGCTGTGTGAGATTCCATCATTGGTTGCCGCATAACAAAAAAAACCAATGTGGCACGCTACTGCACACACACACACATGCACACAGACGTGCAAAACGGTTTTCCTGCATTTCGGTCTTGTCCTCCTGAACAGCTTGGTCTGAAGAATCGGAATACCATGTTGACCCAACCCTCCTAAACTTAGTCCTCTCCGATTTTCTCGCGGCTGCTACCACACATTGCGTTGGGAAATGAATGCATCCCCACCCCACCCCCCCACCACCCCCCCTTCCCCACCACCTCAGGTTATCCCACTTTCAGCCTTTGTGTGCTTTGCCTTGTTTTCGTGTCGGCACAACCCCCCCTCCCCCAAACGCACACATGTACACACAAACACATGCACGCAGGCGCAAACAAACGCACGCACGCGCGCGCGCGCAGTTTATGATGCACGTCAGACTGGTCATCTACCGCTGTTTAGAAGGCACACCAGGTGAAGCTTTCTACCGCATCTCAGGGGCACGTCAGAACATACAGGATGGCCTGGCCATCTTCTGCAGTCTAGAGGCATGTCGTAGCATTCAAGATGGCATGGTCATATAATGCTGTCTAGGAGGCACGTCAGAGTAAACAAGGGTAAGGTAATGTTGCTTATAGCCTAGCCGACCGCGCAAAGGGCCATATCAGGGCTGTCACCAAGTTAAAATCAACTCAAGTCATTTAAAAAATAAACAAACTTTAACACATCTCTTTAAAATACTTCTTCTAAAAGCGTAGGCTACCAGAAACTACGTTAAAAATCTTTTTTCCGTAAAATCTTAAATCAGATGAAAAATGTTCATCTCTTTCAGAAACTCAAAGATCACGTCAGGTGGGACATCTCTGAACAGCGTTTTCATGGAGTCTGCTGTAAAGTGTGTATGTCTCACATCGTGCAAGTCCCAACAATCTAAAAGAATGTTTCACTGTGAGTGGAATATGACATAGAATGCACCACGGAGCTTCTTCACCTTTTAAAAGATAAGAATGGGTATAAAACGAGCGGCCTGTGTGCGAGCGCACAAGATTATTTCGTCTTTACGGCTGCCTCGGGAACATGGTAAAATCTCTTTCAGGTTTGGACGGGATTTTAAATAGTTTGTTATCCGTCTGCAAGGTCCATTCCTCTTGCCAGGGGTTCTAAACATAATCATTAACTTTTGATTTTTTGATCTGTGTAGGGGATAGATATGTTAACCAGTTTCCGTGTTGTGGCATTCTTGGCCAAACGATCAGCCATTTCATTCCCTCCGATGCCAACATGACCAGGAACCCAAACAGAACGATGTTAGAGTATACAAGATGGCCTGGCCATCAGATGCAGTCTAGGAGGCACATCAGATGCATACAAGATGGCCTGGCCATCAGATGCAGTCTAGGAGGCACGTCAAAGCATACAAGATGGCCTGGCCATCAGATGCAGTCTAGGAGGCACGTCAGATGCACACAAGATGGCCTGGCCATCAGATGCAGTCTAGGAGGCACGTCAGAGCATACAAGATGGCCTGGCCATCAGATGCAGTCTAGGAGGCACGTCAAAGCATACAAGATGGCCTGGCCATCAGATGCAGTCTAGGAGGCACGTCAGAGCATACAAGATGGCCTGGCCATCAGATGCAGTCTAGGAGGCACGTCAGATGCATACAAGATGGCCTGGCATCAGATGCAGTCTAGGAGGCACGTCAGACTATACAAGATGGCCTGGCCATCAGATGCAGTCTAGGAGGCACGTCAGAGCATACAAGATGGCCTGGCCATCAGATGCAATCTAGGAG
>JADBJO010000702.1:310000-320000 GCA_016801955.1 Conus betulinus | reverse complement strand
TGTCCTCGAGGGTTGCCATATTTACGCTGTGTCCTTGGGGAGACGGTGTTACCTTTGGTTTGCTGCTCACCTACCTGTTTTGGGCCACCCTTTTACTTCGACGTGTTGACATCGAAAGCAACCCAGGATCCCAGCTCTACTGGGAACAAGGGGAGACAGCTGCAGCTGGGTAGTTCAGCTTCCCGTCGGACTCGGAACCAACCAACAGTGACATTATGGAGACCCTGAAGACCTTGCAGACTGGGAGTGAACAAATGAACGCCAAACTAGAAGTGAAGCAGGAAGTTCATGATCTACGGGCAGATTATGCGTCCCTTCAAGGTGAGCTAAAGAGCCTGCAGGAGGAGGTCACTGATCTTCGAGCTAAAAATCTAGACTTTCAAAAGACTGACAGTGATTTGATGTTGAAGATGGCTGATTATGAAAACAGACTTGATGACCTAGAAGGACGTTCTAAACGTTAAAACTTACTTTTCTATGGTCTGCCCAAAAGAGAAAATGAGACGAGTGCTGATTGTGAGGGTGTGCTCCACGATCTGCTGACGGACAGATTGGGACTGACGGATGACTGAATTTGACAGTCCATCGTCTTCATGGCAGAGCGGACTCTCCTGTCATCGCTCGTTGTATTTTTTTAAATAAACAGAAACGGAAGATCCTACATTCAAAACGGAAATCACCAGGAACGAACATTTTCATTGGTGAGGACTTCTCGAGACGTGTAAGGGACATTCGAAAAAGACTGACTCCACACACGAAAAAGGCGGCGAGACAAGATGGCAAGAGAGCTTCCCTGGTGTTTAGCTACTTGTTGATAGATGGGAACAAATATTCTATCGATAGAGACGACAATCTCATAGAGTTAAAATAGGGAAACGGCCAGCCAAAATACCATCCTTACTGTGACGTTAATTTTCACGAGGGTGCACTTTTTAACGGAGCACCGGTGTTGCTGTCCAGCGAAGCTCATGTGAACACTGCACGTGAATTTGAAGACGTGATTCCCCAAGTTATCGTAGAGAACAGTCCGTGTTGTGATGTGCTTCGTGTTGTGAACGCACAGGATAAACCGAACGTGAAACGGATGTGTCGGAAGATGTAATGTGTGACAGGCACCCGATGTTTAGTAATAAGGATGATGATGATCTAAATAATACCGTTAATAAAAGAACAAAGCGTTTTTCTTTTCTTCATTGGAATACAAATGGATTGATTTCTAAGTTAACAGACAATGATTTCATTTGTTTGTCAAATCGTTTGATTTTATTTGTTTTGTCGAAACTTTTGTTGAATTTATTTCTTCGATTTTTTTTCTGAATATACAAATGTCTGTATTCCAGCAGTAAAATTACTAGACAGGAAGGCACTCTGGGCAGTTTAATATGTTTGATTGAAAAAATGATTTGGTACCTTACGTTAGGCAAGTAGACATTAAGTTTCACAATTTGGGTCCGTGTGTTATAAACAAAGCAATATTCAACATTAACATAGATGTGCTGTTTGTATGTTGTTACCTTCATCCTGAGAAATCTCCATATTATGCGCATTTGGATTGTGAAAACGGCATTGCATTATTAGAAGAATACTTGATTGATTGCATGTTGATCTATGGTGATATTCATTTAATTGTATGTGGTGACCTTAACAGCAGGATTTCGAATGTGTCTCGTCACTCTGAGGGATGTAACAGCAATGGATTTGTGGATTTTCAGTACACCCGTTATTCTTTAAACGTCGGCAGATGCTCATAAGACCTATCAGTTAATAATTATGGTAAATTGTTAATTAATCTGTGCACTACAATGGATTTATGTGTTCTCAACGGAATGTGTCACGATGACCGCCAGGGTCACTGCACGTTCGTGTCAGACAGCGGGTTTGGTGTGATTGACCACTTTATGATGTCTTGTAATTTTTTCTGGTTTGTTGTTGTGTGTGTTGGTGTTGTTGTACTTTTCTTTCTTTTTTTTTTTTGTTTTGTTTTGTTGTTTGTTACCTCCGCCTGCTGTCATGTTAATTTGTCGGTTGAATCTTAAAACCCAAACCTTACACACACACACACACACACACACACACACACACACGCAGTCTCACGCAGTCGCACGCAAACACCTTCGTTGGTTTACACTTTTCAACTATTCCAGTGATGAAGTTGGCCTAGGCTACATACATATAATTAACAAACGACTCGATCAAATCACAACAAAGAGTTTCTGATATTGAGAAGGCGCAAGCTGTCACCGAGTTTTACAGCTTGGACATAACAACAAGCAGATGGCCTTCTGATGTGAAACTGTCCGTAGGCTAGTGGCACGAGGGGCAGGAGCTGTAATGTAGCCCGTGTGCCCCTTGTGTGATCTTAGAGGCTGTGTGTTGATCCTTGGCAGGAAAAAGATCTGCTATCTCGGAAAGCGTTTTAAAAAGCATGCTTTTGTGACTATGATGATGATGACGAAGCCGATGACGATGATGATGATGATCATATTAGATCTTTATTACCATCATAATCATCATCTTCATCTTAATTATATGTTATTATTATTATTTTTTATTTTATCATTATTATCAATATCGTTATTATAATTTCATTATCCCTATTATTATTATTATTTTTGTTATTGTTATCATCGTTTTCATTATTATTATTATTATTGAAAATAAGAACACGTTTTGCACTTCCTACCACTATCCACCTCTCCAAACCTTTTTAAACTTTGTGAAATGGAAGCATCGATGATGCTGGAAAGGCAGCCTGCCGAACTTCGTTCTGCACAATGCTTTTTCTTCCTTTTGATGTATCTTTCTTCTGTTCATGAAAGCAACAAGAGCAGGCGCGGCAGAGATAGGGGGGAGGGGTGGGGGGGGTGTCAACTCCCTCGACAGAGAGGGAGAGAGAGATTGAGAAGAAGAAGAAGAAGAAGAAGAAGAAGAAGAAGAGAGAGAGAGAGAGAGAGAGAGAGAGAGAGAGAGAGAGAGAGAGAGAGAGAGAGAGACAGACAGACAGACAGACAGATCTGGATGTTTTAAATTTCGTGTAGCTGCGTGCTTAAGCTCTGTGTGTGTGTGTGTGTGTGTGTGTGTGTGTGTGTGTGTGCGTGCGCGCGCGCGCGCGTGTGTGTGTGTGTGTGTAGAGAGAGAGAGAGACAAGAAGGGAGAGAGAGAAGATTTTGGTGTGCTCACACACACACACACACACACACACACACACATCCTTGTGCTTGTGTAACAACCCCAAGCAGTGCATTTGAAACAGGTTTTTGTTAATTAAACCACTGTACGGGCGACGTTCACGATTCGTGCAGGTGACGGTCATTTCTTTTCGTGCTGCACGTGCCCAGGCCTCAAGCTTCCCACTTGCCGTCTGCGCAACCGGTATGCGCACAACTCAGATGAAGGCACACCGGAGTCGGGACAACATGGAGAAGAAAAACCGCCATTACCTCGACACCAAAACCGAATAATGTTGTCATCAGTGGTCTTCGCAGAAGTTTCTTATTGTGGCGACATTGATGTTGGGCAGTTACTTTTACCCACGTGTGCTTTTCTGCTTGAAGTAACTTCTGAAACAGGTAAGTACCCGTGTTCTACTCGTTGACAGTGATTGACAGCCACCCCATTGTGGCTGAATGTAGTTGGATGTGTGTTTGTGTGTTCACACGTGCGCATGCGCGCGCGCGCGCGCGTGCGTGCGTGTGTGCGTGTGTGTGTGTGTGTGTGTGTGTACATGGACGCGCATGTGTGTGAGTGTGCGTGCACGGGCGCGCATGGGGGCGTGTATATGTATGTGCGCATATGCAGGTGTGCATGTGTAGAGGGCTCTTTATTCTCGTTTTTGTTTTCTTATTCACGTTAGCGTCTGTCGACGTTAGCGATATCAAACAAGAGGGTGAGGGGTGTGTGTGTGTGTGTGTGTGTGTGTGTGTGTGTGCGCGCGCGCGCGCGTGTATGTGTGGGGGTGGGGGGGGGGGGGGCACACAACAGGTTATCAAGAAATCTATCGATCTGTCAGTCAGTCGAGCAGCTGAATAATCAGTCACTTGGGATACTCGTTCATTCACCCTTTTTTGTAATATATTTTTTTTTCATTTTTGCAACAATTTCAAAATAGTTTACATTGTCCTTACTGGAGGAAAAGGAAAACGACTGCACTTAATTCATGAGCAGCCAGTTGTAAGGAACAAAAAGGCTCGCCACCAGTAAAACCAGTCTTGGCAGGATTTCCGCTCTTTCCCCCTCTGTCTGACTTGTCTCGTAAGGCAGGAAATTGAAATCTACTTGGGAAGAGTAAAAAAAAATGTATGCTGGGAATGATTCAATTTGTACCATCTTCATCTGTGCAAGAGCTTTCTGCCTATTACATTTTAAAGCTGTTGTATTGGATTTTCATTGTATGGTCCTGTAGCATTTAAGAAAAAGTGTCATTAATTGCTGCATCTAAACATGATCTAAGCCTGGCGACGCCAAGAAGCTGTTTACTGTAGGAAGCAGAGGAGTGCAATGGAAAATCTTTCCCCCTTGATTCATCCTTTTCTTTCCGACGTTTGTCCTTTCTTTTCTGAAAACGTCATCACTGGCCTTTCTCACGTTGAGGATCCTCATCGTCCTTGCTTAAAACATAATTCCGTTCTTCGTTTTCTCGCCGTTTTAATCTGCTGCTTCCTCATCCGCCCTTTTTTCCTGACCATCTCCAATCCATCTATTCATTCCTCCTATGTCTCCTGCGTTCTTTCCTTCCTCACTGTCCTCATCTTGATCCTGATAGCCTAGGTGGATGCAGAGCCACAACAGGGTCCCTCTGAGCTGAACTCGGGGATGGTCGTTGGGGCGTCAGTTTCATTGGGTCAGAATGTTTATAAAAAGGAAATAATCCAAATTAAAAAATAAGCCTTTATGTACCTGAAGAGGGCTGCTTTTTCTTTTTTTTCCGTTGCTATTTATAACCTGGGGAGGTTCCAGCAACGTAAAAAGTTCTGATCCTGTCATGTTGTCACCAACTCTGGCCTTCATTGTACGTGGTGTTCACACACGCCCTGTTCTTTCTGACCATGTACTCGTTTGGTTTCCATTCTGAACATGTTTTCACTCGTCCTTTTTTTTTTTTCTTTTTCATTTCTTTTCTTTTTATCGGTCCTTTCCTTTGTCACCATGTTTTCTCCGTCCTTTTGTTCTCGTGATTTTCCTCCCACATTTGTCGCATGTCTTCCGTCATTTTCCCCCTTTCTTGTCCATCCTTCCTCCTTCACAGTGACCAGACCCGTCCTTTCCTGTCTCTCCGTGTTCTCATATGCCAGTTCATGATGTTCTAACCCGTCCTCTCAAGTATGAATTCCTCGTCCATCTTTCTTCTTCTTTTCCTCCTTCTTCTGTCGCTCTCTCTCTTTCTTTTCATAAGGAGCCTTGGCCTATCATATGAATAAATCATCTGAATTTCTCTCTCTCTCTCTCTCTCTCTCTCTCTCTCTCTCTCTCTCGTTCTTTCCAACATCCTCATTCGTCTCCTCATTTCTTTCTCGCAGAAGTGTTGGTCTCCCCCCCAACCCCCCCCCCCCCCCCCCCACACCTCCGCACTGCCAACCCCCAACATGTCTTCATCCATCTTTCCTTTTTCATGCAGCCTTCATCTATTTTCTTCTGTCTCGGAATACCTTATCCATTTTCCCTTTCTCATAATGTCCTCATCCATCTTTCCATTCTCATAATGTCCTCATCCATCTTTCCATTCTCATAATTTGTCCCTCATCCATCTTTTTCCATTCTCATAATGTCCTCATCCATCTTTCTGTTCTCATAATGTGCTCATCCATCTTTTTATTCTCATAATGCCCTCATCCATCTTTCCATTCTCATAATGTCCTCATCCATCTTTTCTATTCTCATAATGTCCTCATCCATCTTTCCATTCTCATAATGTCCTCATCCATCTTTCTATTCTCATAATGTCCTCATCCATCTTTCCATTCTCATAATGTCCTCATCATCTTTCTTTCTATTCTCATAATATTCTCATCCGTCTTTTCTATTCTCATAGTGTCCTCATCCATTTTTCCTTTCTGATGATGTACTCGACCATCTTTCCTTTCTGATGATGTCCTCATCCATCTTTCCTTTCTGATAATGTTCTCACCCGTCATTTCTTTCTTCTTGTGTCCTCATCCATTATTCTAATGGGCTGCGTAAATGACAATTTTTATGTCGGTCAGAATTAGAACCTGCGGTGCGTCACTGCTGGGTCAACCAGGCACCATGTTATTTTCGGAGTAGGATATCCGTTCATGTCCGGCACCATGTTATTTTCGGAGTAGGATATCCGTTCCTATCCGGCACCATGTTATTTTTGGAGTAGGATATCCGTTCATATCCGGCACCATGTAATTTTTCGGAGTAGGATATCCGTTCATATCAGGCACCATGTTATTTTCGGAGTAAGATATCGTTCCTAGCCGACACCATGTCATTTTCGGAGTAAGATATCCGTTCCTATCCGGCACCATGTCATTTTCGGAGTATGGTATCCGTTCATATCCGGCACCATGTTATTTTCGGAGTAGGATATCCGTTCAGATCTGGCACCATGTTATTTTCTCCGTAAGGTCTAGGCTATCTGTACACACCTGACATCATGTTACTTTCTCCATAACAGGTAGGCTGTCCATGCACACCAAGCACCACGTTTCTCCGTAAAGTGCGTATGCTTGCATCCCGTGGAACATACGATGTTAGGCTTTCCGTCAAGTTCTTGCAGCAAGGTACTTAATCAGTGACGTGTAGTATATCCGTGCGCACCTGCACTGTTACTTTCGCCATGTAAGGTGTAGGATACCCCGTCCACGCCTGGCATTGTTACTTTGTCTGTCAGGTGTTGAATACGCGATGCATGCCTGACACTGTTACTTTCGCCGTAAAGTGTAGTGTACTCGGTGCACGCCTGACTCAATGCTACTTTCGCTACTTTCGCCCTTAAAGTGTATGATACCCTTATACCTCTGATACTATGTTAATTTCGCCGTTAAGTGTAGGATGCCCTAGTACGCCTGACACTATGCTGTTTTCGCCGTAAAGTGTAGAATACCCTTGTACACATGACACTATGCTACTTTCACCGTAAAGTGTAGGATACCCTTGTACGCCTGCCATAACCCTTTTGTCTTCATGTCTCTAACGACTGTCTGTCCCATCCATTGCCCCCCCCCCCCCCCCCCCCCCCCCCCCCCCCCTTTTTTTTTTTTTCTCTTCTCTTTCTTTTTTTTCTAAATTTCTCTTTCTTGCTCTCATAGATCTGTTACCTTTTTAGAATGCAAGCAAGACAAGAAAAAACTAGATTTTTCAGTGGATGAGCAATCTGGGTGCATTGATTGAGGAAACTCCTTTCAACCACTCTCTTCCCTTGCATTAGTCGCACCTTCCCACATTGAGCGCAGAAGAATTGGTTCCTTCTGTTCCTGTGTTAATGAAGAGGCTGTCTTTTTACTTGTAAGCGCTCATTTGTCCAATATACACCAAAATGACCGAAAAATCTTTTCCAGTCCTGAGGATCTAACATCAATGAACTCCAGAACCGTGCTGCACGACAACGTATTCGGATCCTCTTGTCATGTTTGTGTTGCGCCTGTCTCTTTCGTTCCCCTTCGCCCATTGCACGTTGAACAAAGGATACCTCTTCTTCTGTGTCATTTAAGTCGCTTGAAGACCAGGCTCCAGCGTGTCACTCTGAACCCCTCGGTCTGTCCACACCTCTTCATCTTCGTTCTGCTGCTGACATCCATATTTACATACTCGCTTCTTTCAGGGCAAAACATACGGCCAACGTGATTTTTTTTTTGTTTGTTTTTTTGTATGACATCCACATGTACAGACGTCCTTTTAGGCCCAAATTTTACGGCCAACGTTTTTATTTCATACGAGGGTCCCTCCATCTGTAACCAGCTCCCTTTCTCGGTTCGTCAAGCAGACCTGACCACAAGTTTTGTAGCTTTACTCATTTTTTTTTTCTTACCCATCACTCTTTTATTCAGTTTATCTCTTCTCTGACTGTTGGGCGCGCGCGCGCGCGCGCGCGCGCGCGCCTGTGTGTATGTGTGTGCACGCTTGAGCGTGCCTGTGCATTTGAAATGTACGTGTTCTGCGCCATTGCTGACTAGACCTTGTTAGATTGTTCTGTCATGACTGTCATATACTGGGCAAAAAAGCAGCAGCAGCAACAGCAGCAGCAGCAGCAGCAGCAGTGGTGGTGGTAGTGGTAGTGGCGTGTGGCACCATCAGCAATAGCAGCACTAGAAATAACAGGACTCGTTGCAAGCGGAAAATGATTTTGATAATAATTGATTTAGGAGCATTAGGAGTAATGTTGCTAGTAATTACTGCCACTGTCGTAATTTTCAAATACTTTTTTTTTGTTCAAGTCACGCAGTACTGTGACTCCCGTTGTTGAAATCCGTTTTTGTCCTTTCTTTTTTTTTTTTTTTTTACGGATCTTTTTCCCGTTTCCTGCCTCCCCCCCCCCCCCCCACACATACACACACACTTCCCTCCCCGCTCTCTCCTTTTGAATAAAAAACCGTACTGACTTTAGTCTGGTGATTTTTTCCCCCCAATAAATGTGTGAGTGGGTGTGGAATGAAATTGTTCAGCTTTGTGAGCAAACGCGTGCAAACGCTTTATGTTATTCAACAAAGTATTTATCGAGTCGATTTCACCATTGATTTGAATCATCTGTGTTCGTTTGTAGAGTTTCAGATTCGCCTCTGACAGGATTTAATTTCGTGTGCACGAAATTGACCTGCATTCTCACGTGCTTTAAATCAAATGGTGAACTTGTTCTTGCAAGTTTCGAGTATGGTCGGTATGGTATGACATTTAAAATGAAGTGTTGAGTTTGCTTACATCTGTCAGCGTTCTTAACTTTAAAATAAAAAAAAAAAAACCCATGTCAGGAGAATTTGGTAAGCGTCAACACCATGTTTTAGTGCAGTCAGTCCGGAAGAACTCAGCAGAGAGGTCAGGAGACGTAGTAACAAACAACCAATCAGTGTGACATGCTCCGCAGTAAAACAGACACACAGACAAACAAAACAAACACACGCAGACCGCCTTCCCAGTACCCCTTACGACATCATTTAGCTAGCACACAATAGAGGAATAAACATGTACACTCACGACTGCACTGAACTCTTACCTCAGTATAAACAACGGTCAGGGATAGATATAACATGAAACGTATACTTTCATTTAGAGTCAGGTTAGCTCAAACAGGGAGAAAAACATCACTGTCTTCCACGTCTTTGTCGACATGTTTAGGGCAAAGCATCGAACGCAGAAAGGGCTGCTGTGACCTACACACTCCTGGGGATCTTTAAGAGTTCTCTAAATAGTGATAGTTTTAATCGGAAAGGGGGCTTGTGAGCGCTTACACGCACGCACACACGCACACGCACACGCACGCACGCACGCACGCACGGTGATCGTTTTTAATCGTGAAAAGGGGGCTTGTGAGCGTTTACACACACACACGCACACGCACACGCACGCACGCACGCACGCACGGTGATCGTTTTAATCGAAAAAGGGGTCTTGTGAGTGCTTACACACACACAAACACACACACACACACACGCGCGCGCGCGCGCGCGCACACTCGTACGCACGCACACACACACCACAGAAAACGGACGAACACACACATGCACGCACACACACGCACGCACGCACGCGCACGCACGCACGTACGCACGCACAGATGACTGACTGACTGACAGCGACAGACGGGGAGAGAGAGATAACAGACGGATGGGGAGGGAGAGGAACGGAGGGAGAGGGAGGGGAGAGAGAGAGAGAGAGAGAGAGAGGGGGGGGGGGGGACGGGCATACGCACGGACGGGGAGAGAGAGAGAGAGAGACGGACGGGACGGAGAGAGGGAGAGGGGGGGGGGGGGGGGGGGGGGGGGGGGGGGGAGAGGACAGAGAGGGGGGGGGGGGGGGGGGGGGGGGGGGGGGGGGGGGCGAC
>JADBJO010000702.1:300000-305000 GCA_016801955.1 Conus betulinus | reverse complement strand
TTATCTGTTAAGATATTTCATTGGAGACATCTGCCAACACCTTTCCCACCCTTTATTGCTACTTCCTAAATCTTCCACGCCTCCCCCCCCCCCCCCCCCCCCCCCCCCCCCCCGCCACCCACCCATTCAGCCTTTTCAGAGATTGGAGATGTCACATGGCTTCTTCCCCTTTTGTGCTCCACCCTCTCCACCCCCAACTCTTTACACACACACACACACACACACACACACACACACACACACACAGAGAAGAAGAAGAGAGAGAGAGAGAGAGAGAGAGAGAGAGAGAGAGACGCACAGACCTCGCGGGCACTGCTGTTGTTTTGACAGTTCAAGCAGCAGTGGCAGTCGGTATCCAATCTGCAAGCGCTGTGCTGTAAGCCAATGAACAGGATTGTCCATTTTCTTTTTTGTACGAAGTGAGATATTGCTTGGACGTATTATGTTCTACATCTACACGTTATGTCTTCCTGTTCAATTTGTTCGGTCGTGTCGAACGTCTTTGGTCTTTCGTCTTCGTCCTACCTGTTGTGTAACTGATGTCACTAGCGTTTTTCTCTTATTGAGCCCCACTTAGTCCCTTCCGAACTTCGTCTGTCTCTCCCCCCCCCCCCCCCCCTCTTCCTCTCATTACCTTCGTGGCACCTTATTCACTGATACACTCCCGCTTCCTTTCTTTCCATGAGTGAAACGAAAGTTCACAACATCCTAGAGGAAAGAACATTAGAGGTCCCACGAAACTCACTCCTGCAGTAGCTTACATTGTCTGAGTATCCTGAAACATCTTTCCAGTGCTGCCAACATGTGAACACGGTTCTTCTCTAAGGATTCTCTGTTGATATTTTTCTGAACCTGCTTGACCTTCCCTTAAAAAATGTGTTTATTTTTCACCACGGTCATCTTGGTCATCCTGTGATCCCATCTGCAGCACACCTTTTACCTAGAACTAACCTTGTACGGTGGAAACCCCATGCCAAAAGAAAGGGTTGGATTGGGGGGGGGGGGGGGGGGGGGGGGGGCGGGGGGCAGGGCTCTCAGTATACACTGCGTTCCAGTCTCCTTGCGATAGTGTGTTCGTAATTCATTATCATTATCATGAATACTTATATATCGCCTATCCTCGGTCAGAGGCCAACTCTAAGCGTTTTACAATCCACACTCATTTACACAACGGGCTGCCTACCTGGGAAGTGCCGATTGAAGAGCTGCCAGCTGGCGCTTCATTCAGTCGTTTCCCGTGTCATCCAGTCAACATCGTTCAATATCGTTCACTCAGATGTCCTGCTTTCAGTTTCTTCCCGTTCTCAGGTTTTTCCACAGTTCAACATTCATCATTCTCAAGTTTTCAAGCTTGTCCTCCATTCATTGTTCTCACATTTTCCCCCATTCGAACATTCATCATTCTCGCATCCTATCCCAGTTTAACATTCATAATTTTCACGTTTTCCCTTGTCCTACATTCATTAATCTCAAGTTTTTCCCAGCACAACATTCACCATTCTCACGTTTTCCGCCACTCCAGAATGCTTCATTTTCACGTTTCCCCCGGCCGACTTTCATCATTCTTACATTTGCCTTGGTCCAACATTCATCATTTTCACCCCCCCCCCCCCCCCCCCCCCCCCCCCCCCCAACCGAACATTCATTATTTTCACCCTTTCACCGTTAAAAACATTCATTACTCTCACGTTTCCTCCATTCAAATTATTCTTACGTTTTCTTCCGTCCAACATTCACCATTCTCTCCAAATTGCTTTATTCTGACGTTTCCCGTGTGGGACATTCATCATTCACGGTGTCCGCCCAAATCCATCATTCATCATTTTCACGTTTCCCTCCGTCCAGCGTTCATCGGTTCCGTGTCATCCTCTTCATCACGTTCGTCGTTCCACCATTCCAACTTTCTCTTCTCTGATTTAGTCTGTCATACGTCATTCTGTCGTTCTTCTTTTCTGATCGCGTCCAGCATTTGTTGGTGTTTCGTTCCCTTCTCATTCCATTCATCATTGGATTACTCTGACGATGTCCGGTTTTGATGTTCTTCCATGATTCCCACGTTCTTCCCTCGTATCTCTCTTCTCTCATCCAGTTTCCCATTCGTCATTCTCACCTTCTCCTTTTCTCTGTTTGCAAACAGTCATCGTTCACCTTTTCTTGTGTTTTATTTTGACCATCACTGCACCTTTCCAACGCTGTCCGGTGTTCATGAATCCATCAGTCTCGCACTCCTCAGTTCTTTTCCTTCTTATCCCGTGCTTCATCGTTCTCAGGTTAGTTTCCCATCCATGATTCTATCCGTCACCCTTCACTCATTTAACATTCTCACATTCTTCTTTTTACCTGTCGTTCATAGATGTCATCGACTCTTTTCATCCCACCCCTCAGTCATTATTCTGACGCTGTAGTCCTCTCGATCACTAGACGTCTCATGCTCTCTTCTTGCCCACGCTTTAATCATTTTGGCTTTTGCCTATTTTCTTCCAGTCGGGGCCATATTCTCCATCCTGAATTTCTTGTCTTCTATCCGAGCTGCCCTTCATCACTGTCGCGTTAGTCTCCCATTCTTTTTTTTTTTTTTTTTTTTTTTCATTTTCACATTCTCTCCCATCTCTCTTTCATCATTCTCGCGTTCTCCTGTTCTCCTGCCTTTTACCATTCTATAGTCTTTCTTCCAATCGTTATTCACCCCTTTTTCCTTCCCCTGTGTCCCTCTCTCGTCATTGGCAAGTTCTTTTCTCTCAATCGTTCATAATTATCAGGTTCTAGTCCCGTCGAACACTCGCTTTTTTCTCGTTCTCATCAGTTAGTCATAACCACCACGGTTTCTTGCCCTCATCGTGTCTCTTATTTATATTCCTTATTTCTTCCTTCCTTCGCAGTGTTTACGTTCTCTTCTTCTTCATAAAACATTCCTTCCGTGAGGGTCTTAGAATTAGGGTCTTCTCAGTTTTCTAATCCCGTCTCTCATTTGCTGCTTCTTCTAGTCCTACCCATCACTGAAACTTCTTACGTTCTTCCCCGTCAGTTATTCATTATTATCACGGTGTTCTGCATTCGCCTCCATCTGTCCTCACCGCATACATCATTCATCATTCTCGTCATCACTTCCGTCTGTTTTCTTCCTTTATTAGATTATCCCGACTGTATCTTATTTTTTATGTAGTCCCTCATCTTGACAAAGACGAAAAAAAATAACGAAAATGCACTTTTTTTGTCTTTATTATTTTTTTCGTCTTTGTTTCACCTGAGGAAGACCTAAGAGGTCGAAACGCGTTGTGTTTTGTCTTGTGACTCGTTTGTCCACGTTTCTCTGGGCGGTTCGCTGACATTTATTTAAGATTTGTTTAGATTTCCACCTGCAGTCGTTTTCACTTTGCAACTAGTCTTTCATTCATCAGGTTCATGTTCTTCTCCAGTTAGTCCTTCATCATTTAACACTCTTCTCCAGTCATTGATTTATCCTTGCCATGTTTTTCTCCGGTCAGCCTTTCATCGTTTTACTCGGTTCCTCTTCCGCCAGTCAGTCGTCACTTTAAACGGTCTTCTATCGTTAGCCATTCTTCATTTTCCTGCTCATCTCCCGTCTGTTATTCATCACTTTCGCGTTCTTCTCCTTTAGGTCATTCGTCATCTTCACGTTGAATAATATAGCAACAGAGTTGCTGCTAAAACCAAAACTGCGTTATTTTCGGATTTTCGTCATTTTGAAATATCTAAATCTAAACTGTGCACAACGTGTGGGAAAAATAAAAGAAGTTAAGATTAACTGTAAACTGCCATTGTATCTTATGAAATTAGGAGGCATTGTTTGTTATGACATCTTTGACAAAGCACACACTTTTGTGAGCAATTCTCGGTGAACAATTGGTAGTCATGCTTCACTTGAGATATGAAAAATTTACGAGAGAAAGATGAGACGAGACGACATCTACTTCTCAAAGACCAAATTCTGCTGTTACATAAAGGAGTTTACAGAACATTTGACTTCTTCCTTTTGGCGTAAGATTGGCATTTCTCCGTTGTAAAAATTCCAGAACATCCTGTTAAAAAGCCTCTGAAAAAATTATAGTCCTAGTACTTCAGGCAGGTAAAAAAACAAAACAAAACAAAACAAAACAAGAAAAAAAAATGCACATAAGATAATAAGCTCGAAGGAAAAAAAAGGTTGGCATTATTTTTCTTTTTTACTTCATGAAGTCCAGTCGGTTCAAAATCATGCCTCACGACTTGAGAGGGGGGGGGGGGGGGGGGGGGGGGGGGGGGGGGGGGGGGGGGGCAGAGCAGAGAGAGAGAGAGAGAGAGCGGTGAAGAGCCAGTGAGCTGTTTAACACTCTGTATTGTCTTCTGGTGAGGACACGCAAGTGTGTGTGTGTGTGTGTGTGTGTGTGTGTGTGTGTGAGAGAGAGAGAGAGAGAGAGAGAGAGAGAGAGAGAGAGAGAGAGAGAGCGGTGAAGTGCCAGTGAGCTGTTTAACACTCTGTATTGTCTTCTGGTGAGGACACGCAAGTGTGTGTGTGTGTGTGTGTGTGTGTGTGTGTGTGTGAGAGAGAGAGAGAGAGAGAGAGAGAGAGAGAGAGAGGGAGAGAGAGAGAGAGAGAGAGAGAAGCGGTTGAAGTGCCAGTGAGCTGTGAGCTTTTAACACTCTGTATTGTCTTCTAGTGAGGACACGCACGTGTGTGTGTGTGTGTATGTATGAGAGAGAGAGAGTTAGTGAGTGAGTGTGAGTGTGTGTGTGTGTGTGTGTGTGTGTGTGTGTGTGTGTGAGAGAGAGAGAGAGAGAGAGAGAGAGAGAGAGAGACACGTACTTCTTGCGAGCGCGCGCATAATTGAATATGTATATGTGTGCGTGCGTGCGCGTGCATGGATACATATGAATGTATGTGTGGGCGAGCGTGCTTGCTTGCGTGTATGAATGCGGGTGTTTGTGCATGTGTTGTATGTGCGGTGTGTGTGTGCGTGCGCGCGCGCGCGCGCGCGTGTGTGTGAGACACGAGCGTTTTG
>JADBJO010000702.1:272500-292500 GCA_016801955.1 Conus betulinus | reverse complement strand
TGTCGCTTAGATATATATTCGTTCAGTCGGTCGGTCAGACATTTATTCGTTCAGGAGGTCGCTTAGATATGTATTCGTTCAGTCGGTCGCTTAGATATATATTCGTTCAGTCGGTCGCTTAGATATATATTCGTTCAGTCGGTCGGTCAGGCATGATTCGCTCAGTCGGTCGCCTAGATATATATTCGTTCAGTCGGTCGTTGAGTCATTCAACCGGTCAGTCGATCCTTCATTCATTCATTTGGTCAGTCGGTCGCTCAGTCATTCATTCGGTCAGTCGGTCGTTCATTCATTCATTCGTTCAATCGGTCTGTCGGTCGTTCAAGCATACAGTTAGTCAGTCGCTCAGTCAGTAGTTGAGTTATTCCATCGATCAGTCGGTCGTTCAGTTGGTCAGTGTGTCGTTTCATTCATTCATTCGTTCAATCGATTAGTCGGTCGTTCAGTCATCCATTCGATCAGTCGGTTATTCAGTTTTCAGTCCTTCAATTGGCCATCCAGTCGTTAATTTGTTCCGTCGGTCGTCAGTCATTCATTCGGTCGGTCGCTCTTTCAGTCAGTCATTCGTACTGTCGGTCAGTCGGTCGTTTAGTCAGTCATTCCTTCAGTCGATATCGGTCGCGCTCATTTATCCATTCGTCAAATCGGTTCAGTTAGTCGTCGTCAGTCATTCGGTCGTTGATTTGTTCGGCGAGTCAGTCGTTTGGTCATTTCTTTGTTTAGTCGGTCGTTCAGCCATTCATTCGTTCAGTCCGTCGTCAGTCATTCATCGTTTAGTCTGTTCAGTCATACATTCGTTCAGTCGGACAATCGGTCGGTCAGTCATTCGTTCGTACATTTGTTCGGTTAGTCGGGTCGTTAGGTCATTAGGTCGTTAATTTGTTCAGTCGATCGTCCAGTCATACATTTGTTCAGTCGGCAGTCGGTCGTTCAGTCATATTCGTTCAATCAGACAATCGGTCGTTCAGTCATACATTCGTTCAGTCGGACAATCGGTCACTGAGTCAGTCATTCCTTCAGTCGATGCCGGTAATTCATTTATCCGTTTATTAAATCGGTCAGGCGGTTCAGTCCAGTCATTCAGTTGGTCGTTCAATCATTCGGTGGTTGATTTGTTTGGTGAGTCGTTCAGTCATTTAATCGTTTAGTCGGTCGTTCAGTCATTCATTCGTTCAGTTGGTCAATCGGTCGTTCATTCGTTCGTTCAATCGATCAGTCGGTCGTTCAGTCATTCATTCGATCAGTCGGTTATTCGGTTTTTCAGTCATTCAGTTGGTCATCCAGTCGGTAATTTGTTCCGTCGGTCGTCCAGTCATTCAGTCGTTAGTTGAGTTATTCCATTGTTCAGTCGGTCGTTCAGTCATTCATTCGGTCGGTCGCTCGTTTAGTCAGTCATTTCGCACTATCGTTCAGTTGGTCGTTCGGTCAGTCACGCGTTCTGTCGGTCGATCACTCGTTCAGTCAGTTATGTTACTGTCGGTCGGTCGCTCGTTCAGTCAGTCATTCGTACTGTCGGTCGGTCGCTCGTTCAGTCAGTCATTCGTACTGTCGGTCTGTCGGTCGTTCAGCCAGTCATCCCTTCCGTCGATGCCGGTCGTTCATTTATCCATTCGTCAAGTCGGTCGTCCAGTCATTTAGTCGGTCGTTCAGTCATTCGGCTGTTGATTTTGTTCGACGAGTCAGTCGTCGTTCAGTCATTTATTCGTTTAGTTGGTCGTTCGGCCGTTCATTCGTTCAGTCTGTCATTCAGTCATACATGGTTTTAGTCTGGCGTTCAGTCATTCATTCGTTCAGTCGGACAATCGGTCGGTCAGTTATTCTTTCGTACGTTTGTTTGTTGGTCGGTCGTTCGTTCAGTCAGTCATTCGTACTGCCCGTCAGTCTGTCGTTGAGTCATTTATTCGTTTAGTCTGTCGTTCACTCATTCATTCGTTCAGTCAGACAATCGGTCGGTCAGTCATTCATTCGTACATTTGTTCGGCGAGTCGGTCGTTAGGTCATTCGCTCGTTCACTCGGTCATTCAGTTACTCAGTCATTCGTTCGTAGATTTGTTTTTTCAGTCAGTCATTCATTCATCATTCATACTGTCGGTCATTCGGTCGTTATTCATTTGTTCAATCGATCGCATTTGTTCGTGTAATTGTTAGGTTTGTTGCTCGTCGGATCATTCATTCGTTCAGTCGGTCGCTCAGATATGCATTCGTTCAGTCGGTCGTCGAGTCATTCAATCGGTCAGTCGATCCTTCGGTCATTCAGTCGGTCGCTCAGTCATTCATTCATACAGTTGGTCAGTCGGTCGTTCAGTCATTCATTCGTTCAATCAGTCTGTTGCTCGTTCAGGCATTTATTCATTCAGTCGGTCGCTCAGATATGTAGTCGTTCAGTCGGTTGTTGAGTCATTCAAACGGTCAGTCGATCCGTCAGTCATTCATTTGGTCAGTCGGTCGCTCAGTCATTCATTCGGTCAGTCGGTCGTTCAGTCATAAATTCGTTCAATCGGTCTGTCGGTCATTCAGTCATTCATTCATTCAATCGGTCTGTCGGTCGTTCAGGCATTCATTCATTCATTCATTCAGCCAGTCAGTAGTTGTCATTCAATCGATCAGTCGGTCGTTCAGTCATTCATTCGTTCAAGTCGGTCGTTCAATCGACGATCAGTCGGTTATTCGGTTTCGTACTCCCAGTTTTTATTACACATAATAATGTAAAATAATACATCGCCATCATCCGTGACCCATAATGAACATACCTACAAATTTTCAGAGAGATCGGTCAAGTACTTTCTAAGATACTCCATGCCATGCCCTTGCCCAGTGTTTCATTTTACCGTTATAGCCGTTATAACGGCTATAACGGCCCAAAACGGTTTTTCCTCTTCATGGAATATCTCGCGCGTATTCAAGATGAACTGGGAGTACGTTTTATATGCTTTGTATCTTGTTAGTCATTCAGTTGGTCGTTCAGTTCAGTCATTCAGTCGGTAGTTGAATTATTCCATTGTTTGTCGCTCGTTCAGTCGGTCATTCCTTCAGTCGATGCCAGTCGTTCATTTATTTTACCCACTCGTAAGTCTGCCAGTCGGTCGTCCAGTCATTCAGTCGTTGATTTGTTCGGCGAGACTGTGGTTCAGTCGTTCGTTCGTTCATTCGGTCGTTCAGTCATACATTCGTTCAGTTGGACAATCGGTCGGTCAGTCATTCCTTCGTACATTTGTTCGGTGAGTCGGTCGTTAAGTCAATTGTTCGTTCACTTGGTTATTCAGTCATTCAAGTCGGTCAGTCTGTCGTTCAGTCATTCGTTAGTAGATTTATTTGTTCGGTTGCTCGCTCGTTTAGTCGGTCATTCGTACTGTCGGTCATTTGGTCGTTAAGTTATTCATTTGTTCAGACGATTAGTTGCTTGATTGCATTTGTTCGCGTAATTGTTACATTTATTGCTTGTGGGATCATTCATTCGTTCAGTCGGTCACTGAGATGTTTATTCGTTCAGTCGGTCTTTGAGTCATTCCATCGACCGGTTGATCCTTCAGTCATTCATTCGGTCAGTCGGTCGCTCAGTCATTCAGTTTGGTCAGTCGGTCATTCAGTCATGCATTCGTTCAATCGGTCTGTCAGTCGCTCAGTCAATAATTCGTTGAATCGGTCTGTTGGTCGTTCAAGGATTCATTCAGTCAGTCGGTCAGTCAGTAGTTGAGTCATTTAATTGTTCAGTTGGTCCTTCACTTATTCATTCGTTCAGTTGGTCAATCGGTCAGTCGTTCATTTATTTTTTGTTGAATTGATCAGTCGGTCGTTCAGCCATTCATTTGATCAGTCATTCAGTTGGTCAACCAGTCATTAATTTAATTCGGTCGTTCAGTCATTCAGTCGGCAGTTGAGTTATTCATTTGTTCAGTCAGGTCGTCCAGTCATACATCCGTTCAGTCGGCCGGTCGGTCGTCCAGTCATACATTCGTTCAGTCGGACAATCGGCCGTTCAGTCATTCCGTCGATGCTGGTCGTTCATTTATCCATTCGTTAAGTAAGTTAGTCGGTTGTCCAGTCATTCAGTCGGTCGTTCAGTCATTCGTTCGTTGATTTGTTTGGCGAGTTAGTCGTTCAGCCATTCATTCGATCAGTCGGTCGGTTGTTCAGTCGTACATTCGTTCAGTTGGACAATCAGTTGGTCAGTCATTCGTTCGTACATTTGTTCGGTGAGTCGGTCGTTAGGTGATTCGCTCGTTCACACGGTCGTTCAGTCATTCAGTCGGTCAGTCTGTCGTTCAGTTATCCGTTTGTAGATTTGTTCGGTCGGTCGCTTGTTCAGCCAATCATTCGTACTGTCGGTTATTCGGTCGTTAAGTTATTCATTCGTTCAGACGATCAGTTGGTCGATCAGTCATTCGTTCGTGTAATTATTAGGTCTATTGCTCTTCTCATCATTCATTCGTTCAGTCGGTTGTTCAGATATTTATTCGTTCAGTTGGTCGTTGAGTCATTCAATCGGTCAGTTGGTCGCTCAGTCATTCAGTTGGTCAGTTGGTCGTTTAGTCACTCAGTCGGTTGTCCAGTCGTTCATTTGTTCAATCATTCAGTCATCTTTTTTGTTCAATCGGTTTGTCGTTTGTTTGTTCATTCATTCGTTCAGTCGGTCATTCAGTAGTTGAGTCATTCAATCGTTCAGTCGGTCATGCATTCGTTCAGTTTGTCAGTCAGTCGTTCAATCACTTATTCATTCAATCGATTAGTCGGTCGTTCAGTCATTCATTCATTCAGTCGGTTATTTGGTCGTTCAGCTATAAAGTCGGTCATCCAGTTGTTGATTTGTTCAATGAGTTGTTCAGTCATTTATTGTTCAATCGGTCAGTCGGTCGTTCGTTCAGTCAGTCATTTGGTCAGATGGTCGTTTAGTCATTCATTCGGTCAGTGGATCAGTCGGTCGTTCAGTCGTTCATTCGGTCGTCCAGTGATCCATTTTTTCAGTTGGTTGTCATTCATTCATTCTTTCAGTTGGTCGTTCAGTCATTCATTCGTTCAGTCGGTCAGTCGCTTGTTCAGTCATTCATTCGGTCAGCTGGTCATTCAGTCAGTCATTCTTTCAGTTGGTAATTCAGTCAATCATTCGTTCAGTTGGTTATTTGGTTGTCCAGTCATCCATTGTTTTTTTATTCGGTCAGCCTCGTCCAGTCATTCACAGTTGGTCATTCATTCATTCATTCGTTCATTCGTTCATTAGTCAGTCGTTCGGTCAGTCGTTCGTTCAGTAAGTTATTCGATCGTTCAGTCAGTCAGTCGGATGTTCAGTCACTCATTCGCTCAGTTGGTTGTTGAGTCATTCATTCGTTCAGTCGGCGGGCGTATGGTGAGGCAAGGCAAATGCAGGGCATGATATGGGTGGGGGTATATGGGACACTGGATACAGGAAGAGGGGGGGAGGTCGGGGAGGGGGGGGGGGGGGGGGGGGGGGGGGGGGCTGAGAGAAGCGAAGGCAAGGTATGACGTGGGGGATACGGCGGACGCGGACGCAGGGTATGCCATGGTTACGGATGTAAAGGAGAGGAACACGGCGTATGACACGTGTCGGGATACGGCGGTCGCGGATGCAGAGCATGACATTGGTCGGGTACAGGGAGAGTGGATTTCTAGGGCTTGACACGGGTAGGAAGGGGGGGGGGGGGGGGGGGGGTGGGGGTAAGGAAGATGCTGGAAGTAGCATGGATAGGGGCACAAGGTGTAGGGATGCAAGGGTTACATGGGTGGTAGTTCAGGTAACGAGGATTTCAGAGCTTGACATGGGTGGTGGTAGGGGGCGTCGATTTCAGATCATGACATAGGTTGGGGTGCAAGGGGGGAGGGGGAGGCATAGAATTCAGGGCATGATATGGGTGGGAATACGTGGAATGAGGATTCCGCTCCCGACCCGAGTGGAGGTGAAGGGGGGGGGGGGGGGGGGGGGGGGGGGGGAGGAGAGGGGTGCGGGTTTCAGGACGAGGGAGTGGTCTGTGTACAGGGCATGACTGGGTGGGAGCATGATACAGTGACGCGGGTGGGTACGTATTGGGTCAGACGTGACGTGGATGAAGGGGCGTGGCATGTTAGGCAGAATTCAGGGGGTGGACATGAGGTGGAGGAAAGGGGTGACGTTGGTGTCTTATTTGGGCAGAGGGGCGGATGAAGTGGGGTGACGTTGGTGTCTTATTGGGGCAGAGGGACCGGATGAAGGGGGTGACGTTGGTGTGTATTTGGGCAGGGGGCGGGATGAAGGGGGTGACGTTGGTGTCTTATTGGGGCAGAGGGGGCGGATGAAGGGGGTGAGGTTGGTGTCTTATTGCGGCAGAGGGGGTGGATGAAGGGGGGACGTGTCTTATTTGGGGCAGAGGGGGCGGATGAAGGGGGTGACGTGGGTGGCTATTTGGGCAGAGGGGTTGGATGAAGGGGGGGTGACGTGGGTGGCTTATTGGGCAGAGGGGGTGATGAAGGGGGTTACGTGGGTGCTTTAGTGGGGCAGAGGAAGCGATGAAGGGGGTGACGTGGGTGCTTTGATTGGGGCAGAGGGGGTGGATGAAGGGGGGTGACATGGGTGCTTTATTGGGGCAGAGGGGGGGATGAAGGGGTGTGACGTGGGTGCTTTATTGGGGCAGAGGGGGGATGCATGAAGGGGGTGACGTGGGTGTTTATTGGGGCAGAGGGGGGTGGATGAAGGGGGTGACGTGGGTGGCTTATTTGGGCAGAGGGGGGTGGATGAAGGGGGTGACATGGGTGGTGCCTTATTGGGGCAGAGGGGGTGGATGAAGGGGGTGACGTGTGGGTGCTTTATTGGGGCAGGGGGGGGGGATGAAGGGGGTGACATGGGTGCTTTATTGGGGCAGAGGGGGGTGGATGAAGGGGGTGACGTGGGTGGTTTTATTGGGAGGAGGGGAGGGATGAAGGGGTGATATGGGTGCTTCATTGGGCAGAGGGGGTGGGATGAAGGGGGGGACACGTGGGTGCTTTATTGGGGCAGAGGGAATGGATGAAGGGGGTGATGTGGGTACTTTATTGGGGCAGAGGGGGGTGGATGAAAGGGGTGACATGGGTGCCTTATTGGGGCAGAGGGGAGTGGATGAAGGGGGTGACGTGGGTGTCTTATATGGGGCAGTGGGGGGGGGATGAAGGGGGTGACGTGGGTGCCTTACAGGGGGGGGGGGGATGAAGGGGGTGATGAAGGGGGTGACGTGGTGTTTATTGGGGCAGAGGGGGCGGATGAAGGGGGTGACTTGGGTGGCTTATTGGGGCAGGGAAAAGGCAGATGAAGGGGTGATATAGGTGTTCTTTATTGGGGCAGAGGGGGCGGATGAAGGGGGTGACGGGTGTGTCTTATTGGGGGAGGGGAGGGGAGGGGGGAGGCAGATGAAGGGAGTGATGAGGGTTCTTTATTGTGGCAGAGGGGGCTGATCAAGGGGGTGAGGTGGGTGACTTATTGGGGCAGAGGGGGCGGATGAAGGGGTGACGTGAGTGTCTTATTGGGTGGGGGGGGGGGGGGGGGGGGGGGGCAGATGAAGGGGGTGACGTGGGTGCTTTATTAGGGCAGAGGGGGGGATGAAGGGGGTGACGTGGGTGCTTTATTGGGGCAGAGGGGATGAAGGGGGTGACGTGGGTGCCTTATGGGGCGGGGGGGGGGGGGGGGGGAAGGGATGACATCGGGTGGGGGGGGGGGGGGCAGGGAAGATGGTGACATGGGGGTGACTTGGGGTGGTGCAGGGGGGGGGGGTGGAAGAAGGTGGTGACATGGGTGCTTTATTGGGGTAGAGGGAATGGATGAAAGGGGGGACGTGGGATATCTTTTGGGGCAGAGGGGGAGATGGGGGGGACGTGGGGGTGGGTGCCTGGGTGGGGGGGGGGGGGGGGGGGGAGGCGGATGAAGGGGGTGACGTGGTGGTCTTATTGGGGTAGAGGGGGGGGGATGAAGGGGGTGTGACGTGGATATCGTTTTGGGGCAGGAGGGGGGGTGGATGAAGGGGGTGACGTGGGTGTCTTATTGGGATGGGGGGGGGGGGGGGGGAGGGGGCGGATGAATGGGGTGGTGTTACGTGGGTGCTTTATTGGGCAAAGTGGGGATGGAATGAAGGAGGTGACGGGGTGTGTCTTATTGGGGTGGGTGTGTGTGTGTGTGTGGGGGGGGGGGGGGGGGGGGGGTCGAATAGCGGGGATGAATGAAGGGGATGACAGTGGTGTCTTATTGTGGCAGAGGGGGGAGGATGAAGGGGCGTGACGTGGGTGTCTTATGGGGGGGGGGGGGGGGGGGGACGAAGGGGATGAAATGTTGTCTTATTGGGGCAGACAGGGCGGATGAATGATGTCACGTGGATATCTTTTGGGGCAGAGGGTGTGGATGAAGGGGGTGACGTGGTGTCTTATTGGGGCAGAGGGGGGCGGTTGAAGTCGGTGATGTGGGTGGTGTATTATCGGGGCAGAGGGGGGGGATGAAGGGGGTGATGTTGTGGATATCTTTGGGGGGCAGAGGGGGTGGGTAAAGGGGGTGATGTGGGTGTCTTATTGGGGCGGAGGGGGTGGATGGAGGGGGTGATTTGGGTGGCTTATTGGGGTGGGGGGGGAGGCATGGATGAAGGGGGTGACATGGGTGCTTTATTTGGGCAGAGGGGGCGGGCGGATGAAGGGGTGACGTGGTGGGTGTCTTATTGGGGGGGGGGGGGGGGGGGGGACGTGGGTGGTTAAAGGATGCAGATGAAGGGGGGGTGGTGCATGGGGCAGAGGGGGTGGGTGAAGGGGGTGATGTGGTATTGCATTGGGGCAGTGGGGGGTGGGTGAAGGGCGTGATGTAGGTATTGCATTGGGGCAGTGGGGGGGGGATGAAGGGCGTGATGTGGGTATTGCATTGGGGCAAAGGTGGTGTGGAAGGGGGTGATGTGGGTATTGCATCGGGGCAAAGGGGGTGTGTGAAGGGGGAAGGATGTAGGTATTGCATTGGGGCAGGGGGGGGGTGAAGGGGGTGATGTAGGTATTGCATCGGGGCAAAGGGGGTGGTGAAGGGCGTGATGTAGGTATTGCATTGGGGCAGGGGGGGGGGGTGAAGGACATGATGAAGGTACTGCATTGGGGCAGTGGGGGGGGGTGAAGGGACGTGATGTAGGTATTGCATTGGGGCAGAGGGGGGGGGGTGAAGGGGTGATGTAGGTATTGCATTGGGGCAGGGGGTGGGGGGGTGAAGGGCGTGATGTAGGTATTGCAGTGGGGGGTGGGTGAAGGGCGTGATGTGGGTATTGCATTGGGGCAGTGGGGGGGGATGGTGAAGGACGTGATGTAGGTATTGCACTGGGGCAGTGGGGGGGGGGTGAAGGGCGTGATGTAAGTATTGCATTGGGGCAGTGGGGGGGGGATGAAGGGGCGTGATGTAGGGTTGCATTGGGGCAGTGGGGGTGGGTGAAGGACGTGATGTAGGTATTGCATTGGGGGCAGTGGGGGTGGGGCAGATGAAGGGGGTGATGTAGGTATTGCATTGGGGCAGTGGGGGTGGGTGAAGGGCGGTGATGTAGGTATTGTTGCATTGGGGCAGTGGGGGTGGGTGAAGGAAGGATGTAGGGGGGATGTAGGTATTGCAGTGGGGGTGGGTGAAGGGCGTGATGTAGGTATTGCATTGGGGCAGTGGGGGTGGGTGAAGGACGTGATGTAGGTATTGCACTGGGGCAGTGGGGGTGGGTGAAGGACGTGATGTAGGTATTGCATTGGGGCAGAGGGGGTGGGTGAAAGGGCGTGATGTAGGTATTGCATTGGGGCAGTGGGGGGTGGGTGAAGGACGTGATGTAGGTATTGCATTGGGGCAGTGGGGGTGGGTGAAGGGCGTGATGTAGGTATTGCATTGGGGCAGTGGGGGGGGGTGGGACATGATGTAGGTATTGCAGTGGGGGGGGTGAAGGGGGTGATGTAGGTATTGCATTGGGGCAGATGGGGGGGGTGACGTGGGGACGTGATGTAGGTATTGCATGGGGGCAGGGGGGGGGGGGGTGAAGGGCGTGATGATGGGTAGTATTGCATTGGGGCAGTGGGGGTGGGTGAAGGGCGTGATGTAGGTATTGCATTGGGGCAGTGGGGGTGGGTGAAGGACGTGATGGGTAGGTATTGCAGTGGGGGGGGGATGAAGGGGTGATGTAGGTATTGCATTGGGGCAGTGGGGGTGGGGGTGAAGGACGTGATGTAGGTATTGCAGTGGGGGGGGGGGTGAAGGGCGGTGATGTAGGTATTGCATTGGGGCAGAGTGGGGGTGGGTGAAGGGGGTGATGTAGGTATTGCATTGGGGCAGTGGGGGTGGGTGAAGGGGTGTGATGTGGGTATTGCAGTGGGGGTGGGTGAAGGGGGGGATGTAGGTATTGCAGTGGGGGTGGGTGAAGGACGTGATGTAGGTATTGCAGTGGGGGTGGGGGTGACGTGATGCAGGGTGATTGGGGGGGGGAGTGGGTGGGTGAAGGGGGTGATGTAGGTATTATTGCAGTGGGGGGGGGTGAAGGACGTGATGTAGGTATTGCATTGGGGCAGTGGGGGGGTGGGATGAAGGGGCATGATGTAGGTATTGCATTGGGGCAGTGGGGGGTGGGATAAGGGCGTGATGTAGGTATTGCATCGGGGCAAAGGGGTGTGTGAAGGGGGGGACGGGGTGACGTGGGGGCTTATTGGGGCATTGGGGCAGTGGGGGGTGGGTGAAGGGCGTGATGTGGGTACTGCATTGGGGCAGTGGGGAGTGGCTGAAGGGCGTGATGTAGGTATTGCATTGGGGCAAGGTGCTGGGTGAAGGGCGTGATGTAGGTATTGCATCGGGGCAAAGGTGGTGTGTGAAGGGCGTGATGTAGGTATTGCATTGGGGCAGTGGGGGTGGGGGTGAAGGGGCGTGATGTAGGTATTGCATTGGGGCAGTGGGTGTGGGTGAAGGGACGTGATGTAGGTATTGCATTGGGGCAGAGGGGGTGGGGTGAAGGGGGTGATGTAGGTATTGCATTGGGGTGGGGGGTGGGTGAAGGGCGTGATGTAGGTATTGCACTGGGGCAGTGGGTGTGGGTGAAGGGACGTGATGTAGGTATTGCATTGGGGCAGAGGGTGTGGGTGAAGAAGGGCGTGATGTAGGTATTGCAGTGGGGGTGGGGTGAAGGGCGTGATGTAGGTATTGCATTGGGGCAGTGGGGGTGGGGTGAAGGACGTGATGTAGGTATTGCATTGGGGCAGTGGGGGTGGGTGAAGGGGACGTGATGTAGGTATTGCATTGGGGCAGTGGGCGTGGTTAAGGGGTGAAGGGTGTGATGTATTGGGGCAGTGGGGGTGGGTGAAGGGCGTGATGTAGGTATTGCATTGGGGCAGAGGGGGTGTGGGTGAAGGGCGTGATGTAGGTATTGCATTGGGGCAGTGGGGGGGTGAAGGGCGTGATGTAGGTATTGCATTGGGGCAGTGGGGGTGGGTGAAGGGCGTGATGTAGGTATTGCATTGGGGCAGTGGGGGTGGGTGAAGGGCGTGATGTAGGTACTGCATTGGGGCAGTGGGGGTGGGTGAAGGGCGTGATGTGTAGGTATTGCATTGGGGTGGGGGTGGGTGAAGGGCGTGATGTAGGTATTGCATTGGGGAAGTGGGTGTGGGGTGAAGGGCGTGATGTAGGTATTGCAATGGGGCAGTGGGGGTGGGTGAAGGGCGTGATGTAGGTACTGCATTGGGGCAGTGGGGGTGGGTGAAGGACGTGATGTAGGTATTGCATTGGGGCAGTGGGGGTGGGTGAAGGACGTGATGTAGGTATTGCATTGGGGCAGTGGGGGTGTGGGTGAAGGACGTGATGTAGGTATTGCATTGGGGCAAAGGTGGTGTGTGAAGGGCGTGATGTAGGTATTGCATTGGGGCAGTGGGGGTGGTGAAGGACGTGATGTAGGTATTGCATTGGGGCAGTGGGGGTGGGTGAAGGGCGTGATGTAGGTATTGCATTGGGGCAGTGGGGGTGGGTGAAGGGCGTGATGTAGGTATTGCATTGGGGCAGTGGGGGGTGGGTGAAGGACGTGATGTAGGTATTGCATTGGGGCAGTGGGGATGGGTGAAGGACGTGATGTAGGTATTGCATTGGGGCAGTGGGGGTGTGGGTGAAGGACATGATGTAGGTATTGCATTGGGGCAGTGGGGGGTGGGTAAGGGCGTGATGTAGGTATTGCATTGGGGCAGTGGGGGTGGGGTGAAGGGCGTGATGTAGGTATTGCATTGGGGCAGTGGGGGGTGGGTGAAGGACATGATGTAGGTATTGCATTGGGGCAGTGGGGGGGGCTAAGGGCGTGATGTAGGTATTGCATTGGGGCAGTGGGGGTGGGGTGAAGGGGCGTGATGTAGATATTGCATTGGGGCAGTGGGTGTGGGTGAAGGGCGTGATGTAGGTATTGCATTGGGGCAGTGGGGGTGGGTGAAGGACGTGATGTGGTATTGCATTGGGGCAGTGGGGGTGGGTGAAGGGCGTGATGTAGGTATTGCATTGGGGCAGTGGGGGGGGTGAAGGGGCGTGATGTAGGTATTGCATTGGGGCAGTGGGGGTGGGTGAAGGGCGTGATGTAGGTATTGCATTGGGGCAGTGGGGGTGGGTGAAGGGCGTGATGTAGGTATTGCATTGGGGCAGTGTGGGGTGGGTGAAGGGCGTGATGTAGGTATTGCATTGGGGCAGTGGGCGTGTGTAAGGGCGTGATGTGGTGGGTGTATTGGGCAATGGGTGGGGTGGGTGAAGGGCGTGATGCAGGTATTGCATTGGGCAGTGGGGGGTGGGTGAAGGGCGTGATGTAGGTATTGCATTGGGGCAGTGGGGGTGGGTGAAGGGCGTGATGTAAGTATGGCATTGGGGCAGGGGGGTGGCTAAGGACGTGATGTGGGTACTGCATTGGGGCAGTGGGGGTGGATAAGGGGCGTGATGTAGGTGGGTGCATTGGGGCAGTGGGGGCGGGGATAAAGACGTGATGTAAGTATGGTATTGGGGCAGTGGGGGCGTGGGCAAAGGACGTGATGATGGGTGGGGCATTGGGGCAAAGGGCGCGTGAAGGGGAGGGCGGGAGGGGGGACGTGGTTTGGGGTAATAGGTGAAGAGAGGATGTAGGCAGGGCGACATGGTGAGTGTATTGGGGCAATGGGGGCGTGGATAAAGGGCGTGATATGGTGGGTGTATTGGAGCAATGGGGGCGTGGATAAAGGGCGTGACGTGGGGTGGGTGTATTGGGGCAATGGGGGGCGTGGATAAAGAACGTGACGTGGGTGGGTGTATTGGGGCAATGGGGGTGTGGATAAAGAACGTGACGTGGGGTGGGTGTATTGGGGCAATGGGGGCGTGGATAAAGAACGTGACGTGGTGGGGTGTATTGGGGCAATGGGGGCGTGGATAAAGAACGTGATGACGTGGGGGGTGTATTGGGGCAATGGGGGCGTGGATAAAGAACGTGACGTGGGTGGGTGTATTGGGGCAATGGGGGCGTGGATAAAGAACGTGACGTGGTGGGTGTATTGGGGCAATGGGGGCTGTGGATAAAGAACGTGACGTGGGGGGGGTGTATTGGGGCAATGGGGGCGTGGATAAAGAGCGTGATGTGGGTGGGTGTATTGGGGCAATGGGGGCGTGGATAATAAAGGAGCGTGACATGGTGGGTGTATTGGGGCAATGGGGGCGTGGATAAAGGGCGTGATGGGGTGGATGTATTGGGGCAATGGGAGCGTGGATAAAGCGCGTGATGTGGTGGGTGTATTGGGGCAATGGGGGCGTGGATAAAGAGCGTGATGTGGTGGGTGTATTGGATCAATGGGGGCTTGGATAAAAAGCGTGATGGGGGGGGTGTATTGGGGCAATGGGGGCGTGGATAAAGGGCGTGACATGGTGGGTGTACTCGGCAATGGGGGCGTGGATAAAGGGCGTGATATGGTGGGTGGATTGGGGGGCAATGGGGGTGTGGATATAAAAGGGGCGATATGTGGTGGGTGTATTGGGGCAATGGGAGGGTGGATAAAGGGCGTGATATGGTGGGTGTATTGAGGGCAATGGGGGCGTGGATAAAGGGGTGATATGGTGGGTGTGTATGGGGGCAGTGGGGGGCGTGGATACAGGGCATGACATGGTGGCTATACTGAGACAGTGGGGGCGTGAATAAAGTGTGTGATATGGTGGGTGCATGCAAATGGGGGTGCGAATAAAGAGCGTGAAATGGTGGGCTGTATTGGGGCAGTGAGGGCGTGGATAAAGGGTGTGATATGGTAGGTGTATTAGAGCAATGGGGGCGTGGATAAAGGGCGAGACATGGTGGATGTATTGGGCAATGGGGGAGTGGATAAAGGGCGTGACGTGGTATTGAGGCAAATGGGGGCGTATATAAGGGGGGACGTGGATGGGCGGCTGTTCTAGGGCGGATGAAGGGCGTGACATGGTGGGTGTATTGGGCAGAGGGGGCGGCGAGGATGAAGGGCATGAATTATGGTGGGTGTATTGGGCAGATGGGGCGGATGAAGGGCGTGACATGCTGGGTGTATTGGACAGCAGGGGCGGGATGAAAGGCGTGACCTGGTGGGTGTGTGGGGCAGGGGGGGTGGATGAAGGACATGATATGGTGGGCATATTGAGCAGAGGGGGTGGATGAAGGGCGTGATTTGGTGGGTGTAATGGGCAGATAGGGCGCAGATGAAGGGTGTGATGATATGGTGGATGTATTGGGGCAATGGAGGCGTGGATAAAGGGCGTGATATGGGGGGTGTATATTGGGTAATGGGAGCGTGAATAAAGGGCGTAATACGGTGGGTGTATTGGGGCAATGGGGCGTGGGATAAAGGGCGTGATATGGTGGGTGTATGGGGCAATGAGAGTGTGGATAAAGAGCGTGATATGGTGGATGTATTGGGGCAGTGGGGGCGTGGATAAGGGTGCGTGACAAGCCGAGATAATTGGGGCAATGGTTGTGTGGATAAAGGGCGTGAATGTGGTGGGTGTATTGTGGCAATGGTTCGTCGATAAAGGGCGTGACGTGGGCGGGTGTATTGGGGCAGTGGGGGCGTGGATAAAGGGTGTGACATGGGTGGCGGCATTGGAACAGTGGGAGCGTGGATAAAGGGCGTGACATGGTGGTTATATTGGGGCAATGGTTTTAGAGCGTCGATAAAAGGGCGTGACAATGTTGGGTGTGTACTGGGGCAATGAGCGTGATGTGGGGACGTGGCATTATAGTAATGGGGGCGTGGATAAAGGGCGTGGACGTGGTGGGTGCATTGGAGTAATGAGGGCTTGGATAAAGAGCGTGATATGGTGGGGTGTATTGGGGCAATGGTGGTCGTGGATAAAGGGACGTGATATGGCGTGGCGGGGGGGCAATGTACTGGGGCAATGGGGCGTGGATAAAGGGTGTGATGTGGTGGGTGTATTGGGGAATGGGACATGGATCAAGAGCGTGACGTGGGTGGGTGTATTGGGGCAATGGGGCCGTGGATAAAGGGCGTGATGTGGTGGGTGTATTGAGGGAAAGGGGGCGTGGATATAAGGGTGTGACATGGTGAGTGCATTGGGGCAAGGGGGGCCGTGGATAAAGGGCGTGATGTGGTGCGTGCATTGGAGTAATGGGGGGTGGATAAAAAGGCGTGACGTGGTGGGGGTATTGGGAGTAATGAGGGCTTGGATAAAGAGCGTGATGTGGTGGGTGCATTGGGGCAATGGGGGGGCGTGGATAAAGGGCGTGACGTGGTGGGTGTACTGGGGCAACGGGGCGTAGATAAAGGGCGTGATGTGGGGGGGGTATGGGGGGGGGGGGGGGGGGGTGATGTGGTGGGTGTATTGGGGGAATGGGGGACGTGGATAAAGGGCGTGACGTGGTGGGTGTATTGGGGAAATGGGGAGCGTGGTTTAAGAGCGTGATATGGTGGGTGTATTGGGGGCAATGGTGGTCGTGGATAAAGGGTGTGACGTGGGCGGGTTGTACTGGGGCAAATGGGGCGTGGATAAAGGGCGTGATGTGTGGTGGGTGTATTGGGGAAATGGAGGGCGTGGATAAAGAGCGTGATGTGGTAGGTGTATTGGGGGAATGGAGACGTGGATGGATCAAGAGCGTGACGTGGTGGTGTATTGGGGGAATGGGGACGTGGATCAAGAGCGTGATGTGGTAGGTGTATTGGGGGAATGGGGACGTGGATCAAGAGCGTGATGTGGTAGGTGTATTGGGGGAATGGGGACGTGGATCAAGAGCGTGACGTGGTGGTGTATTGGGGGAATGGGGACGTGGGATCAAGAGCGTGATGTGGTGGGGTGTATTGGGGGAATGGGGACGTGGATCAAGAGAGCGTGATGTGGTATGTGTATTGGGGGATGGGGACGTGGATCAAGAGCGTGATGTGGTAGGTGTATTGAGGGAATGGGACGTGGATCAAACGCGTGATTTGGTGGGTTTGTATTGGGGGAATGGGGACGTGGATCAAGAGCGTGATGTGGTAGGTGTATTGGGGGAAATGGGGATGTGGATAATGAGCGTGACGTGGGGTGTGTATTGGGGGAATGGCGACGTGGATAATGAGCGTGACGTTGTGGTGTATTGGGGAAATGGGGACTTGGATAAAGGGCGTGACGTGGTGGTGTATTGGGGAAATGGGGGCGTGGTTTAAGAGCGTGATATGGTGGTGTGTATTGGGGCAATGGGGGCGTGGTTTAAAGAGCATGATATGGTGGGTGTATTGGGGCAGTGAGGGCATGGATAAAAGGGCGCGTGATGTGGTGGATGCATTGGAGTATTGGGGCCGTGGTTAAAGAGCGTGATGTGGTGGGTGTATTGGAGTGATGAGGGCTTGGATAAAGAGCGTGATGTGGTGGATGCATTGGGGCAATGGGGGGGCGTGGATAAAGGGCGTGACGTCGCGGGTGTATAGGGGCAATGAGGGCGTGGATAATGAGCGTGATGTGGTGGGTGTATAGGGCAATGAGGGCGTGGAAAAAGCGTGATGTGGGGGATGTATAGGGCAGTGAGGGCGTGGATAAAGTGCGTGATGTGGTGGGTATATTGGGCAATGAGAGTGTGGATAAAGAGCGTGATATGGTGGGTGTATTAGGGGGAATGAGGGTGTGGATAATGAGCGTGATGTGGTGGGTGTATAGGGCAATGAGGGCGTGGATAAAATGCGTGATGTGGTGGGTATATTGGGGCAATGAGAGTGTGGATAAAGAGCGTGATATGGTGGGTGTATTAGGGGAATGAGGGCGTGGATAATGAGCGTGATGTGGTGGGTGTATAGGGCAATGAGGGCGTGGAAAAAGAGCGTGATGTGGTGGGTGTATAGGGCAGTGAGGGCGTGGATAAAGAGCGTGATGTGGTAGGTGTATAGGGTAATGAGGGCGTGGATAAAGAGCGTGATGTGGTGGGTCTATTGGTGCAGTGGGGGCGTGGATAAAGAGCGTGATGTGTGGGTGTATTGGAGAATAGGGGTGTGGATAATGAGCGTGACCTGGTGGGTGTATTGGGGAATGGGGGTGTGTATAAAGGGCGTGACGTGGTGGGTGTATTGGGGAATATGGGTGTGGATAATGAGCGTGACCTGGTGGGTGTATTGGGGAATGGGGGTGTGTATAAAGGGCGTGACGTGGAGGGGTAGTGTATTGGGGAAACGAGGGCGTGGATAAAGGGCGTGACTTGGTGGACACGCGGACACAATGACACGCTGACGCATTGACATGTTGACCGAGAGATTGTGGGGGTGGAGGGGGGGGGGGGGGGGGGGGGGGAGGAGAGGGGCGGGAGAGAAAAGGAAGTAGAAGACGAGGGCATGGTGTGTAGAGAAAAAGAGTGTCTGTAGCCTCTTTTTCAGCTTCATTCAGAGATGAAAAGAGCGGCATAGACAGCGGACAAGTCGCAGTTCAAAGGAAAGCCGCCTTCAGCCCAATCAGTCTTTTCATCATGTGCACGTTTTAGTCCCAACTTGTTCAACATGTTTGTCGTTATCTCCTGTGTACGTCACAGGCAGATTGCGTTTTTTCTTGACGCTTTCATTTTTTTTGCTCTACTTTAGCTGTTGCCTTTTATTCGATTCAGTCACAGAGGGAAATGTGTGAGATATTGGTATTAACTGGTGACTGTTGTTGTGGAAACAAGTAAGGTTCTTTAATTTTGCTCATTCCATGTGTCCTCACTAGACTTGATTCACAATGAATAAGAGACTCTTTCTTTGTTATATTTTGTGAAAAATATCTATTTTGATGGTATCTTATTTTCATTATGCCCAATAAATAAGTAAGACTTTCATGTGCTACCACGTTTGCTAGAAATTGCATTAAACGCTCTGCTCTTGAGAGACTTTACGTGAACATTTGTTGCAATATTTCATGAAAAATCATTTAACATATAAATCAACAATATCAAATCTTGAAAATGTCTTAGAAATGTAATGTTCATGTGTTTTTCCAGTAATTACAGACAACGCTAAATACTGGCTTGATTTTGTGTGCATGTATCCATGCATACTGGCATGATTTTGTGTGCATGTATCCATGCATGCCTTTGTTGTGATTTGCTTGATCTACATATATATTTTGTCGAGTGCATTTTCGTGTATGCATGCGTATGGCTTACAGAATGCTTTATGTAGAATTGTCTGTTGTGTACATGTACTATCATTATCATCATTATCATTACTGTAACTATCATTATCATGCAAAGCACCCTCAGCAGTTTTTTTTTTTTTTTTTTTTTTTTTTTTTTTTGGTATAGCGTGCTGTATAAGTATGCATTTTCATTAGGATTCATGGCCTTTATCATTTGGTGAAACATTTATGCAGGGAAATGGCTTATTATCTTAAGTTTGGTCATGCTAGCACCGGTACCTTTCAACAAAAAGAGAAGTAAAGGTTACCGAATGACAGTGTAGACTCAATTTGGCATATACGTTGAGTCCAAAAAACGCAAGCAAAGGAAACAAACAACAAACAGACAAACCCAAAAAAAAGAAAAAAAAAAAAAAAAAAAAAAAAAAAACCACGTAAGCAGTTGTTGAATTTATCCACTCATAAAAGATTTACCCGATAAAAAGCGCATATTCGTTTGAATTTATCAACTCATGAAAGATTTGCCTGATGAACAGCGTGTATTCATTTTACAAGAAACAATAACAACAATTACAACAAATCAAGATGGAAGCAGTAAGTATTTTTCTTAATAAGAGAAACACACACACACACACACACACACACACACACACACACACACACACAAAAAAACGCGCGCGCGCGCGCGCGTGCATGTTGCAAAAGCTTGCCAAGTCTTGACCAAACAAACGTGAGTCACGTGCTTATCAAAAATTATGCAGTTGCACAGTATTGGCTGAACCGCTGTGGCTCAGTCGGTTTGACTGACAGGCGTGGATAAGTCAATTTCCCGTTGTGTAAAGAAATAACTTACGCGCACAAGAACGGCTCTAAAAGAGACTTGAGTGGTCGCGGAAAGGTGGCGATGAAATTGTAACTGACAGCGTACCTCTATATGGTGGAGGAGAAAGTTTAGTAGGAACAGAATGAGAGAAAAGGATTAGAGATGAGGATGGAGAGAAGGACGACAACGTGGAGGACGACGTAGATGGGAGTGAGAATGAAGAACAGGAAGAGGAAATAACGAAAAGGAAAACCAAAAGGAGGAGAAGGAGGACATGGAGGATAAGGGGGGGGGGGGGGGGGGGGGGGGGGGGGGGAGGAGGTGGAGGAGGAGGAAGAAGGAAGAACGAGAGAGTGAGAAGCTGGAGGAATGAAAAAAAGAAGGATGAGGAAGGAAAAAAAAAAGGAAGACTGGGAATAAGAGTAAAATGAAGAGAAAGTATGTGGGGAGGAGGAAAACTAGGAGGATTAGGAGGAAAAGTAGAAGGAGTAAGAGGAAGAGGATGTAGAAGAGCAAGGAGAGTATAAGGAAGAACGAGAGAAAACAAAATGAGCGCAGGAGGACAAAGACGAAGAGGACAAGGATGAGAAACAAGAAGATAAGAAGAAAATTGTTTTTGTAATGTTCCGGTCGATCCATGCACGTAAGAGCATC
>JADBJO010000702.1:267500-270000 GCA_016801955.1 Conus betulinus | reverse complement strand
TGGGGAATGAGGAACAATGGACAATGGACTACATAAAAGAGCACACACGCACATACACACACGCGCGCGCGTGCACACACACGCGTGCGCACGCACGCATGCACACATGCACGTACAGACACACACACACACACACACACACACACACACACACACACCACACACACACACACACACACACAAAAGCAGCAAAGTTAAACGAGAATATACGAAAAGAGGAAATACCAACCCAAATTTCCAAGGATGCACGGGTACCAATAATATAAAATACCATCCTGACGCCCTGACTGAGGGAGAAGAGTACAAGATGTAATAATGTTTAAAATAAAGACAGCTGAGTGGACAGGAACAGAAAAACAGTGGGTGATATAATGATTGAAAAAAAAACACCCCACAAAACAGACCCCAAAAGAATGATAGAAAATGGAAGCTACACGCACAGGAATAAAAAGAAAACAAAGGAGGGAGCCGGGGGGGGGGGGGGGGGGGGGGGGGGGGGGGGATATACAATTTTTACCATGGCCAGCAGGAGAATGGAAAAAGGTGGGAGTAGCAAAATACAAATAATCTGATATAAACGGAGTTCAATTACATTAGGTTCTGGTGGGGAAAAAAAATCCGCCATAATGCTAATTTAATCATGCTGATGCTTAGGACATGTGAAGCCTATTGAATGTCGAGATCTCTTTGCTTTTTGCTGAATCTTCTCTTTGTTTGTTTGTTTTTTTCTTTCTTTCTTTGTATGCTTGAACTGCTTTCTTCTGTTCATTCTTTTGTGTAGTGCTTTCCCCCCTGTTATTCTCGTGTACTTTTTCGTCTTTTTTTGTATCTTTGTGTTTTTAAGTTTTAGTTTCTCTTTTCCTCCTGTTCCACTGTTTTCCATCCACTTATCCATCCAATCGATATTTCATACATTAACAAATTGCATACTTCAGCAACAAAACCCTAGTCATTATAAGCGGTCACAGAGAATAAACAATCCCATAGACACACAAGAACACCCCACCCTGCCCCTCTTTATACGACGAATGTAAACACTGACACTGGGCAAATACAGCAACAAAAAGCTTAATACTAGTAATGACTCAAAATTAGTGAACTCGTAGACACTACTAGAAAATAGCTCACTCAACCGATGAAACATAACCAAAACAGTGAGGTACGTTCTACTTTCGCGTGTCATAGTCGTACAAGGATTGTCAATCCTAATGGGGACAGAGCTGTCCAGTAGCATTGACCAGCTGTGCTTAATCTTTGGTTCAATGATGACACTCCAGAACTCTTTGCTGATTGAAACAAGTTCTTTGTGCGTAGAAAATGGGTACAATAGGGACTTTAAAAAAAAAAAAAACGCTCAGTGAAAGATGTGGTGGATTGGGGGGGGGGGGGGGGGGGGGGGGGGGGGGGGGAGGAAAGCGTGCAGCGTATAGGAAGGGGTGTTTTATAGAGGAAAAAACGAGTCGTCCAGAAAGGCAGAAAACAGTCTGTGAACGGAAAAAAAACACGAGAGAAAAAAGAGATGAAAAGAGCCTGCGCACAACGGATAGATCATGGTTAAAAAGAAAAACTGCCTCACTGATATATCAGCCCTTTCATCATTTACACATTTTTTTTTAAAAAATCTCTGACGTGTTCCAAATGTTTGATGTCATGTCCTCGTGACGTGACGACCAAATGACGTTTTTAATTGACGCTTTAATATATCAGGTTCTACTTTTATCTGAGCTGTTGCCTGTTGCTTGATCCAGTCACAAAGGCAGTTTGACGAGGTGTTGGATACACTGGCGGCTTGTCCATGTGGGGACAAGCGAAGTTGTTTATTTCGATACTTTTATGTGGATCATTTGCGAGACTGACCATGAGTAATGAGCTCTCGCTTAGCTATATTTGGCGAGGAATATTCATAAGCTGCGAGTCTCTTCTCTGCATTTGGTGAGATGTTCGTGTACATTTGCTCTCTTACTTGCTAGAAATTAGTGCTCCCTTGTTTGCTGGAAATGGCGATAAATAATCTGGCTTGATAAGTTGTAAGTAGACATTTGTCGCAGTATTTGTATGAAAAAAACAATTAAACGTATCTGAAGCAAAACCTTCAAATTTGTTAATAATGTCTTTAAAAAGTGAGATGTGTAATATTCCAGAGTGCTGGTTGTTATGCTACGTTTGGTCGTGCTAGCAATTGTACTTTCTGACAAAAAGAAATTTGAAGTTCAATACACATACAGGCACGCATGCACACACACATACACGCACACCCTCATTCATACACAGGAGTGCGCGCGCGTGTGCACACACACACACACACACACACACACACACACACACACACACACACACACACACACACGTGAAACATTGATAACGTAGAATCACTTGAACACAAACCAAAACGAACAAGTAAACAAGCAAAGAACAAAACAAAACGGGAGACATAAACAGTAGCCATATTTGCTTACTCATAAAGGATCTGTCTGATAAACTGCATTGTAAGTAATACTAT
>JADBJO010000702.1:252500-262500 GCA_016801955.1 Conus betulinus | reverse complement strand
ATGGATGCACCCGCGATCCAAACATTGGCATCTCATTGACTATGTCATCGTGAGGAAGAGGGACAGGCGGGACGTGAGGGTCACGAAGGCCATGTGCGGCGCAACAGATCACTTCCTCATCGTCTCCAAGCTCAAGCTTCATGTCCAGCCCAAGAGACGTCTTCAAGGCGTAAAACCACCAAAACGTGTGAATGTCAGCAAGCTCAGGTCGTCGATACTAAACAGTCCTTTGTTGACACCCTGGAAACCCGCTCTGAGTCCACCACACTGAATGACCTCGATGTGGAAGCAGCATGGGGCGCACTTCGTGAGACGGTGTACAGCACAGCTATGGAGTGTCTGGGACCCACAACCAGGATGCAAAAGGACTGGTTCGATGAGAACTGCACAAATCCAGTAGCTTCTAGAGGAAAAAACGTCGTGCTTTCAGAGCGCACATCGACGACCCACAGTCAACAGCAAAGAACGACGCGCGCTGAGAAACATACACAGAAACATCCAGCAAAAGCTGCGCCAGATGCAAGACTCCTCGCTGAGCAACAAAGCTGATGAGATTCAGGGCTTTGCAGACAGGAATGACATGAAAAACTTCTATGATGGCTTGAGAGAAGTCTACGGCCCCACCACCTCGGGCTCATCTCCACTTCTCAGTGCAGATGGATCAACGTTGATCACAGATAAAGAGAATATACTAGAAAGATGGGCTGAACACGTTGACAGCGTTCTGAACCGCCCATCCACTATCAACAATGAAGCCATCGATCGACTATCCCAAATTCCGATTGATGAGAACGCTGGACGCCGTACCAACTTTGGATGAGACCCAGAAAGCAATTCTTCTGATATCCAGTGGCAAAGCGCCTGGCTCAGATGCAATCCCAGCTGAGGTCTACAAAGAGGGTGGTGCGGCTCTGGTGAAGAAAGGTCATCAACTCCTTCGGATCATATAGCAGCACGAGACAGTTCCTCAAGATCTTAAAGATGCTTCCATCGTTTATCTCTACAAACGCAACGGAAACCGTCAGGTCTGCGATAACTATCGTGGAATCTCCCTGCTGTCCATCGCAGGCAAGATCCTGGCTAGAGGTCTACTCAACCGGCTCAACACACACCTTGAACAGGGTGTCCTACCTGAGAGCTAGTATGGCTTCTGGAAAGAACGCGGGACCATCGACATGGTGTTTGCTGCCAGACAGCTTCAAGAAAAGTGTCAGGAACAGAATGTCGACCTGTACTCCACCTAAGTTGATCCGACCAAAGCCTTTGATACTGTCAGTCGGGAGGCGCTTTGGAGAATTATGGCGAAGTATGGATGCCCCAGAAGTTCATTGTCATCGTACGCCAACTTCACGACGGCATGCTGGCCAGAGTCCAAGATAATGGCGAGACATTTAAACCGTTCCCAGTCTCAAACGGAGTGAAGCATGGTTGTGTTCTTGCTCCCACTCTAGTCAGCCTCATGTTCTCGGCTATGTTGACTGACGCATTCAGTGACGTGGAGATAGGCATCGTCATCAAGTACCGTACAGATGGATCTGTCTTCAACAATGCACAAGAGACTTCTTGGAGACTTCAAGCGAAAAGCAAGGTCTCGACAGACACTGTCAGTGACTTCCTCTTCGGACGACTGTGCCCTCAACGCTGTCTCAGAAGCCACAATGCAACACAGTGTTGACAAGTTCTCTGCTGCTTGCAACAACTTCGGCTGACAATCAACACGAAAAAGACTGAAGTGGTGCACCAGCCAGCCCCGGGAAGCCATACATTGAGCCAGTCATCACTATCACTGGACATCAACTGAACGCGGTGGATAAGTTTACCTGCCTAGGCAGCACTCTGTCCAGAAACTTTGTCATCGACGATGAGGTGAATGCCCGTCTCGCCAAAGCTAGTGCCACTTTTGGCAGACTCCACCAAAAACGTATGGAACAGGAGAGGCATTACCCTAGAGGCCAAGATCAAGGTGTATCGGGCCATAGTTCTCACCACACTGCTCTGTGGCTGTGTGAAACATGGATGGTTTGCCAGCGTCACGCCAGGAAACTGAACCATTTCCACACCACCTGCCTCAAAAGACTCATGGGCATTAAGTGGCAAGATAAGATTACGGACACCGAAGTCCTCACTTGTGCTGGCCTGCCTAGCACCTTCACCATCCTGATGCAGTCACAGCTTCGCTGGGCAGTTCATGTAGTTCGCATGCCAGACCATCGGCTGCCAAAGAAACTATTGTTTGGCGAACTACAACAAGGAAAACGCTCTCATGGAGGGCAGAAGAAACGTTTCAAAGACAACCTCAAATCTTCCCTGAAGGCCTTCAACATCAGCCACACAACATGGGAGCAGACTGCCCAGGACAGAGACGGTGGCGATCAGTTGTCCGCAAAGATGCAGAAACCTGTGAAAGCAACAGAATTGCTGCAGCTGAGCAGCGCAGGATATCGGGAAGACCAGTGTCAACAGATCTCCAACTGCCGCCACCATCCCCTGTCCATACTGTGATAGGTCTTTCCGGGCGCAGATCGGCCTGACCAGCCATCTACGCACTCACCCCCATCCCAGGATGACAAGATGGTCTTCGTCGTCTCGACGGACAAACAACACAGTTGTTGTCGACCAACTAGACTATAAATAAACAGGAAATTTTTGACAATGCCATAAAGGAAATTTTTGACAATGCCATAAATAGGACAATGCCACCCGAACACAGGAGCTGATCACGACATCATCTAATGCATCAAGTATTGGGATGGCCACAAAAAGGTCCAACCAGCGCAGCTTTCTCTTCAACAGGCCTACTCTGGAAATCTTTTCTGCCTTACACTTTTTGTAGAATCATGATTAAGATCGCATGGTGCAGTCTGCACACGAACAGTCATTGGAGTCCTTGAGGACGCTCTCGTGGTGATAGAACATAGTGTACGAATGAATGATCTTCAGCAACTCTTTGGAAGCATGTGCAATGTTTGTTTTACTCAGTGGAACTATCAACGAGTACCGTCACCTTCCTTCGATAGAGACTAGGACTTACGACATTAATTAAAGACAGTACCATAATCATGTAATATTCATAATCAAATTGACAACATGACAACAACAACAACAATGACAATAATTGAACCACAAGAAGAAGAACAAGAACAAATAACAATAATAGTAATCATGATCATGATCATCATCACCAACATCGTTATCGTCATCATCATCATCATCATCGTCGTCGTCGTCATCATCATCATCATTATCATCATCATTATCATCTTCATCATCATCATCATCATCCATCATCACCATCATTGTCGTCGTTGTCGTCGTAGTCATCATCATCATTGTCATCCTCATCCTCATCATCTTCATCATAATCATAACAACTAGCGACACTTTATTCAGCACCTTTGAAAGTAAAATGATTGCAAGCAAAAAGCGAAGCAAATAGCAAACAGTTGAGTGACTAGGTGGCCCAATGCACGGAGCAAACTAATTAAAGATAAAGCCCACAACGTGTTTTGACCTCTTGGCCTTCTTCAAGCGGGCAGAAGAAAATTGGAGAGAGAGAGAGAGAGAGAGAGAGAGAGAGAGAGAGAGAGAGAGAGAGAGAGAAGAAGAAGAAGAAGAAAGAAAGAGAGAAAGAAAGAAATGACGTAGCAATTTCCTGAGCAGACAGCTCGACTATACGTGGCGCCATATCAAGAATGATTCTCTGATGCATTGTGCTTTACAATCAGACAGAATAACAATGACAGAAAAGCCAACACACACACACACACACACACACACACACACACACACACACACACACACACACACACACACACACACACACACACACACACACACACACACACACACACACACACACACCACCACACCACACACACACACACACACACACACACACACACACACACACACACACACACACACAACATAAACACACACACACACACACACACACATACACACACACACACACACACACGGGTAAACATAAGTTCAAAGCAGTCTTCTGGTAGGCATAAACTGATAAATAGAAGCGTGCATTAACACATACAAATACTGACAGTTTGTCTTTAACCTCACACAGAAACATGACCATGCAATGGTCAGTCGTGGTGGGCGGGATGCAAACGACATGGAAATCCCCCGACATGCCACAAAATAGCAGATCTCTAGGGTTTTTTTTTTTTTTTTTTTTGCACGAGAGGTGCGAGTGGTTTCCCCTTCTCTCGAGGTAGCAATACTTTTCAGTGTGACGAAAATTATATGCCGAGAAATTCCAGAAAGTTGGTGCCTTTTTTTGCAGCTTCTGTTACGTCGACAACTGCCTCAGTGATGGTGTTTGTGTTTGTAGTGTGTGTGTCCGGCACTGCAGCAGAATCGCATGTACTGTTTGTACTAGCTGTTCACTAGCCGCCGTGGCGAAGTGGTTAGCGTCGCGGATTCCCAGCTGGGAGGTTGTGGGTTCGATTCCCATCTGGGCTATTCATATGTGGGATTTTTCTGCCCTGGCCGGCTCTTACCCAGAGAGCTGAGTTTGCCACAGGTTCAGCTGAGAAGACTGGGACCACAGAGTTGACTTTCATCCACATAATGGATGCGTCTCTGAGAGCGTTGTTCAAATTTCCTGAGCAACACTGCGGGTGTCTGTATCTCTCGACCCTGGTGGACGTCGAGATATATCACGAAAATAAGTGTAGAATACAGCCCTGTCGTGTAGTATCAAACCAGACGTATCAAACGTAGCCTTACGTTCAACCTTTCCTCCTCATCGGTCGGCATAAAAAAAAAATGTTAAATTCTGTGGCCCGTCATGACCTGCTCTCATGGTGACCTCAGTTTCGATTGCCTCTCCATGTCTGTGGCCTTTGTTGGATTCGGTGGCGATCGCCGGTGTCGGCAAATACATAGGGACTGTTATTGGATGGACGTGGTAGCGCCCTCTGGAGGAAGAGCTCATGCGCGCCGGCTCCGTGGCTAAGCAATTATCATCGTCAGAAGGGGCTTAGTAGGTGGTGTCCTGCGTGTTGGATGAGAACAGGCGCCACTGAACACCACCCGAAGTGACCTGGCGGCAGTGCAGTGTCTCCTCCGGTGCGTTGCCACATGATGACTTCACACCGACTGGGTTTCAAAACGAAGTGACTGATGGCGGAAAATGAAACAAAATTTGGTAAGAGAGGGGGTTAGTTACCGCCAAAGACACAAACAAACAGAGCACAGGACTAGACACAATGCATTTCGACCTCTTGGGTCTTGTATAGTCCTGTACTCTGTTTGTCAGTGTCCTTGGCGGTAACTAACCCCCTTTCTTTCGAAATTTCTCACCGACTGTTACCCCGTAGAATGCAGGTGCCGGGCCTTGTGGCGGGCCAGGCAGGGCTGTAGTTGTGGACAGGGGTTTAGAATGAGCGGTATGGGTGCAATGCCCCCGAGGTGGCACAGAAGATGGGACCAAAAAATAAATAATGATCTCTTCAAAGGAGTGACAGGCACGTGCACTTTTCAACTGCCATAACCAGACTTCCTCCCACACACACTAACGTCCTGCCGGCATTTGACTAGAGTTATTTCGACCTGCGCACAAACGCTCAATCAATTAGAGGACAGTGTTGTGTACGGTTCATTGGTTAAACAAAGGTAAGGTAATGTTGCTTATAGCCCAGCCGACCGCAAAGGGCCATATCAGGGCTGTCAACAAGTTAAAATCAACTCACAAAATCATTCATTCACACAACTCATTAAAATACATCTTCTAAAAACCTACCCGAAATGTTGTGAAAATCTTTTCACTGTAAAATCTCGGATCCGATGAAAAATAGATAAACAAAGAGATTGATAAATAAATAAACATATCAAAAGCTAAATGACAGTGTTGTGTATGGTACATTGGTTAAACAAATCTATATATAGGTAAATAGATTTATAAGTAAATAAACATATCAATAGCTAAATGGCTTAACAGATTTCCTTTCTGGCCTCTAAGTATTGGAAGCATTTGTCTCGTTTACATCAACGATGCAGTGGATTAATATAGGAAAGAGTTTGGACCGGAGACTGGTTGGTTCGGTTTTTTTTCCCCATTCATCTCTCTCTTGATGTATGTGTTGGGCAACCACATTTTGCCAAACAACTGTAAACTTTTCTGGCGACTGATTGAGCTTGAAAGGATTGACTCAAATCTATCTGTCAGTTGAAGAAGTTGTTAAGATGTGAAGGTAGATTTTTTATTTTTTTTATTTTATTATATATATATATATATTTTTTTTTTTGGGGGGGGGGGGGGGGGGGGTCTGTTTTAACTGGGGGTCGGGAAGGGTTGTGATGAGACTAAAATTCAGTATGTGACTTATTGCGTTTTTGAGTTTTGTCAAAAGAAACGAAACGTCAAGATTTATAAGCAAAACATGATTGAAGCAAGACCTTAAAGGGGGTGACAGCTTAAAATGATGACTCTTTCCGACTGGATGACATAAAAAGTTTTCAATAAAGTTCGACACATTCTCTCGTCCAAGTCTACTTCACCCAATCCATCATCGTCTGTTAACTTCGTTCCTCCCTATCATCGCACTCTTCCCCCCCCCCCCCCCCCCCCCACCCCCCCCCCCCCTCCCCCCCGTCACTCTCTACCTCCCTCATCCGACCGTCTGAACGGCTCTCTGACCCTATCCATCATCGGCGACACCCTCCTGTCATCCCACCTCTCCCATCCCTCTCTCTACGCCCACCTCCTTTTCCCTCCCCCGATCTTCCCGTTCGCGCCAGTTTCTCTGAACTTTTCTCTCAGAACCGGCTGGCTACTACTGGCTGGCAGCAATGTTGGATTCCAAATCTCATCAGGCTCTGAGGAATGGGTCAGGGCTCTCTTGTCCAGGGACATCGATAAGTCCGAAGATGCTCTTCTTAGGAAGGAAGTCTTTGGTTTAATTACTCCAGCCCTCCCTCTCTCTCTCTCTCTCTCTCTCTCTCTCTCTCTCTCTCTCTCTGTCTCCCCCCCCCCCCCCCCCCACCCACCCACCGCCTTTGTGCTCGACCATAGTTATGGGAAATACAGAGAGGGTACTCTCTGTATTTCGTACTGTCTGGTCATCTGTCTATCTGTCTGTCTCTCTGTCTGTCTGTATGTGAGTCTGTCTGTCCTTGTTTCCGTCTCTCTGTCACTATCTCTCTGTGAGCCCTCCCCCCCCCCCCCCCTATAATGGACTACAAAGGCAGAAAGTAGCGGGCTACAATAAATGGACTACAAAGGCAGAAAGTACCAGGCGCGAAATAAAGATGGAAAAAACGGTTCAGCTAACCAATGGGGGCTAATGTCATTTGAGTGTGCCCACTAGTTCTATTATTTTGTCCAGCGACAACGGCAATGTTATTCTCACTGAATGCGAGCTGCATTACAGATTACTTCAGGGCGTGGACTTTGTTGAAATATTTTTGAATATTACAGACATGGTTAAAATCTAGATGGTTCAAATGTATGGCAGATTTGCACAATCGGGGTCGGCGACATGAAGACTTGCCCACAAACGTAAAAAAGGAACGTTGGTATAGGCCTATATAGTTTTGCAGAGGAGGTTCAACTACGTCCTGGTCACTTATTTATTTATTTATTTTTCCTAGTTCTTTGCTCATGCGCTCGCGCATTGTTGTCAAGCAGCCTCGACGGGTACTGTTTGTGAGTTCAGTGATAAAGCTCAACCTGTCTATGTCAGTTTCACTGTGGGAAGTTGTCAGAGGGTGCAATAAAGACGTAACATATTCATCCAAAGGAGAGGTGGTAGGGGAGTGGGGAGGGGGAGGAGCCGGGAGAGAAGAGAGGGAGTGGAGCATAGAGGAAGGGGAGGAGGAGGGTGAGGAAGAGGTGGAAGAGAGGAGGAGGAGGTGGATGGAGGAAGAAATGAAATGTCCTGTGCGTGCCTGCACCCTCTGTGAACACAGCGCAGGCTTCCGAGGGTGGTGCAGGATTGCTCCCAGCTGGTTTGTTCGGCGGTTAAGGACAGTACTTCCTTGGGTCCCACCCCAACCTTCGGAGGAGGCAAAAGAGGAGGACGATGATGAGGAAGGAGAGAAAGGAAGAGGGAAACGAGGAGGAAGACAACGACGACGAAGAGAAAAACAGAAAGCAAAGGATATGGTGACGAAGTAAGGGGAGAGAATGAAGAGGGTGGAGGGGGGGGGAGGGGGGGGGGGAAGGACAAAGACGAGAGGAAGAAGAGAAAAAGTAGAAGAAAGAAGAAAGAGAAAGAAGAACAGCAAAGTATGTGGAGTAGGAGGTAGGGGGAGAAGAGAAAGAATAAGAGGAGGAGGATAAAGAAAAAAGAGGAAGAAAATGGAGAACAGGAGGAGGAAGAGGAAGGATAAGAAAAAAAAAGAAGAGCAAGAGACTTCGAAGCTTGGAGGAGGAGGAGGAAGAGGAGGAGTGATAAGAGAAAGAAGAGGCGAAGAAGCTCTTTTTGTTGTCTTCAAATGTCTTGTTCGATTCTGTACAGAAGAACATCGGAGTGACAGAACCTCTCGCTTCCAGATTCTCTTGTGGGTCATCCCGTTGGCTTAGTGCCTACGAGGCTGAACGTTGTGGGGGGCTATCCCATGAAGGCTTCATTGAATTGTTTAATTTCCACTGACGGATTCCTCGGGCTTTTCTGGAATAGAAGAGTACGACGTGATCGATGGCTCGCGTTCTTAAAGTGCGCTGCGTCTGTCTGTCTGTCTTTCTGTGTCTCTGTCCCTCTCTGTCTGTCTGTTTGTCTCTCTCTCTCTCTCTGTGTGTGTGTGTGTGTGTGTGTGTGTGTGTGTGTGTGTGTGTGTGTGTGTGTGTGTGTGTGTGTGTGTGAATTACAACGGGACATAGAACATGCAAGTCTTGTGATACGAATGCCCGTGAGCTGGTGACTTTCATTTTGCTTTTTGAATGTGCAAAATATGTTGAAAATCCAAACAAATATCTGACCCAGCCCCTTCTCCCCCCCCCCCCCCCACCTCCTTTTTTTTCCTTGTTAAAACGATGTTTTTCATTGTGCAGTACTTCTGAATGCAAACAAGTCTATTCTGTCAAAATATACCCAAGTTCAACCAGCCAGGAACAATTGTGTGATCAAGTACATCTGTCCTTGGTTGGCTTTATTTACATTCGTAGGGCATTTCTTCAACACGTTTTATTGTGTTCGTATTTCCTGTGATTTTCTATGCCCCAGCAAGGAGTTAAAGGATGAAACACTTTGAATTTCGAACGCTCTCTCTCTCTCTCTCTCTCTCTCTCTCTCTCTCTCTCTTTGTATATATATATATATATATATATATATATATATATATATATATATATGTGTGTGTGTGTGTGTGTGTGTGTGTGTGTGTGTGTGTGTGTGTGTGTGTGCGCGCGCGCGCGCGCGCGTGTACGAGATTCAGGTGTGGTGTGCGTTGGTGTGTGTGGTGGATTCAGTGTGTGTGTGTGTGTGGTGCGCGCGCGTTCGTGTACGAGATTCAGGTGTGGTGTGTGTGTGTGTGTGTGGTGTGTGGTGTGTGTGTGTGTGTGTGTGTGTGTGTGTGTGTGTTCAGTCTCTTTTTAATGTCTATCAACGTTTATCTCTGTCTGCCCTCTCTCTGCTTAAAGAGGTGTGCACACGAGAACTCGCAAGGGGACGCCTGCGTATGTGTGTGTGTGTGTGTGTGTGTGTGTGTGTGTGTGTGTGTGTGTGTGTGTGTGTGTGGTGTGTGTGTGTGTGTGTGTGTGTGTGTGTGTGTGTGTGTGTGTGTGTGAGAGAGAGAGAGAGAGAGAGAGAGATCCTTTTCTATTAGTCACGTATTCAGCTTACTATCCTAAATGTCGAGGAGTGCATCTGATAAAAGGCGTTCCATGATCCATTGTAGTTCCTTTTACACTCGAAAATGAGGAATCCCCTTCCTCCTCCCCCCCCCCCCCCTCTCTCTCTCTCTCTCTCTCTCTCTCTCTCTCTCGACATCTGTCTGTCCGTTTGTACGTCTGTCTGTCTGTTTGTCTGTCTGTCTG
>JADBJO010000702.1:240000-247500 GCA_016801955.1 Conus betulinus | reverse complement strand
ACATTGAGACGTTCGACGACGGACACCGAACGACGACAAGCAAATACATAGACGAAGCCAAATAGCCCTCAAGGCGCAAAAAAACATCACCCAAAAGTGACAGCTAGCTCTCATGGGGACAGCTTTGTACATTTTCTCTCTCTATTCTATAAATGGCGTGCTATAAAATTCCACACGATAAGAATGTATAAAGAAGTGCTATGACAAAGAAGGACCACAAAGACAGAAAGGACAATGGATGACAGCAGCGCAGAGAAAATCCTCAAGGGAACAGAGTCGCAGGAAAAGGAAATAAACTGACACGGAACAACAACATCAACAACAACAAGAAAGGGGTGGGGTGGGGGTGGGTGATGATGGGGTGGGGACTTTATGTCAAAAGAGCTCTCGGCATCACTACAGAGGATTCTCATGTCACCACTTTCTGTGGTAACGTGGGTAGAGAACTTTCATTTAGATCGACATAAACAATTCCAGCCCCCTTTTTCCCCACTGGTTGACCAAACATTTGGTGTGAGGGGAGACAGATCTTTCTGTCATCGCCTATCCTAAATCAAGATGCCTGTTGATTCCAGTCTTCGAGTTTATTATTATGAATGAACGTCTTCTGCAGAGTCCAACGCACCATTCTCTTCAGTTAGTGCCTCCGTCTGGCTGGAAGACTGGGCAGCAGCTGAAGGTTGTTCTCCAGTTCAGGAGAGCTGCTTGTTGCATGTATTGGGGGTATTCTCTGCGATCGCCAACCAGAAGCCAGCCTGAAGAGTCCGCCAGCAATGACATGAGCATCATGAGCATTACTTCCATTGATGACGTCATACGTTGCGCCTTTCTGTGGAGGACTTAAAATGAAGATAAGCACCTCTTAGGATTGTTTTCTTTGCATTTTTAAAGGAATTTAAAGTCAAGTCATCTGTCAGTCAACAAGCTCAAAACAAATTACATGACAAAACACGACACGTTTCGACCCTCTTAGGCCTTCCTCAGGCAAGAGAAACAACTTTCAGGACAATAAAAACGAAGAGCGAGCAATCACTTTTTTTTTCTCAGCTTCTGCGTAAGATGGGCGCACCTTGTTTTCTTTGACTTTTACAGCAGTTCCTTTTTGATTGTTCACACTTAACTCTTTTTTTTTTTATTTCATCTCCTGTTGACTGGATAACTAGAAATTCAAAATCGAGGTTAATAGCTTGTGACATCATATATTGGGACACTGACACTACAGAACAGCGTTTTCTTAATGAACCGTTCCTTTGTAACAAAAACGGGCTTAGATGTGACTTGTTTCAAAACGTAGAAAAGGGTGTGTGTAGGTTAAAAACGAGACAGCCTTCCATGATAGCAAATGCAGTTCCTCGAAATACAGAGAAAGTCGCGGACAGCCCTAGGGGAAGTAATCTGAACCGAACCGAATTGCTTACTACAGAGCTCCTTTTGTTTCCCTTGGCTCACAGATGGTTCCCCGCAATTTCCTACAGACGCTTGGCACAGAAAGGGTTTAAAGGCCCGCTTGCTGCTTCTTCGTTATCTCTACTATCTCTTATCCAGCACAATCCTCCACTATCCCAGTTCATTGAGTCATGGAGTCCTGTGTCATCCTTTCCTTCGTCACAAACTTGAAACCACTTTATTGGCCTGGATTGAATAGCAGGTAGACAGACGTTTTCCGGAGGGCTTTCTTTGAGATACACGAAGAGCTTTTAATGGAACCGAGATCAGTGAGTGCTTTCATGCGACGGTTCTGATAAGGGAGGTGAGATGTATAATTTGGGTGGGTCAGGGGGTACTAGGGGCAGGGGGAGGAGTGGGAGGGGCTGGGAAGGAGTGAGGGTAATGTCTTTCTTTCCTACCCTCCCATCATCCGCCTCCACCCTCAGATTTGCTGTTTTTTTTTTTTAAAAAGAAAAAAACAACATGAAAGAAAGGGATTTCCATCGGTGGTTTATGCTATGTGGTTGCAGAAGCTTATGCATGTTTGTATATATGTGTGCGGATAGGTGCGAGGACAGCAGTTGTTGTTGTTGTCGTTGTTGCTATTGTTGTTTTATAGATTGCAAGACGATGTTATCGCTGTCTGGGTCCGTGAAAACAATATTTGAAGATGTGTTGAGCATGGTCAGTCGAACACACACACACACACACACACACACACACACACACACACAACCAAAGGATGAAGACAATACGGTTTGTAATTCATCATCTTCTTTGCGTTTGAAATCCTCTGTAAACGAGATAGATGTCGTCTTTGAGGTAAAAAAAAAAAAAAAGACTGGCGGTAGCCGCACAGGTAAGAGAAAAATATTCTGCAGACGGAAAGCAGCACAAAAGAATAATCCAGATGCTTCTTTCCAATCGTTGATTGTCGTCTCCTCTTCTTTTATTCATTGAACTTGCTTCTCATCAGTAAATTATCTTCTCTTTCCCGTGGGCTATTCAGCCACTGAGTTTTGAATTAGGTTCAGCCAAGCACCAAAAAATAGTAACTTCATCTGATTGGTTTTCATGGAAACTGGAACATTTGCATTCAGATACCGACACTTGATTCAGCACACTCCGTCTTTGGCGTTGTATTTACGTGACACGTATAGTTAGAAAACCAGGTCTGGGGCAGTACACTAGTGGGTGTACAAGACAAGCATCAGCGTTAAGTGTTGAACTCGATCCTATATACTCTCTCTCTCTCTCTCCTCTCTCTCTCTCTCTCTCTCTCTCTCTCTCTCTCTCTCTCTCTCTCTCTCTCTCTCTCTCTCTGTGATCTCTGCAAGGAGGCATAGCAGCCAAAACCAAGGGAGAGGTGGCAGCTCTCCTATGATGGACACTGATGTGAGAGGTCAGTGTCAGGCGGCGCAGCGAACCTCCAGCCGCATGGGTGACGGCAGGTATAGCCTGTGTTGCCGGGGACGACTCTTCGAGATGTGGGGCGATCAGCGATAGAGCGCTGCCTGACTACGATTACCGTGGACTGGGATACCGTGCTTTTTATGGCAGAGCATGGGGGCACCCCTTTCGGGGTTGGGCTGAAACATTGCCCTCTCGGCCGCAGTCTGCGTGGACCATAGAAGGGACTCGTGCAGCGACTTTCGTCCCGCTCCCTCTTTGAGGCGGCCTCACGCGGCACAGGACCATCGCCATCCGAGCATGAAGAAGGCCGCCTGGTGGCCCTGAAGACAGGTCTTTTGAGGGGCAAACAGGCGAAGAAAACCGACAGCGATCGTCGGCCGACCAACACCACGAAGTGGACCAGAGTTCACACGGATTTAGAGCTGAGTGAGCGACAGACGACAGCCCCCGTCCAGAACCGGGCACACTACTACTGCCAACGACAACTGGCACGATACATGCACGAGAGAAGGGCGACATGAAGGCAGGACTCTCAGTGGTCCTGCAGACCGTAGACTTTCCCAGAGACAGGGGCGTTCATTACATAATCTTGACCACGACCGGACGACAATCTTCGAGACTGATTCGACTTCACTGCAGCCTTTGACTGCATGCAGACCTTGATATGGGAATTACTCTGTGGACACTTGGATGTTTACCGTATCATTCTAAGTACACCTGTAATGGAGGCCATCCCGTAATCGCTACCTAGGCCCATGCTAACTTGATGATGACGACAGCTTCACTGACTGAGAGGAATATATGGTTCCGTTCATTCCAGTTTGATTCAGTTCATGTTTATGGCGCAGCCGACCGCCAGGGACTATGCAGGCCAGTCAGATTGTCAAAATCCACACCGCATGGATCTATAATTGTAAAAACGATCTGGCATCAACAAACGAGGTTATTTCACACATACCTTAAGCGCCTTAAAAAAAAAAAAAAAACAACTGAATTCCATCTTTTCACCACAATTTTTATATCTTAGCTCTCATACATGCTTCATTATAATAATTTAAAAAAAGATTGAAAGCTTGATTCATCCACTTGTATGTTCTGTCTGTTTTCCCTCGGCAGAGAGGAAAAAGGGGCGCAAAAGAATGGCAGGGATGACAGGGGGGGGGGGGGGGGGGGGGGGGGGGGGGGGGGGGGGGAAGAGGGATATGTTATAAGGAAGAAGTGGCAGAGGCGCGAGAAGAGCCAAGGGTGGAGTGGGATGGAAAAAGCGCGGTGGCGAGGAAGAGGAGAGGAGAGATGCAAGGAAAAAAACGTTTCAGTTTCGAGGGTGATAGATCAGCAAGTTCATAATACTTGTTTTGCCCAGCCTTCGGCTTGCAGAGAGAGAGAGCGAGAGAGAGAGAGAGAGAGAGAGAGAGAGAGAGAGAGGAGGGAGAGAGAGAGAGAGAGAGAGAGAGAGAGAGAGAGAGGTGAATATGAAAAGAAGTTCTTGGCGAAATACATGCACATAAAAAAAAAAAAGAAAAGAAAAAAAAAAAAAAAGACAGAACACACATCAGTAAGTCTTACACCTCTCTCCATCTCTTTCTGAAGCGAGTGTTGACTGTGCAGATGAATACCGTGCCCCCTTGTATCCTCGCCTCTGTCCATCCTCTCTCTCTCTCTCTCTCTCTCTCCTCTCTCTCTCTCTCTCTGCTCGCGCGCGCGCGCGCGCGCGAAGTGTGTGTGTGTGTGTGTGTGTGTGTGTGTGTGTGTGTGTGTGTAACTTTTTTGTTTTCAAAAGAACACTACGAATACACACGCACACACGCATGAGCGTGCAACACATAGATACACACTCAGACACACGTACACACACAGACACACATAGTACGCGCGCGCGCGCGAGCACACACACACACACACACACACACACGTGCGCGCGCGCGCGCGCGCGCACACACACACACGCAAGCACGCACATACACACACGCACGCACACACACAGGCACAGACACAGAGAAACAGACGCGCGCACACACGCACGCGCGCACACACACACACACACACACACACACACACACACACACACACACACACAAGACGCCCTTTACCCTCTGAGCAACTGAAAAACATGTTCAATCTACTGTTGATTCTGGCAGAGAGATTGTTGTCATTGATTCCCAAAGACTGTAAGATTCGTCGGAGGGGTAGGGGGGGATGGGGTGGGGGGCATGGGGTGGAGGTGGGGGTAGGGGTAGGGGTGGGAAATCAATACTGAAGGGAATAGTTGATGAAAGTTATCAACACCACGAACAGTTCCAGGAGTACCGGTGAGGAGTTGAAAGTGTTGCTTTAGTGAAATAGAAATCAATGAGGATCGAATCTGTTTTGGTTAAAAAAAAAAAAAAGGAAGGAAAGAGAGAAAGAGGCGGAGTAAAATGAGAAGGAGGAAAGGGTGGAGGGTACATTTATTCGTTAGTGTTGTAGCCTTTCGTAATATTTTTTTGCCTGTCGTCAAAGTGGTCATTATAACAAAATTAGTGTGTCAGTAAACCGAAGTTCAGTTCATGAAAAAAAAAAAAAAAAAACCCACACACACACGCGCTGTACAAAAACACAAAATACCGAAACTAGCCTGCGAATGTCCATTGGTAGTAGAACATATAGGCCTTTGATGAAAAGTAAGAGTCAAATTAAAAATGGAAAATTTAACAAATTGGTGGCCTTAAAAAAAAAAAAAAAAAGAGGGGGGGGGGGGGGGGAGGAAGGAACTGATGGAAGAAAGAGGAAGAAGGAGGGAAAAAAGAAAACTTTGAAAAGAAAAAAGATGGGAGGAAACTGGAGGAACCATTTCTTTTTTTATTTATTTATTTATTTTTTTATTTTTTGTTGCTGTCCCAACCTCTGCGCCACCTCGAGGCAGTGCACCCACGCCGCTCATTCCGATACCCCGTTCACAGCCACAGCCCTGTCGGCCCCGCCGCAGCCTCGGCACCGGCAATCCCCAAGAAGCAGTCGATGTCAAGTCGTCAAGAGGCAACCCACCGGAGGAGACACTGCACTGCTGCCGAGTCGCTTCAGTGGTGTTCAGTGGCGACTGTTCTGATCTAACATATGCAGGACACACCACCTACTAAGCCCCCTATTGACGACAATAATTGCTTAGTCGCGGAGTCGGCGTGAGTGAGCTCTCCCTTTTGGAGGGCGCCACCACGTCCGCCCAGCGACAGCCCCCCATGGACTAGCCGATACCGGTGACCCCGACGGAACCAAAGCAAGGCCACAGACGTGGAGAGGACATCGAAATTGAGGTCACCATGAGAGCAGGGCATGAAGGGCCACAGAATTTGAGACATTTTTATGCTGATCGATGAGAATGGGGATGATCGAGATGATGCTACGGAATTCCATTTCGGTCTGAGACTACATGACAGGGCTGTACTCTACGCTTCCTTTCATAATGTATCCCGGCGTCAACTAGGCCCGAGAGATACAGGCACCTGCAGTGTTGGTCAGGAAATTTGAGCATCACTCTCAGAAAACGCATCCATTAAGGGGACGAACTCGACTGTGTGGTCCCAGTTTTCCCAACTGAGTCCATAGCAAACTCAACTCTGAGTAGGAGCCGGTCGGGGCAGAAAAACCCACATGACTCTGATGGGATTCGAACCCACGACCTCCCAGCCGGGAGTCCGCGACGCTAACCACTTCGCCATGGCGGCTGGTTGGAGGAACCATTTCAGACAAAAAAACTGTGTACACATTAACAAAGCCGCGAGCAAAGCGGATTGAGATAACCAAGGGTTTTCTACGAATTTCCGGGCAACGTATTCACTTTGTAAATCCTGCAGCACTGCACAATAAAGTAGGAAATGCAGTTCGTCTTCATTTGCGTTGAGCGAGCGAGCGAGCGAGCGAGAGAGAGAGAGAGAGAGAGAGAGAGAGGAGAGAGAGAGAGAGAGAGAGAGAGAGAGAGAGAGAGAAAGTATATTCTGTTCTTGCTTCTTACTTCTACGGCAACTTTCCAAAAAGTTATCTCCTAGTTCACTTGCAGAGGAAGAGAAGGAATCATGTCAGTGAATTGTGACACGCGAACAGGCGAAATCAATGGTCCATCAGAATCAGCCTCTCACTGCTGAAGTCACCGAGATTGCAGAACAGCATTCTACGGAGACTAAATCAAATTACGGAATTGATTCCAGACAGGATGAACCCGTCCTCCTTCCCATATCCGAGTGCAAGTGATACTGACTCGCTAAGCTAACGTGTTTGTAGTGAACACTGGGGAAGATGGGGGATAGGGGGTGGTGCGGGGAAGATGGGGGGACAGGGAGTGTGGCGTGTGGGGCATGTTGGCAGAGAGAAGGAAAGGGGAAGGAAGGAGGCAAGTAAAAGGAAAGAATACTCACATTTTCAGACAAGAGTGGAGATGAGGATTTGAGAAAGATCATACTTGATGGAGAGAGAGAGAGAGAGGGAGAGAGAGAGAGAGATTGATTGAAGAGAGAGAGAGAGAGAGAGAGAAGTGGGGATGAGAGATAAAAGTGTGTGTAGGTGGGAGGGTGGGAAGACAGAAGTAAAGTCAACCAGAAGAGAAAGACGATACTAAAGAAGAAGAAAGAAGAGAGAGAGAGAGAGAGAGGAGAGAGAGAGAGATCTTTTGATATCTGATATACCCTA
>JADBJO010000702.1:225000-230000 GCA_016801955.1 Conus betulinus | reverse complement strand
TGATGCCTTGTGTTTCGACGAGAATAAGGACCTGATGCCTTTTTTTTCGACAAGAACTATAAAGAAGTGATGCCTTTTTTCGACAAGAACTGTATAGGAGTGATGCCTTTTTTCGTCAAGAACTGTATAGAAGTGATACCTTTTTTTTCCGACAAGAACTATACAGAAGTGATGCCTTTTTTCGACCAGAACTATATAGAAGTGATGTATTTTTTCGAGAAGAACTATACAGAAGTGATGCCATTTTCGACAAGAACTATATAGAAGTGATGCCTTTTTTTTCGATAAGAACTGTACAGAAGTGATGCATTTTTTCGACAAGAGCTATACAGAAGTGATGCCTTTTTCGACCAGAACTATACAGAAGTGATGCCTTTTTTTTCGACAAGAACTATACAGAAGTGATGTCTTTTTTTCGACAAGAACTATACAGAAGTGATACCTTTGTCCCAAACAGAAAGTGAAGCAGCGAGGGTTATTTTTTTCCCGACAGGTACTGAAGCATTGCCTTTTTCTAAGATGAGTGTAAGAAGTTATGTGATTTTTTTTTTCGACAGGGACTAAAGAAGTTATCCTTTCCTCGACAAGAAGTAAAGAAGTCATGCTTTTTTATACATCAGCTAAAAAGGTCATACTTTTTGTTTCCAAGAACTATAGAAGTGATGCTCTTCTTGACAAAAACTAAAGAATTCTACCTGGGTTAAAAGCAAGAACAAAAAAGTGATTCCTTTCCATAACAGAGCGACAAAAGTTTTTGTTTGTTTGTTTGTTTTTTTTTAACAAGAACTAAAGATGTGATGCTTTATTGACACACCTACGGAAATGATAGCTTTTGTTTCTTCTGGGTTTTTTTTAAAAACAAGAATGAAAGAAATGATTCCTTTTTCTTAGAGGAACTAAAGAAGTGGTGCTTACTTTTCGACAAAAACTAAATGAGTGATGCCATTTTCCTACAGGAACCAAAGAAGTTATGTCTTCTTTCAACATGAACTAAAAAAGTGATGCTTTTTTTTCAAAAAAGAACTAACGAAATGTTGCTTAAAAGAAAAAACTAAAGAATTTGCGCTTTTTTTTTCAACAAGAACTAAAGACATGATGTCTTTCTCCTACAGGAACTGAAAAAGTGATGCCTTTCTCCGACAAGAACTAAAGAAGTATTGCTTTTTATTGTACAAGAACTAAAGAAGTGTTGCTTTTTGTTGTGCAAGAACTAAATGATTGTTGCTTTTTGTTGTACAAAAATAAAAGAAACATTGCTTTTTATTGTGCAAGAACTAAAGAGGTGATACGATTTTCGACAAGAGCTAAAGACGTTACCTTTCTTACAGGAACTAAAGCAGTGAGTTTTTTTTTTCCTTTAAATTTCGAGAAGAGCTAAAATAAAAAGTTATACCTTTTTCCTACAGGAACTGAACAAGTGATGCTTTTTTCCTTTAGGAACTAAAAAATGATACTTTTTTTCGACACGAACGCAAGAAGTAATTCCTTTTTTTTTTGCCAAAGAACTATAGAATCGATACCTTTTTCTCCACTAGGGACTAAAGCGCTTAGTTACTTTGTAGCTGTGATTGTCTGACTATGAAATCACAAGTAAACTCCCTTGTTTTGATGCACGCCGGCACTCACGCACGCGCGCGCTCGAGCGCGCGTACGCACACACACGCGCGCGCGCTCGCGCACGCGCACACACACACACACATGCGCGCGCGTGCTCTCTCTGTTTCTATCTCTGTCTCTATCTCTGTCTCTATCTCTCTGTCTCTGTCTGTCTGTCTGTCTGTCTCTTTCTCTTTCTCATATACACACCCACGCGTGTACATACACCCGCACGTGTACACCCACCCACTGCACACACACACACACACACACACACACACACACACACACACACACACACACACACACACACATACACACACACACACACACACACACACACACACACACACACACACATACAGACAGACAGACACACAGAGAGAGAGACACACACACACTCACTCACACACATTACACACACATCTATCTATCTATCTATCTATCTATCTATCTATCTATCTACCTATCTATCAATCTTCCTATGTATGTATGTATGTATGTATGCATGAACGAATGTATGTATGTATGTATGTATGTATGTCTATCTCTATGTATCTATCTTTCTAGCTATCTGCCTATCTACCTATCTATCTATCTATCTATCTATCTATCTATCTATCTATCTGTCTATCTATCTATCACACCATACATTCTTAACTGATGGCCTATTGTGTATTGCACCCCCCCACCACCACCTCCACCATCCACACTGTCATAACCCCCGTCTATCCTCCCCTTTCCGCAGCTGTCTTTGATGACTGGCATGGTTACTGCCACTTAGCTTCAGCCGGAGAGCCACGTCCACAGGCTTCGGTCTGAAGTTTGTCACATTTGGCTTCAAAACCCCGGGAATCATATACACACCCTCAGACAGACAGACAGAGACAGAGAGAGAGAGAGAGAGAGAGACAGAGAGAGAGAGAGAGAGAGAGAGAGAGAGACAGAGAGAGAGACAGACAGAGAGAGACAGAGACAGAGAGAGAGAGAGAGAGAGATTTGGATTCAGACGATTTCATTTGTATATGTAGGGTCGTGGCATTTTGAAAGAACGGCGGGTGTGGGCTTTTTCAGGTGAGTTCACTATGTACAACTAGATTGCAGGACAAAATTTGAATCACTGTAAACATTTTCAAGAAGAGAGGCAATCTGTTTGTTGAAAACAAGCTTTGTAGAAATATGCGGAAAAGTTTTCGACAACTTGCGCGTGCGCGCACGCACGCACGCGCACACACACATACACACACACACACACACACACACACACATGGACACAGACACAGAAACACACACACACACACACACATACACACACACACACACACACACACACACACACACACACACACACACACACACACACGCTCGCGCGCGCGCGCGCCCTCACATACACACATACACCACATCACACCACACACACGAACACTGACACAGACACACACACACACACCACAGACAGACACACACACACACACACACACACACACACACACACACACACACACACACACCGCACCATGCCGCACTACACATGCATTGAACAAAAGAAGAACGCGCACGCCGACGTAAAACATGCACACATTGACACAGACACAGAGAGACACACCAGACAGACAGACAGACAGACAGACAGACAGACAGACACACACACACACACACACACACACACACACACACACACACACACACACACAAAGCACACCACACCACACCACACACGCATTAAACGAAAGACACGCGTGCCAACGTAAAAACATGCATGCACTTACACACACACACACACACACACACACACACACACACCACACACACACACACACACACACACACCACACACATACACACACACACCACACACACACACACACACACACACACACACACACACACACACACACACACGTAAAAACGTGCGCGCGCGCGCGCCTACACACACCCCCACACACCCACACACACACACACATACGCGCGCGCGCGCGCGCGCACACACACACACACAGACGTGCGCGCGTGCGTATATATGCATGCACACACACGCGAGCACACACACACACACGCGCGCGCGCGCGCGCGCGCGTAAAAACATGCACACACACACTCACACACACACACACACACACACTCACTCTCAGAGAGAGAGAAAGAGAGAGAGAGAGAGAGAGAGAGAGAGAGAGGCGGACAGACAGACAGCGAGAAAACAGAAAGAAGACATACACACACAAACAGAGACGAGGGCTCTTGAAAAGGTTCCAAGCCATTTTAGTCTATGAAATCGATGCGGCTTGAAGTCTGGGCGAGACACATACATCGGCACCGGGCTGAAAGCTGTTACCGTCTGAGACGGACAGGCAAAGGACGACTGGATGAAAATAAACTGTTGAATGTTATCTATGGGTGTCTACAAAGTTCTGAGCATCGACATAAATTTTTGTTCACTATCAAAACAATAATTTACCTCCAGAAAACAATGAAAACATATGCATGTGTGTGTTTGTGTGTGTGTGTGTGTGTGTGTGTGTGTGTGTGTGTGTGTGTGTGTGTTACAAATTTCGGAACATAACACTATTTTTTTCACAATCAAAGATATAATTATTTCCAGAAAACAGTTGAAATTACTGATTGGAAAGTTTGGAAACCTCCACATTTTTTTTCACAATCAAAACAATAATTACCTTCCAGAAACCAGCTGAAATTACTGATTGGAGGTTTGAATAGTGGTTATCACTGTAACAAAACGATGATCATGAAGCCAATAAAAAGACATGAGAACGAAGACATCAGTGAGAACGATGACATCAGAGAATAAGGACAATGGCATTCATCAGCGAGGACCGCGACACCAGTCGGTTAGAATCACGACATCAGTCAGTGAGAACTACGGCACGACACAGTGAGAATCATGACATTGGTTAGTGAGAAGGATGACATCAGTCAGTGAGAATCATGACATGACACAGTGAGAATCATGACATCAGTCAGTGATAATCATGATATCAGTCAATGAAATTCATGACATCAGTCCGTGAGAACCATGACATCAGTCAATGAAATTCATGACATCAGTCAGCGAGAACTATGACATGACACAGTGAAAGCCATGACGTAATTCAGTGAGAACCATCAGTCAGTGAGAACCATGACGTCAGTCAATAAAATTAATTAAATCAGTCAGTGAGAAGCATGACATCAGTCAGTGAGAAACATGACATCAGTCAGTTGAAATAATGACATCAGTCAGTGGAAATCATGACATCAGTCAGTGGGAATCATGACATCAGTCAGTTGAAATCATGACATCAGTCAGTGGGAATCATGACATCAGTCAGTGGGAATCATGACATCGGCCAGAGAAAATCATGACATCAGTCAGTGAGAATCATGACGTCAGTCAGTGAGAATCATGA
>JADBJO010000702.1:217500-222500 GCA_016801955.1 Conus betulinus | reverse complement strand
CCAAATATATTTGCTCAGTTCTGTTTGGTTTTGTGTATTTTTCTTTGTTGAATGACTGTTTATGGTTTGCATATCTGGTTTTGAAGTGATTTTCAGTGATCCCTATGTATGTTTCTTTTTCATTTTTCTGATGTCACAGTGGCTTGGTATACAATGTGTTTATAGAGGCATTGTTGCTTTAGGGGACACTGTTCTTTTGTAGTGCAAAAAAAAGTGGTTACAGCTACAAACTACAATACAACCCAGATAACAACATGAACAAAAACAAAAAAAGCAGGAAAAGGAAAATCACATGGTACAACCCTCCATATGATGGACGAGTAAAAACAAACGTAGGGAAAGAATTTTTTAAAAATTTTGACAGCATCCTTCCCAAAAGAACACAAATTGTCCAAAATATTCAACAAGAACACCATCAAACTATCATATTCATGCATGCCTAACCTTAAAAATATAATTGATTCATCCAACAAAATGAAAAGCAACACAGCAAAGAAGGGTGAAGAAAGGAAATCCTGCAATTGTACTACAAAAGAACAGTGTCCCTGTCCCTTTCTGCGGTCACTGAGGAGAAACAATCAGGTTTCGAAATACCGGTATCTGACCAGCAGTTATATGTTAGTGAGCTTTCTCCCCACTGGAGATGGTCTCCCTCTTTGGAGACTATAAGCTTGCTGAAAGTTCATTTTGAGTAGCATTTATTTATTCCCATTCACCCACTCAAGCACATACTGTCAGTTAGGCAGAATCATCTACCACTGCAGATATGAAGGCTTACCACCCCCCTATTTCTACAATCTGAGACATAAGAGCAAGCTTTGTTTATAATTCAATATATATATATATATATATATATATATATATATATATATATATATATATATATATTTTTCATGTATTTGAAGATTTATTTTTTGTGATTTCATCGGTGAAAATCCCCCAAAACAATAGAAATAATTGGTGAGGAGTTGTTGTTTTGATGAACTGTCGGTTTAACATTAAATGCTGGCTCAAATTTATGGCAGGCCTGAAAACGCTTGCATGGATTGTGTAGTGATTGAGCCCAACACCCTAACTGTGGTGTGTGGCCACAGCTGACCGGTCAGTGAAACTCATAGTCCACACTGGCCGGAAGGGGGACCTGGGTGACCTACATTTTCCCCACAGGGACGTGGAGTGAATGACACACGTCACAGCGATGGGGGTGAAACAAAGCTCCCGCCTTGGTCCCGTTCTGTCTGGAACTGTAGCGGTCTTGGCGGTTCTCCAGGAAAGAGGCTCCGGGCTGCGGGTCCTTGAGGGGATCGATTTGGCCAGTAGGTCAGACAGGAAGATAGTGCTCAACCCCCACCCCGACCCCCACCCCCCGCCCCAGCCTCCACCTCGCTCCCCGCCCCCTATCCCGATCGAGGTACAGTTTTTATTTTTGTTTTTTTTTTTTTTTTTTTTTTTTTTTTAAGTTGCTGGCCGTTTTCGCGAGTCAGACGGCTTTTCTTTGTGAAGTTTTCCTTCTCTGAGCTCTACATTTTTCGTGTTTTTAATTTTTTTTTTTTTTTTATGACGGTTGGTCCAAGCACACTGAGTTTTGGTAGCGTTGATGTATTGTTTCAAAAACTGACGCATCTGCAGACAGGCCACAGAAACAAATGAATGATTCTGGAAGTTTATGATCCGAGACCTTCCAGAAAGTGCCTTAAAGTGTTTGTAGACTGTTGCAGATGTTTTAATGGGCTGTGCAATAATCACAGGTCTGGAACTTTCGGAATATTCCATTCATTTCCACTGGCTTTGCCTTCGCCATGGTTCTAGGTTTGGGGTGGTACAGGCTGCCTATGACATAGGTTTGGTTGTTTGGAGAGAGAGCGTGATATACAAATTGTGTAGGGGCTGCATGGTACTGGAGTTTTGGGTGTTATGAACCACAAACGGTCAGGGTTTGTGTTGTATGCAGAGAGTTGGGGCTGCAGGATAGATGTTTCAGATTGTTCAAAAGGCCATATTAAGACTGATGTGTGAACCTTCTGTTGGCGGTGAAGACGTTAAGCGTATTACCAGAGTAAACCTTTTTTTTTTTTGTTCCTGTCTTGATCTAATTCAGCGAGAGAATAAAAGCGAACTCCTTATCATTGACCTCAGTCAGCGTTCTGTATCCGCTGATGGGCCACTATTTAATCAATATGTACATGAGCTGGCAAATATTGATAAATGACCTGTGCTTTGCGTGATCTTCTTGATATAGCTGTTAAGTTTTTTGTTTGCGTTATTTCGCGAATGTTCCCTAAAACAAAAATCTTTGAAAGAATTCGATTTACGCTCTCCCCATCCTCTGCTACCCCTAACCATCATCTCATCAGTTTTACTGGCAATCATAAGCCTCACGTTTCTGAAGTAACGATGGCCCTCAATCTTAAAACTAAAATCAATGTGCTAACAGATAGAACTGCCATATTCTCCCTTCGAATGAGCAGACGTACTGTCTCTTTAACAGAAATGAAAACCCGCTTTCTTTTCTAGCTGTGCTAAGTTAGGAACACCACCCTCTTGTTAATCCATCTAACCGATTTCCGTGTCTTCTCCTTCTACACCGTCTCTCAGTCTGCATAAGTATTTTTCTTCTTCCAGCCGTTTTACTTGCTCCCCTCCCACCCCCATTACTTTTCACAAATAGAATCTGTTCACAAGCCTTAGGATGTGTGGCAGACTTTTCAGCTCTTAAAGGAAGGCAGTGAAATCGGACACCAGTGTCCAGTAAGGCTACTCAGGATTTATCTTTTGTGTAGAAGTAATGTTTCATTGGTTTGTCTTTTTTCTAAAAGGGAGGTAATACTAATAAGCAGTATGGCTGCCACCTGCAGCAGAAAAACATAACCTGATAGTGCATCTGTTGTACGGTGTAGAGTTTAACTGCTTAGTTCATTGACTTTGGTGTACTGTGTGATGCAGAGACTCGGGCATTCGTGGCGTGCTTTTTTTCCTTTTTTTTTCTGCAGTTCCATCTCCTGTGCTACCTCAGTAGCACTGCTCATTCCGATCCCCCGTCCACAGCCACAGCCCGGCCCGTCCCGCCGCTGCCCAGGCACCGGCAATCCACAGGGAACAGTCAATGTCAAGACATCAAGAGGCAACCCACCAGAGGAGACACTGCACTGCTGCCGACTCACTTCGGTGGTGTTCAGTGGCGCCTGCTCTGATCCAACATACGCAGGACATCACCCACTAAGCCCCATTCTGACGACAATAACTGCATAGTCGAGGAGCCTGCGTGAGTGAGCTCCCCCTCCGGAGAGTGGCGTGTCTTTTTTTTGGTGAAGGTTTTGAGGTGTACAGAGCTTCCATCTTTGGGTGATAACCCTGGTGTTGCCCTCATTGTTGGTGGGCTTGAATAGTTAAATAATTAAGTCAAGTGGAGTGGCGGTATCACGCGAAAAAGTATGTAGTTCTAAGTTTTGCATTGGACGGGTTTCTCTGCCTGTCCGCTAAGGTACAATGGCACGTTATCTATTTCTCTCTCTCTCTCTCTCTCTCTCTCTCTCTCCCCCCCCCCCCCCCCCCCCCCCAAGATGTTCAACTCTTTCCCGCCTGAAAAGTATTTATGATCGCACGTCTCAGTGAAGGACCGTACAAGCAACAGATGTACGCCTTCCTCCCAAGGGGACAACCTAAGACTACACGGCAGAGCGATGAAAGGGTATGATACCCAGAGACGCAACGCGCGCTGACCTAACACTGTGCAGTTGCACGTCAACGTGATTGGACCGTACAACACACGTGACTGACCAGAACACTCTATTGTTGCGTGTCAGGATGAATGGGCCTTAGAATCCTCAGGCATACTACGCGCTTCTTTTGGCACGCGGTAAATTTACATCTCAGAGCACACTCTAAAAGGACACTCAAAAGTACACTCTAAAATTACACCTCAAAGCACACTCTGAGATTACACATCAAAGCACACTCTAAAATCACAACTCAAAGCATACTCCAAAATCAAGCCTCAGTGCACACTCTAAAATTATACCATAATGCACACTTTAAAATTACACCTCGAAACGCACTCTAAAATTGCATCTCAAAGCACGCTCTAAAATCTAACCTCAAATATCACTCCAGAACTGCATCTTAAAGCACAGTCTAAACTTATGCCTCAAAGCACACTCTAAGACTACGCCTCAAACCGTGAATACTACTGTCATCCACAAGAATACACTGCGGAACAATGATAGGACGACGAAAACCACAGATACACTCATCTTTTCCATGAAAACACTGTGTGATCGATTGCAGATCAAAACGATAGGACCACAAAATACTCATAGAGATTACACTTTCCCTCTGCTCCTCTCAACGACTGAATGTCACATCAGTGTGATCACGAAACCCTAGATGTAAAACTCTCTCCCCTCAGAACGATCTCTGACAGCACTTAAAATGATAGGGCCATATAATCCTCAGACGTGGAGCTCCCTTCACCAGAATTTTCTGTGATTACAGGTTACGTCTATGGCTATAGTATCCTTAGACATACTGCTGTCTGACAGAAAACTATGCGATTCCATCTCCAATCAAAATAGCTGTGAACTTCTCGAATATGATAATCTATTCGTCAGAATACTTTGTGATTGCAAATCAAAACGATATAGCCGTGAAATTCTCAGACATTTTACTACCTCTGCTTTGATGATTTGTAACTGCACCTCAAATGGATAGGGCCGTGGGATTCTCGTATCCACTTCTGTCTTCAGCATGAACTCTGTAACTGCACAGCCAATCGATGGAACCGTGAACTTCTCAGACCTGCTACTTTCTACCGCCAGAGTAATCGATGATTGTGAGTGAACTCGATAGGACCAACAAACTTTTCAGATGTGCTACCCTCTCACACTCTGTGATTGCTTGCTAGGGTAACAGAAGCATGGAAACCTCGGATATCCCTCTGTCTGTCCATCCAGAATACTCTACAGTCTTTTCGCATCTGCGTCAAAACGATAGAATCGTGCAGT
>JADBJO010000702.1:207500-210000 GCA_016801955.1 Conus betulinus | reverse complement strand
ACTCGGAACCATGAAAAAAAGAATAAGCAATCACCTATCTTCTCAAATCTGGTGCAAAACAGACGTTCCTAAGAGTAGTAGTAATAGATGATGACCTGCTTTTATGAAATCAGATAGACATCATTTCACTTCACTATTTCGACTTCGTATCAGTGCGGACTTTCCCTCTGGTGGCTGGCTTCTTGGCCTTCTGTTGCTGACAGCTCTCAATGAATTGCTGGCATTGTGACCTAAAACAGGATGGAGCTGAGTTGTGCGGGAGGTGTGAGAGAGTAATAATGGAGAAACAGCACAGATAATAAGGCAAAAAAGAAATGGTTTGTCTGGCACCCATTACCCCGTATCTCTGTTTGTCAGTAAGTGTGAAGAATCACTTTTTGGCACCATGGCACAAATCGTCTGTCAGGCTCTCACCTCAGACAGGAGAGATGTTTCTCCTCCACAGAATTCAGGCCAATGGAATCATTGCCCAGGCCAGAATATTTACTGGTCAATGAAACTAAGCTGTAAATTTTTCTATCAGTCCAATCAGTTGGGATCTAGTAACATAATGAAGACACCTTCCCCCTCACCCAATCATTCTAAAATACCATGAGCACAGAAAAAAAAAGTGTGCAAGGTGTTGCTTATTTACTGCCCAATGCAGTGCAGAGATTGGGACAAAGATGGCGTCTCTAGACGTCATAATCAATAGACATAAAAAGCACGAAACAATACTCTCCAGAACACATGGTCAGTATTATAATGATCATTCAGTTATACTCTCTCTCTCTCTCTCTCTCTCTCTCTCTCTCTCTCTTTGTGTCTCTCTCTCATTCTCTCTCTCTCGTCTATCCACTATGGCCTTTCATTTAACGTCTAAAGTCCACTATTCGTGATATCAGACCAAAAAAAACTAAAAGTGAATGTGTATGGAAGTAATGCGCGAACGTGCACATAATGTGTGCATGTGTATATGTATGTGTGCGTGTGCAATGTGTGTGTGTTTGTGTGTGTGTGTGTGTGTGTGTGTGTGTGTGTGTGTGTGTGTGTGTGTGTGTGTGATAGTTGTGGATGTGTGTGGTGAATATCGTTACATAAGTCATAAGTGAAGATTAACATAAAACAAAATACTTAAAACCAGCAATCAATTAAAAGTCAAAACGCATGAAAACCCCCCCCCCCCTCCCCACCCCCCCAGTTAAAAAATATCCTTTGCTTCCCCCCACCTCCCCCCCCATCCCCACCATGTAGTATCCACCCCCCCCCCTTCTTCCTCCTCCCCCGCAAATAAAGTTAATAAAAAATGTTCAAGTATTTTCCAATAGGGGTGCGTTCTCTAAATGTACAAAAGAATTCATACGTTAAAGCTGGTGCCTCAAAAAAATAGCCTGCACAGTATTTTGCTTCAATACTGGAATGGTTTTTTTTTTCATATCACTGCATAAAAACAATATGATCTGGAGTAATTTTGTTTCCACATAAGCAAACGTTTTTTTACATATTTTGTTTTAAATGCATTAAGTTTCCACCTGTACATTAATGAGAGTAATTTTTTTTATTACAGTTAAAATTCTTTTTGATTCTTTTAAAATCAAACTGTTCTTTATTGACATAATCTACCATACTATATTCGAAAGCTTTCCAGATATGTGACTTCACTAAGTTACACTGTTCATGTATTGTACTGATAAGGGAAAATTGAACAGTTCTGAATCAAGACTATATTTTTGGCTCCACGTTTAGCTGCCCTGTCTACTTTTTCATTATAATGAAAAGAACAATGTGATGTGAAGGAATCCAACAAAAAGCTACATGGGTTCCCTCTTGCAATTAGCATGTGTATCATGCAGCTATCTCTATGATCATTTCAGGTCTTGTGTGCCATTGAAAAAACTGTTAATGCCTGAAGAACTGATTTAGAATCAACACAGAAACAGAATTTGAAAATATTGTTTTTGGAAAGTTTAAAAGGTATTTTTAAAGCCAGGAATATTGCTGTTAATTCTGCTGTAAATATCGATTTATTAAATCCGATATAAAATGATTTCTCTGCTCTTAGTCTGGTATAAAGAATGCACAACCTGTTTGGTTACCAATGCACGAACCGTCTGTGTATATTTTTTCAAATAATTTGAATAGTTGTTTTCAACATGACATTTGATATAGCTTGATAACAGATTTATGTTTTTCATCTTTTTTTTATATCGGTATGATCAATATCAAAATGTGCTTTATTCAGCTCCCAAGGTGGTATAGGAGAAAATAACGGTCTAATGGATAGTGCATTGTTATTGATTGAAAACTCCAGAGAATGGTAATACTTTTTTGATGTGTAAGTTGCCAATGTTTTTTGAGAAGCTATAGATTTAGCTCTTTTAGGAAAATCAATATCTGACCTCATTTTTATTTTCAGATGTAATGGTGCGTTTTATTAGTTGTACTCTTGATAACAAATTTACAACACGCTAACTCTCTGTATTCATCTAAGGGAAGCATCTGCGATTCGTAATAAGTGCGA
>JADBJO010000702.1:200000-202500 GCA_016801955.1 Conus betulinus | reverse complement strand
GGATAGTGTTCAGAGTGCAGACAAACCAGCCGAGACCATACAGCTACGCCTACGTGCACTGATCCAGGGATGGGATGGCTCGTCCTGTGATTTTCAGTGAAGGATTTTGGATTCCATGTGCAGCCACTGCATGCCTTGTGTGGCTCCGAAGAGCGGGTATGTCAAATGTTGATGTTGACGAGGAAGATCGCCGGAATTGAACTTTGACCTTTTTGCTTCCACCCCGATTCGTTCTAATTGACGATCGTTTCCGGAAAGCTCTTTTTGCGTGGACACAGTTTGAGAACCGTTCACTTGACAGTTGAAGATTAAATCAAATGATACATTAATGATTGAATTCAGTTTTCAGTATCAGCACGTGTCCTTATTTTTTATGTGGTGCATTTTTTAAAAGTCTGTCAATGTGTGTGTGTGTGTGTGTGTGTGTGTGTGTGTGTGTGTGTGTGCGTGTGTGTGTGCGTGCGTGCGTGCGTGCGTGCGTGTGTGTGTGTGTGTGTGTGTGTGTGTGTGTGTGTGTGTGTGTGTGTGTGTGTGTGTGTGTGTGTGTGTGTTGTGCGTGCGTGTATGTGCGTGCGTGTGTGTGTGTGTGTGTGTGTATGAGAGAGAGAGAGAGAGAGAGAGAGAGAGAGAGAGAGAGAGAGAGAGAGAGAGAGAGAATTCATAAGTGCATTTTTATTACCCCAAGCTTTTAGACAAGAGCAGGGAAGAAATCGAAGAGAATGCGCCTCACACGTACTCTGTGACTACCAAATCAAATACCTCTGAAAGGACCAAAAAAAAAAAAAAAAAAAAAAAATCGCTGGTCTACCAAATGGACACAACATACTGAATTAGACACCATCAGCCAGGTATGGAATACTTTTCATACACATATCCTCCCCTTCCCCAACTCCTCATCGTAACGATGTTCACCCCCCAGGAGAGACATCACAGGGAGCTAAACAGCCAGAAAATCCCTTCACCGCTTCAATCCCATCGACACGTATCCCCCACACCCGGATGAACCAAAACGCCATCATAATTGGCATGGGAGATGATTCGTATCGTTCGTGGATCTGCACGCTGAATTGATTGGTCGGAAAGGCAGACGCGGTGCTGTCTGGATTAGGTAGGTAGAAAGCGGTCTGGCCAAGCGGAAGGATCCAGTTTGCCGTGTTCTATTGACAGGAACATTGGCCTCTGGTAGAAACGGAGACAGCGTGAGACTCACGCTTTGCTCTCTTCCCGCCCTGGTTGGTGTCTGTGACTTGAGGGATCAATTGGTGTCTGTGACTTGTGGGATCAGTTGGTGTCTGTGACTTGTGGGATCAATTGGTGTCTTTTACTTGTGGGATCAATTGGTGTCTATTACTTGTGGGGATCAGTTGGTGTCTTTTACTTGTGGGATCACCTGGTGTCTATAACTTGTTGGATCGATTGGTGTCTCTGTGACTTGTGGGGGATCAATTGTCTGTGACTTGTGGGATCAATTGGTGTCAGTGACTAGTGGGATCAATTGGTGTCAATGACTATTGTGGGATCAATTGGTGTCTGTGACTTGTGGGATCAACTGGTGTCTATGACTTGTGGGATCGATTGACAAATTGAATGATTGGGCTGGGTTGGGGATAAAAGAGGGAAGTGTCGTTGTGTGAATGTGCACACCGATCTTGAATTAGTTCAAGGGAGAATGCGCGCGCGCGCGCGTGTGTGTGTGTATGTGTGTGTGTGTGTGTGTGCGCGCGCGCGCTTTAAGCATGCATCCATTATGCTATGCAGACTAAAGTCTGTGAGTGCAAAATAAAAGGGAGTGCTCTGGTTTGCCATTAAAACCAAGTCACAGTATTTCACTGGGTTCTCAACATACAAGACACATGCCTCTTCATTAATTAATTCCTTTCTAAAGATGCCCTCCATGGTGAGCAAGATATTCAAACTTTCGACAGATGATGGAAAGGAGGCTTGGTCTTGATGTGATTATGTGCTGTGTGGCTGTCTTGCTTTCTAATGCTTTTATTAGTTCACTGAGCGGATTGGACAGCACGTGCGTTGCCTGATCTTACACAGGCATTTAGAGGGTGGGGGGTGGGGGTGGGGTAGGGGGAAGGGGGGGGGGGAGAATATGTTATGTTGTGTGTGTGTGTGTGTGTGTGTGTGTGTGTGTGTGTAGATAGGTGCATGCTCTTGCGTGCAAATATGGCCACGACTGTTACATCGACGTTTGAATAATTTTTAGGAGTTAGACAGTCTAATTTGTCGGATATCCATACGCGCCATTTTACCCAACGCGCGTTTTCTGGAAGATCATCTAGGATCCAGTCTGTCTCTTTTCTCTCTCAGCAAAGTATTCCTGGAACAAAACATCAGTCAGACAAGTTCACGGCAAGTTTTATGTTCATATCACTGATATCAGTGAACTCGTGGGTAGTTCGTCGTTACGTGTACCTAGTCGAGGTCTCCATTCCAGAAGTGAAACTGAAAAATCTGACACTGCGACTGAGCATCTCCTGTACGATGGATA
>JADBJO010000702.1:172500-190000 GCA_016801955.1 Conus betulinus | reverse complement strand
ACTTGTTACGCAATGATCTTACTTTTTATCATGCTACAGAAAACACATTTCTTCTAAACTAAGTTTTAGAGGACAATAAAAGGTTCATTATTTAATATTGAATAAATAAACGTATATAGGTATTTATGCTTTCATGTATGTATGTTTTAAATACATACATAAACATGTAAGAGAGAGAGAGAGAGAGAGAGAGAGAGAGAGAGAGAGAAGAGAGTATGTGTGCATGTGTGTGAGTTGTGTTTGCATTGTGTGTGTGTGTGTGTGTGTGTGTGTGTGTGCGCGCGCGCGCATGCGTGCGCGCACGCTTGTGTGTGCATGCAGTTAGTGTGTGTGTGTGTGTGTGTGCGCGCGCGTGTGTGTGTGCGCTGTGTGTGTGTGTGTGAATGAGTTAGTGTGTGTGTGTGTGTGTGTGAGTTAGTGTGTGTGTGTGCGCGCGCGCGCTGTGTGTGTGCGCGCGCGCGCGCGTCCGGGGGGGGGGGGGGGGGGGGGGGGGGGGGGGTCCCTACTTATCTGTAAGCTCATTTCAAAAGAACAGAGGGAAAGTTCTGTTCTGTCTTTGTAAATCCCTTTCCAAAATATACCAACTCTTTTGGAGACCCAGACACTCTAAAGACAATTGACCAGAAGCAATACAGAAAAGAGGGGATCACTTGGTCCTCTATTGCTACCACATTTCTCGCCGGGTAAGTGCCATGATCGACCACCTGGGATGACCATCTCTCCTAGATCGTAGACGAGAGCCAGACGGTCTATGTTATTCAAGATCACAGGAGTGGTGCAGTCTTAGTAAAGCAGTCCCCATCCCATTTAGCTCTGGCAGTCAAGTGAGACTACTATGGGATCCTAATGAAAGTCCACAATACCTGTTTTCTTCTAAAAACATCGTGAAAAGAAGGGATAGTGATTATTTGCAAGTGAAAATGGTAATTATTACTCAGGTTGCTTGCTGCATCACAAGCACTTTTTTTTTTAGCTCGACAGAATGTATATGTAGACACCACACTGGTTTGGGCCGATGATGGTGGATATCGGCAAGGTGTTCAGAGATGCGTGTCTCACGTGGGTGGGATGTCTCACCTACAAGTATCTTACTACACAGTTTGCCTGCGATGGCTTACACGATGTTGCAGGTCGGACTAGGGAATGTTCGTTCAATTGTGAACGAGCCTTCGGGGCCATGTAGGATGGGTCAAGTTTGGTCAGAGGATGATTTTGCAACTGAGTTTTGAGTAGGGAAATGTACCTGGTCATTTAAACGTAGGGAATGTGTTCAATTTGAAGCGCACCAGCAGTTCTTAAGGTTTTTGTCGCGCCTAAAAGTAATCATGGGTTTGTCTCAAAGGTACATTTATGATATTCTACTATATACCAGTTGTACTTGAGGATCCTGCAGATGGGAAGAGTGTGTGGGTGAAAGAAAAAAAGAGCAGGTGGTGAGTCTGTCTGTTTCTTTTGGGGGCTGGGATTCCAAGACCTATGATCTGGATACAGCTATGGTGTAGGTGAGAGCATCATCAATGATGGCACGTATCCATGGTTGGTGAAAAACTCAAACAGTTTGGCTGCGTGTAGTGTGAAATCTCGTTCTACAGAGCAAGGTCTACACGGGCAGAGGAATTCAGAGAGTGCAATGCTGTGTATTGAGGAAGGGTGGTGGGGGAGATGTGTAGTCCTGAGTAGGAAAGTGCATTGGTGGGTTATAGAAAACTGAGGTTTTGAGCAGTTCGTCTTTGAAGGAAATGGTCCACGAAGCTGTCTCACTGGAAAAACGGTGGGTGTAAACTGTATGGCTGGATGGAAGGTCTGAACAAAGTTGAGGAAGATGTGAAGATTTTGACCTGCATGGCTATGGCTCCCATCCCGTACTCGATGTACATTTTGTAGAGCTCCAGTGTTGGGCTTGTATAAGAGGCTCGTAGGCGGTGCGCCAGATGTCCCATGAAAAGGCAGGCATAGGATGATCCCATTATGGTTTTCATAGGGACACCATTGACTTGCGAGAAAATGTGGTTGTTGAATTCAAAGGTGTTGAGGACGAGGACTGATTCTTTTAGTATTACCAGTGAAGCTGTGGTGAGTGTTGTTGGTTAGAGGGCCGTTCGTCACCGTCAACCACACAATCAAACATAATAGCTTACCAAAGACAGTTAAACTCCTCATGATGCCAGACACCAAACAATCCACTTTCCACCTACTCCCTACAGTACACAAAACCAACGCCCATGGTAGACCCATTTTGTCTGCTTGTAGATGCCCTACAGAACACGAACACATCACACACTACATTGACTCTCTTCTCCATCCCATAGTACAAAGCATCATCCCCACGTACCTCACAGACAACATTCATACACTCAGCATGACCAACTCATTCATAACAGCTCCACTTTCCAACCCGATCTTCTCTTCACTCTAGGTGTAGTCTTACTTTACACTTCCACCCCTCACGCTGACAGACTGAAGGCCCCTATTTCCTTTCTGGATGAACGGCCCCCTACACACACACACACACACACACACACACACGCGCACACACACACACACACACACACACACACACACACACATACGCACACACACACGCGCGCACACACACACACACACACACACACAAAATGTGTCCCAGTGTGACCCAGAGAAGTACTTTGAGAGAACCAGCTGGGATCCCAGAGAGAGAGAGAGAGAGAGAGAGAGAGAGAGACAGACAGACAGACAGACAGACAGACAGACAGACAGACTGAGAGTGCGATCATGGGGCTATTTGACTTTCATGTGTATGCAAACGCAGACGAGCGTCTGTTTGAACGTTTGAATGCGTGTGAGTGGGGTGGGGTGGGGGAGGCAAGCAAGCAGAGAGAGAGAGAGAGAGAGAGAGAGAGAGAGAGAGAGAGAGAATGTCTATCAGATGGAGAGAATTACGGCATTAATATTCAGCATCTCTCTCTCTCTCTCTCTCTCTCTCTCTCTCTCTCTCTCTCTCTCTCTCTCTCTCTCTCTCTCTCAACAGGGCATTCAGAGAACCTCGTGAAATTGTTGCGGTTTTGTGTTTCAGTTTGCGTACTGGATAACTGACGTTCTTCTTAGTGCTCTTGTTCTTCCTTTGATATGAGCAAACAGGAACTCTCAATACTGTCCACGTACTAATCTAATTCAGTAAGATACTCGCTGCATGGCTCAATATTCCTAATGCTCTCTATCCCCTCTGCATGTGGCTACTCGGTACTTTTCCTCATAGCTATACCCTCCGATAGAGATTCTCCCCGCTCGACATTCCCCCTGCTCGTTATTCCTTCGCTCATTACACAAAGGTTGCTCTGGGGCAGGTGTGGAGGGGGGGGGGGGGGGGGGGGGGGGCTACAAAAAATATAATCTTTTCCGTACAACAGTCACAGACCACAAGTCCACACAAGCACATCTGTGCGCGCACGGGCTTCTACACAACAGACACCGACACATGCATTCACACACACACACACACACACACACACACACACACACACACACACACACACACACACACACTCCGTTGGATTGTAAGGGGGAATACCCAGCAGTGGGAGTTTTGACCCAAAGAAAGCAGGGGGAGTATCAGGATGGAAATTTATTAATAAAGGGGATTGTGATTTGTTTATTCTTTCGTCTGGCGTGATACTGCATAATAATATCGTTTGTTGGATTTCCGCCGGCTGTTACCTCACTTTGAAACCAACAGAAATTAAAACATTCTGTTTGTCAGCACAAAAATTGTGTTTTTTAGTCTCTTTTTCCATTTCCACCACAAACAGACTTGTATCAGATTTATTTTATAAGCAAACAGACCACACAGCCAGACAATAATTTCCGCTCCCCTTTTCTGTCTTTTATTAGATTTCTTTCTACATACGAACAGACCATAGACAGCCAGACTACATATCCCGCGCTCCCTTTTTTCTGACTTTTATTAGATATCTTCTACATACGAACAGACCATAGACAGCCAGACTACATACCGTAGCCGCTCCCTTTCTTCTCTCTTTCTCTGAGCTTTTTACAAAGCTGGTCTATGTATATATTGGACGTAGACAAATGCATCTCTCTCTCTCTCTCTCTCCTCTCTCTCTCTCTCTCTCTCTATATATATATATATATATATATATATATATATATATATATATACTGTTCCATATCTTTTGATCTCCCTGGCATCCTTAAATGGATCCTCAAGCATAGGCTCAAAGATTGTCCCCTACATTTCATACTGTTTGCATAATGTTTTTAGTTTTCAGCAACTTTTTTTTCCTCTCCACACTTTTGTTTTGTTTAATTCTACTACCTTTCGCTGGCTGCTTTGGGGGTACTGTTGAATTCTTTTTCGAACCCCTTGGCGGTCAGAACACCACAGAATTATGGACTATGGTGTGTCTCTATATTTGACGTCAATAGCACAGACACAATCACCCGTGTCTCTCCCTGATGAGTCCGATTCAGCGGACGAAAGACCTCGGAGCAGGGGATACATACATATAGATCTGCCTTCGAGAGGGATTGCGATCGTTTCTCATGCAGCTAGTGAAGGGTTTTCATAATTATGATACGCATTTTCCCATTTACTTCATCTTCAGTTTTTTTTCCCCTCAATTTCAAATCCTTGCCAAGTCATTACTAAAATGATGGAAGAATTGTTAACCTGCACTTGTTGTCCCCCACTACTTAATTGTTCAGCGTTATCTCTCTCTCTCTCTCTATATATAAAATTACATAAAAACATGACTGAATTGGAAATAACAAAGTTCCCTCTGCAAAGACCCACGTCGTCTCATCAGACTTCTTCTCTGGTTACTTTCCCCTTATCCCCTTCGCAATACGCTCCTCGCTCTTCTCTCCCTCCCCTTCAATCGACATTAATCGAGAATGTCGGCGGCCATTTTGGACAACTGCCAAGGAAAGCAAGCGTCAGAGTCAAGAGAGAGCGCTCCCCTTCTCTCCAAATTCATCGCCATTTTTCGCGCTCGTTTGACACGCCGTGCCAACTTATTGACCATGCTTTACTCCATGTCATCTTTGGAAGAATGTTTTCTTTTCCATCATCTTTCAGGTAAGGTACCACACCAACAACTTGGTCTGACAAGAAATTGAGTTGTGTCTCGACGTTCAACTATTTTTATAACTGGTAATCTGACAGTTTACATGTAAGTAAAATATGAAGAGGAGATCATTTTGATTAAAAAAAAAGTGAACACAATGCGGGGGTTAGACTGTAAATGAACAAAGAAAAAGTGAATTAGTAAAATAGTAATGAAACAGAGATAATATTTGTTTAATGAAAGGAATTTCTGTTTAGTTCGTACCTACCATATCTTTGCTGTTAAATTAACTGTCATGTTATGCTTGATACATACCGAGTATTTAATTATTTACTATCTTGTGATTATTGTTCTTCTTTTTTTTTTCAGGGTGATACCTTTTTGCAGTGTCGTAAGAGCCCTGAAAAGGTCTTGTAAGATTGGCTGGGCAGTAATAACACTGAAACCTCAACTGTTTTGATAATGTTGACAACCATATATAAACATAGTCTCTGTCCTATCAATGTACGCACTGTGTGTGTGTGTGTGTGTGTGTGTGTGTGTGTGTGTGTGTGTGTGTGACATGGAAATATTCTGTTTGGTGGCACAAAAAAAAATTTGCTTTTAGTCTTGTTTCTTGCCGTCACCCACTTTGAAACCAACTGAAGTATAAGAATAGATATCCTTTACCTGCAAAGAGTCCATAGACAGCGAGACAATGCATCTCTGCTGCCTTTTTTCTTGTATTTCTATGAGCTTTCAACAAAGCTTGTCTACATACATACATTTTAGACGTAGACAAATACAGATACATTTATCTTGAGTTATACAAACATGACCTAACTAGAAGCCACAAAGTTTCCTAAGCAGAGACAGACGTCGTCTCATTAGACTTCTCCTCTGGTTACTTCCCCTCCTCCCCTTCCCAATAAGCTCCTCACCCTTCTCTCCCTTCTCTTTAATAATCGACATTAATCGACAAAGTCGGCGGCCATTTTGGAGAACTGCCAAGGGAAAGCAAACCCCCAGGTGAAGGGAGAGCACTCCCCACCTCTCCAAATTCATCGCCATTTTCGCGCTCGTTTGACAAGCCGTGCCAGCTTATTGACCTTTTTTTTTTTTTTTTTTTACCCCTGGCATCTCTTGTGGACTGTTTTCTTTCCATCATCTCTCAGGTTAGGTACCTTGCCAAGAATTTTGTCTGACAAGAAATTGAGTTGTGTCTCGACATTTGCGATTGCTCACATCTGGAGCCACCGGCGTGGAAGGAACCGTTCAACTGTCTCTGTAGTTCGTAATTTTTTTTGTGTGTGTCTCATCTTCTGTGCCACAACCTCAGTGGCAGTGCACCCACGCCGCTCATTCCAACACCCCGTCCACAGCCCGGTCAGTCCCACGGGCAGTCCCTGCATCGGCAATTCACAGGGAAAAGTCATTATCAAGTTGTCAAGAGGCAACCCACCGGAGGAGACACTGCACTGCTGCCGAATCACTTCGGTGGTGTTCAGTAGTGCCTGTTCTGATCCAACATACACAGGACACCACTACTAAGACCCCTACTGACGACAATAATTGCTTAGTCGTGGAGCTGGTGTGAGTGAGCTTTCCCTCCAGAGTTGGTAATTTGATAGTTTGCATGTAAGTAGAATACAAAGACGAGAATATCAGATCTAAAAAAGAAACAACAAAAAGGAACACAATGTAGGGGTTGGACTTTTAATGAATATAAACAAACGAAAAGTGTGTAAGTAAAATGGTTATGAGATAGATAGAAGATTTGTTTAAAAGAATTTGTGTTAATCTGTACCTGCCCTATAAGCGTTACTAGATTAGCTGTCATGCTTGATGAATAAAGGAGTATTTCATGTATCTTGTGATTACTGTTCTTCTTTTTTCAGGGTGATACTTTGTCACAATTCACTTCAACCCTGAAATAGTCCCGTGTGGTCAGCTGCTCTATAATAACACTGAAACTAGAACTGTGTTAATAATACTGATGACCATTTTTCAACTTAGTCTCTGTCTTATCAGTGCACCATGCTGCGTGTGTGCGTGTGTGTGTGTGTGTGTGTGTGTGTGTGTGTGTGTGTGAGTGTGTGTGTGTGTGTGTGTGTGTGTGTGTGTGTGTGTGTGCGTGTGTGTGTGTGTGTGTGTGTGTGTGTGTGTGTGTGTGTGTGTGTGTGTGAAAATAAAAATAGTCTGTTTGGTGGCACAAAAAATGTTTTTTAGTTTTGTTTCCAATTCCTGCAGTCACCCCGGTTGTAAGCCAAGTGAGATGTCAGTACTTTACACACCAACAGACCATAGCCAGCCAGGCAGTGCTTCTTTGCTCCCTTTTTCTGTCTTTCTCTGAGCACCTGTCTCTACATATTTTGGACGTAGACAAATGCACTAGATCTATTTTGAGTTGTATAAATATCACAAGTGGAAATCACAAAGTTCTCTGTAGAGACGCACGTTCTCGCATCAGAGTACTCCCCCGAATACTTCTCCTCATTCCCTTGCCAATAAGCCCCTCGCCCTTCTCTCCGTCCTCTTCAATCGACATTAATCGACAAAGTCGGTGGCCATTTTAGAGAACTGGCAAGTGACAGTACCCCCCCCCCCCCCCCCCCCCCTCCCCCAAGTCAAAAAGAGCGCACTCCCCTCCACTCCAAATTCATCGCCATTTTTCGCGCTCGTTTGACATGCCATGCCAACTTATAGATCGCGGTTTACCCGTGTCATCTCTTGTGGAACGTTTCCCTTCCATCATCTGTCAGGTTAGGTACCTCGTCAACAATTTTTTCTGGTGAGAAATTGAGTTGTGTCTCGACGTCTGCGTTTACTCACGTCTGGAGCCAACGGGCGTGGAAGGAGTCGTTGAGTCGTTCAGCTATTTCTGTGATTGATAAGTTGATAGTTTGCGTGCCAGTAGAGTATGAAGACGAGAACAATTGGTTGAAAACAAAAAACAACGACAACCCTCCCCCCAAAACAACAACAACAACACACAACAACTAAACGAATGCAATTCAGGGGCTAGACTACAAACAAAAGTGTGAGTAAAATAGTAATGAGATGGAGATAAGATTTTTCGTTAACAAAAGGAATTGTGTTTAGTTTGTACCTGTCGAATAGCTGTTACTAGATTAAACTGAAATAAACTGAAACTACAGCTGTGTTTATAATGTTGGCAACCGTATTGAACATACTCTCTGTCATGTCAGTGCGAGCGAACTGTGTGCGTGTTTGCGTGCCGGCGTGCGGCGCGCGCGCGCGTGTGTGTGTGTGTGTGTGTGTGTGTATGAACATTATGATACTCTGGCAGCACAAAATTTCATTTTCAGTCTTTTTTTCAAACACCTCCTGTGGTCGCCACACTTTGAAACCATCTGAAATTATAACATTAAGCAGATTTTTATTAAATTTCTTGTATACGCAAATAGACTATAGACAGCGATACAGTGCATCTCTGCTCCCCTTTTCTCTCTTTTTTTCTGGGCTTTTGACAATACTGGTACACACACACACACACACATACACACACACACACACACACACACACACACACACACGCACGCACACGCACACACACACACGCACACACACACAAGAAGTAATAAAATCCGCACATACAGGTTTTACTTCAAACTATATATATATATATATATATATATATATATATATATATATATATATATATTAAAAATACTGCTAAAACGCCTAATAAAAATCTTAAGGTGCTCAACCCCTTGGGGAGCAACATCTGTTAAAAATAGTATGATAAAAGGAAGTTTTAAAAATCAACAGATCTGTTTCGAGCCAGCGCTCTCGTCAGGACAATACTGACGAGAGCGCTGGCTCTCGAAACAGATCTGTTGATTTTTAAAACTTCCTTTTATCATACTATTTTTACAATATATATATATATATATATATATATATATATATATATATGCATTGGACGTAAGATAAACACACATACATCTATCTTGAATTATACAAGCATGACTTAGCTAGAAGTCACAAAGTTCCCTCTTCAGAGACGCACGTCCTCCCGTCAGACTACTCCACCAGTTATTTCTTCTGGTCTCCCTTCCCAATAAGCCCCTCCCTCCTCTTCAATCGACATTAATCAACAAAGTCGGCGGCCATTTTGGAGAACTGCCAAGGGAAAGCAAGCCCCCAGGTCAAGAGAGTGCACTCCCCTCCTCTCCAAAAATTCATCCCCATTTTTCGCGCTCGTTTGACACGCCGTGCCAACTTATTGACCGTGGTTTTACTTCATGTCATCTCTTGTAGAACATTTTCCTTCCATCATCTCTCTCGATGTCTGCGTTGCCTCACGTCTGGAGCTACCACGTGTGGAAGGAATCGGTCGCTATTTCTGTAATTGGTAATTTGATAATTTGCATGTAAGTAGAGTATGATGAAGAGTACATTTAATTCAAAAAAAAAAAAAAAAACACCGAAAGCAACGTAGCGGTTAGACTGTAAACTTATGTAAACAAACAAAAAGTGTGTTAGTAAAATAGTAATGAGATAGAGAGAAGATTTATTTTATGAAAGGAATTTGTGTTTAGTGTGTATCTGCGGTATACCTATTACTACAGTAGCTGCCATGTTATGTCTGGTGTATAAAGGAATGCTTCATCAGTCATTATCTTGTGACTGTTGTTCTTCTTTCTTTCTTTAGCATATTTTCTTTTGCAATGTTGTGACAGCCATGAAACAGTCCTGTACGGTGGGCTACGTTATAATAACACTGAAACTAAATAAGTGTTGATAACGTTGACTGAGTTGTGTATCGACATCTGTGTTTGCTCACGTCTGAAGCCACCATGCATGGAAAGAATCGTTTAAATTATTTCTGTAATTGTTAATTTGATAATTTGCATGTAAGTTGAGAATGAAAACAAGAACGTTTGACTGAAAAAAATAGGAAAACAATGTAGGGGCTAGACTGCTGAACATACTCTCCATCTAGTCAGTGCACACGCTTTGTGTGTGTGTATATGTGTGTGTGTGTGTGTGTGTGTGTGTGTGTGTGTGTGTGTGTGTGTGTGTGTGTGTGTGCGTTTGTGAAAATTATGATATTCTGTTTAGCAGCACAAAATTTCGTTTTCAGTCTTTTTTCAAACTCCGCCTGCAGTCACCACACTTTGAAACCAACTGAAATTAAAACAGCAAGCAGATTTTTTATTACATTTTTTTTACATGCAAATACACCATAGATTGTGAGACAATGCATGTCTGCTCCCTTTATCTCTCTTTCTCTGGGCTTTTGACAAAACTTGTATGCATATGTAGATATATGTATTGGACGTTAGACAGATACACATATATTTATCTTAAATTATACAAACTTGACCTAACTAGAAGTCACAAAGTTCTCTCTTCAGAGATGTACGTCCTGCCATCAGATTACTCCTTCAGTTATTTCTCCTCTCCCCCTCCCCAAGAAGCTCCTCACCCTTCTCTCCCTCCTTTGCAATCGACATTAATCGAGAAAACCGGCAGCCATTTTGGAGAACTGCCTAGGAACAGCAAGCCCCATTCAAGATAGAGCACTCCCCTCCTCTCCAAAATCATCGCCATTTTTCGCGCTTGTTTGACACGCCGTGCCAATTTATTGACCGTGGTTTTTACTTCATGTCATCTCTTGTAGAACGTTCCTTTCCATCATCTCTCAGGTTAGGTACCTTGCCAAGAAGTTTGTCTGACAAGAAATTGAGTTGTGTCTCGATGTCTGCGTTCGCTCACGTCTGGAGCCACCATGCCTGCAGGGAATCGTTCAACTATATCTGTAATTGGTAAGTTGATAGCAGGCATGTAAGCAGAGTATGAAAACGAGAACGTTTGACTGAAAAAAAAACGACAAATGAAACGTAGGAGCCCAGACTGTAAACGAATATAAACAAACAGAAAGTGTGTAAGTAAAATAGTAATGAAACGGAGACAAGAATTTTATATAATGACGGAAATTTGTATCTAGTTTGTACCTGCCATATAGCTGTAATTAGATCAGCTGTCATCTTTTGTTTTCTGTATAAAGGAGTGTTTCATAGATCGTTATTTTGTGATTATTGTTCTTCTTTTTTCAGGGTGAGACATTTTCGCGATGTCGTGACAGCCTAGAAATGGGCCCGTGCAGTCGGCTTGCCTATAAAAAAAAACAAACTGTCTTAATAATGTTGACATCCATATTAAAACATAATCTCCGTCTCGTCAGTGCGCGCATGCTCTGAGTGTGTGCGTGCGTGTGTGTGTGCGTGCGTGTGTGTGTGTGTGTGCGTATGTGTGTGTGTGTGTGTGTGTGCGCGCGCGCGTATGTGTGTGCGTGCGTGCGTGCGTGTGTGTGTGTGTGTGTGTGTGTGTGTGTGTGTGTGTGTGTGTGTGAGAGAGAGAGAGAGAGAGAGAGAGAGAGAGAGAGAGGAGAGAGAGAGAGAGAGATACTGCCATTTTCGTATAAAAGAAAAGTTTCTTGGAAACGACTAGTTCTGTAGTTATAGTATCTAACTTGTAGGATGGTAGAGATTTTCCAGGCCCATTATCATCTGATAAAAAAAGGAACCGATCTCGGACTGAATCTCCCTTATCTTCTGTTTCTCTGTTGCCATAGCATTTTTCTCCTCTGCCGAGAATCTGAAAATCTGTTCACACTGAACAGCGTCATTTCAGCCTCCTGTGAATGCCGTGTCTGTATTGTTTTGTCCTGACTGGTTATGGCTTTTGGCATTCCTTCTAGCACTTTTGGCTGAGGTTTTCGTATTGTAGCCCGACGAGAGAGAGAGAGAGAGAGAGAGAGAGAGAGAGAGAGAGAGAGAGAGAGAGAGAGAATGTACATACATTCATACACATGGTCCCCGCCCCCAGCCCCTACACACACACACATAGACAGCCACCCATACCCACACAAGCACGCATGAACACGCGCACACATCATGCACGATACACACTCACACACACACGCACACACACACAGACACACACACGTGTAAACACACTCACGAATACACGCGCGCGCGCGTACGTGCACACACACACACCTGCACATACACACACACATGTAAAAAAAACCCACACAGTACCACAGACATACATACAGATGCACCGTGAGACACACACACAAACAGATACAGACACACTGACACAGACACACACACACACACACACACACACACACACACACACACACACACATACACACACGCACGCACGAACGCACTTGCGCACAGACGTATTTTTACGCACTTATGCACGTACGCACTTATGCACGGACGTACGCGCGCGCGCGCCACACACAGACAGACAGACAGACAGACACACACACACACACACACACACACACACACACACACACACACACACACACACACACACGTCGAAAACGAAGATAAAATATTATCATGATCTTGTTGAAAAGTATAGATCTGTCCCGACGCTTTAGTACCGAAGCAAATAATTTCATTCATTCACAACATGAAACTCTGGAGACTCGTTAATATCCCCCTCCACACACACACACACACTCATTAGCCATAGTGTGTATTGTTGTTCCCTGCCCGTTTCTATCAGCCGAGTCGTGACGTTTTCACCTGCCTCATTTTTCGCACATCTCGGTGGCGTTACACCCATACTGCTCATGCCATCCGTACACAACCCCATCCGTAGCATGCCCAAGGCACCCCATCTCCGGTAACCTGCGGGGAGCTGTTGATCTCAAGTCATACGAGGTAATCTGTCAGAGCGAACACTGCGCTGCAACTACGTCGGTTCTGCCTGATTCGCCATCTGGCACACGCGGTCCTGAAAAAGTGTTTCGTGATGAAACAAGCATATGTCACACGGAGTCTTGAGTGATGTTTCGTGTCGAAAAAGCATATGCCACACAGAGTCCCGAAACGGTGTTTTGTGTTGAAAAAAAAGCGTCCGACACGATGCTTCTCGAATGACACTTTTTGTATGCCATTTCAGGTGTGTTTACTTTTTACATCTTCTTCTGTCTCAGAGAGAAAAAACAGACTTTTCCAGGTCGTCATCATCAGCCAATCAACGGAACTGGTAGTGGACACATGACTAACCTTCACTTAATGTTTTTAGTTCAAAAAGTGGTGACTACAGGTGGATTTTAAAACAGATCTAAAAAGGAATTTTGAATAAATATGCCAGTTCACATAGACTAAGATGAACAGCATTCAGGACAATGAAAACGAAAAACAAGCCATCACGTATCTTCTAGAATTCGGCGCAAGATGGGCGTTGAATGAAGACGAACATGGTGTTCATCTTACGCCGAATTCGAAAAAAAAAAGATTATTCTTTCGTCGTTTTCATTCTTTTTTTTTTTTTTTATCTTGCCTGAAGAAGACCTAAGGAGTCAAAATGCGTCGTGCTTTGTCTTGTAATTTGTTTGTCCTTGTTAAGCGGCGGGGTTACTTAAAGTTCCTTTTAAAATTTGTTCACTTCGAGATCACACTGCAGACCAGAACTGGACTGGCACACTTCAAAACGTCAACATGCTAAACTAGAAGGGCGGTCGGGGAGAATGCGGACCTCCACCGCCACAATCGAACAGATCCACTTCTTTAATCGAGATCTGCGCACAAATTCGCGGTAAAATTGTATCGCCTCCGTCTGTTGGGCTACATTCCCACTGTCCACAAAGTTTTGTTGAAATCAATTGAACTGTGTTTGTGTAATCTTGTTATTTATACATTTATTTTTGTCTCATCTTTAGTACCATCTCAGTGGCACTGCACTCACACCGCTCATCCCGAGCCCCCGTCCACAGCCACAGCCCGGCTGGACCCGCCGCAGCCCCGGCACCGGCAATCCACAAGAAGCAGTCAGTGTTAAGTTGTCAGGAGGCAACCAACCGGAGGAGACACTGCAATGCTGCCGAGTCACTTCGGTGATGTTCATTGGTGCCTGTTCTGATTCGACATGCGCAGGACACCACCTACTAAGCCCCCTACTGACGACAATAATTGCGGAGCTTGTGTGGTGAGCTCTCCTCCAGGAGGGCGCCATGAATTTACCCGAACCGGGTTACACCCGATAGAATCAAACCAAGGCCACAGACTTGGAGAGGACATCGAAACTGAGGTTACCATGTGAGCAGCGCATTAAGGGCCATAGAATTGGATACTTTTTAATTAATGCTGATCGATGAGAATGAGGTGCTGCAAATGATGCTACGGATTTTCATTCCGGTCTGAGACTGTATGACAAGGCTGTACTCTACACTTCTTCTTGGCGTAGCATTGGTCTACACGGTCAGTCCGGCCCTTGGGATGAATAGTGCTGTTTTCTCCAGCTCTTGTAGGCTGTCGTACAGCTTCGTCATTAGAGCTGCCTCTGTTGGCCACACCTCTCTCCCTGTCTGTTCATGTAATGGGAATTTTTGGAGCACATGTTTCCGCTGGCTGTTCTTCCTGCTCACAAGGACAAACTGGAGAAGGCACCACCTTGAGTTTTCGGCATAAGTGGCTATTAAGTCTGTTGTGCCAGCCCGGTGCGGAGCCTCACCAGGTTGCTCTCTGGACAACAGATGACAATCATCCTTGGGTGTCCTGGGCGTTGTGATAGTCTAGATGATGCTTCGCATCTGGCTGTAGGTGATGCTGTTGTTACACTGCTCCCCTTGAGCACCCTTCCTCGCCAGGTGATTAGCCAACTCGTTGCCTGGTATCCCGGATTGGGCTGGAATCCACCGGAGCACCACTCTTCTGTCAGTAGCAACTTTCTGCAGTGCTTCGCTTTGCTTTTCAGATCAACAAACTCCCAAGCCACAGCGAAGTTCTCTACGCTTACTTTCATAACATATCCCGGCGTCAACCAGGCCCGAGAGATACAGGCACCAGCAGTGTTGATCAGGAAATTTGAGCAACACTGTCAGAGCTGCATCCATTAAGTGGATGAAACTCGACTGTGTGGTCCTTGTCTTCCCAACTGAGCCCGAAGCAAACTCACCTCTGGTCAGGAACCGGTCGGGGCAGAAAAAACCCACAGGGCTTTGATGGGAATCGACCCCACGAGCTCTCCGGCCGGGAGTTCGCGACACTAACCACTTCGACACGGCGGCTGGTGTTTTTTGTGTAATCTTGATGACAGACAGATAAACAAACCAACAAACGCTGGTGGAAGCACAACTCTTTGGCGAAGATATCAGTCTCTGATTCATTCCAAAGCCATTTGATCTAGGGCTTGCAAGATAAAAGGCTGGGCGAAAAGGGGGCGAGAAATGAGAGGGGTAGGGGATGGGGGGGGGACGGGGGGGGGGGGGAAGGGGCAGGGGGAGGGGGGGACGCAAGCGGCTGGATCCTGCGGTCAAGTTTGCGGACCAGTCGGATCTAACATTTTGGCCAAGAGCATTGTTTATCGTGTGGCATGCTTTGCAACCAAGCAGTTTCAGAAACCCATTATTCAAAATTATTGCGCCTCTTTGGATAGCGTTTTTTTTTTTTTCTTAGCCCGGAAACTCATGTCGTGTGACTTGGATTCGATGAAACGAATCGACTTCTCAGCAGGTTGCTCTTTCCTCCAAGCTGTGTTATGAGCCCGTATATAGGCTGTTTGTTTTTACTCTCGCTGTCTCTGTCGCTGTCTCCCTCTGTCTCACTCTGTCTCTCGAGCCCGTATATAGGCTGTTTGTTTTTACTCTCGCTGTCTCTGTCGCTGTCTCCCTCTGTCTCACTCTGTCTCCCTCTGTCTCTCTCTCTCTCTCTCTCTCTCTCTCTCTCTCCTCTCTCTCTCTCTCTGTGTGTGTGTGTGTGTGTGTGTGTGTGTGTGTGTGTGTTTTCTGTCTGTTTTGGCTGTTTGTCTGTCTGTCTGTCTGTCTGTCGGATCCTCAGTCCATGTTTGTCAGTTTTTTCCCTGTCTGTCTGTCTACCCGTCTCTTTCTCCTTTTCTATCTGCCTTTCTCTCTGTCTGTATGCCTCTGTTTTTATTTGTCTGTCTGTCTCTCTGTATTGCACTTTCTCTATTTCCCCCATGTGTATGTAAATATAAAGAATTATAAGATGAAATCAAAACAAAGCAAAACACTTGTCTTGAACGTGAATCAATATAATGCCAAGCATTGTGATATTTATAAACATAGCTATATACTGTTTGTCACCCAGTCATGTTTTGTTTCTTCTCTTCAGCCTCCCTTCCAAATTTGATTTCTTGCTGGAACTGTGTTTTGTTTTCATCCAATCATCTGAAGTTCTTGAATCAATTCTGTTTCTCCCTTTCTCCCTTTTCCTCTCTGGTGTATGTGAATGTCTGTGGGCCCAGTAACTGGAAAAACAGATATTTTTTCTTCTTCTGTGATCTATATTACACATAGTTCATAGAATATCTGTTGTTCCTTTTATGCGCTGCATGTCTTCTACACTGTTTTCCCCCTTCTAATCCCCTCCCCCCCCCCCCCCCCCCCCCCCCCCCCCTGCCACTCCGCAGCCCCCTCCCAATCGTCTCCCCTTATTCCCTCTCCATGTATGTTTTTTTTTCTTTTTATTCTAAGTCATCTTTCCTTTTTTTTATATGACATTTGATTTTTTTTTACTTAAATCTTAAATTTATGACCATATGCTGATTTCTGATTTTCATTTTTATTCGTATATGTCATGGTTCATTCTTCCCTTGATATGTATTATACATTCATTCATTTGTTCATTTATTTATGTCTATTCGTTTCTTCATCCATCTTTTCTTTCTTTATTCGTTTTTTATTCAATAATTCGCTGATTTATTCGTAAATTTATTTGTTTATCTGTTTGTCTATCCCTCATATCTCAGCCTTCCCTGATAAATGACTTAAATATTCCATTTCCTTACTTGAAATACCATCGCAAGATAATATGATTTTAGCTCCATTCTCCAGGCTAGAAGTTAATGTGTACACTTTTGTCATGGTTTTCAGGAATTGGTATGTATTCTTGTGTCAGCGATGTGAAGAGTTAGTTTGCACACTTTTGTCAAGGTGTTCAGTTCGTGGTAAGTGTGTACACATTCGTCAGGGTGGTTGTCATGATTTAGTATGTACACTTCTGTCATGATTCCCAGGAGTATGTGAATACTTTTGTCAGCGATGTCAAGAGTTAATATTCGCACTTTTGTCAGTTAATGAACTTTGGTCCAGATAAAAAAATTTAAAGGGTGCTTTCAGGCGTTAGTGTGTTCACCGTTCGCACTTTTGTCAAGGTGTTTTTAGGATCTGTAAGCGTCCAGAATTTTGGACAGTTTTTTAAAGGGTTTTCAGGAAATACCATCGCGTTAGTGTGTACGCTCCATTCTCCAGTTAATGTGTACACTTTTGTCATGGTTTTCAGGAATTGGTATGTATTCCTTGTGTCAGCGATGTTAGTTAGTTGGCACACTTTTGTCAAGGTGTTTCGTGGTAAGTGTGTACAACATTCGTCAGGGTGGTTGTCATGATGACACACTTCTGTTGATTCCCAGGAATTAATGTGAATACTTTTGTCAGC